>VWYP01008525.1:1527-16547 GCA_013400435.1 Pycnonotus jocosus | reverse complement strand
TTGGCAATGTTAGGCTAACCAGTAGGCAATGAGCCACTACGAGATACCTCTATGATATAATCTGTAATTCATATTTTATACCTAGTCTTTCTATGAATACTCCTTGCAGTAAAAACATATGATTCCATTTATCATACAATGAAATATTTTTTTTTTAAATCCCTGTTCTGCTGGTATCCCTCAGTATAAAATACATTTCTTTTGATTGATCACTACTGCAAGCCTGTAATTCAGTTTTCATTCTTTCTGTCTGTGCCGATCTCCTTCGTTTCATACTCAGGTGAAGTTTGAACTTTTAGCATGACACTGACAAAGATGCTGACATTAGGTGTTTGAAACAAAAGGGTTTGAATTATTAATGAAACTACAAGGACGAAATCAGATGATTCAATGGAAGCTAGGATCTTAAAAAGACCAATAATGGGTACTAAGTTTTAATGAAGTTCCCAAGAAACACTGAAATGCACATTTCATTTGCCGTTAACCTTTTTGATATGCTACTCTTTGGACTTTAAGATCTTTTATACGGGCAGTCTCTTAGTGATAAGGACAGGTGACTGTTCCATTTAAGTGAACATGCTTAACTCGAACATGGCAGAGGAGTTAAAATCAGTGTGTGCTAATTATGAAGGGATATAGCAGCTTTAGAATATAGCACCAGAGACAGAAAGGGGAAGAAGGAGCTGTGCAAAAATAGATAGCACTTGTTATCACACAAAAAAAAACCAAAACAAAAAACCCCCCAAAAAACCCCCAAACCAACAAAACATTCAGAAATAGAACAAATGTAACTTCAGAGATAATATAGAGGTCTGTATGCCTTCTCTGGAGAAGTGCTAAGGAAGATCATTCTCAGAGCTCATCATGTACAAATAGGTCTAATCCTCATGGAGGAAGAGACCGCTCAATCTAATGTCACTTGAAACCTTGAGGATGAGCACTAGTCTCATGCTGAACCTGAGTCTACAGAATCACAGAATCACAGAATCTTCTGAGTTGGAAGGGACCTACAAGGTTCATTGGCTCCTGGCCTTGCAAAGCACCATCTTCAAGAATCACACCGTGTTCCCAAGAAAGTTGTACAAACGCTTCTTGAGCTGCATCAGTCTGGTGCTGGGACCACTTCCATGGAGAGCCTGTTCCAGTGCCCAGCCACCCTCTGGGTGAAAAACCTCCTCTTAATATCCAACTTAAACCTCCCCTGACACAACTTCTGGCCATCCCCTGAGGTTCTGTCACTGTCACCACAGAGCAGAGATCAGCACCTGTCCCTCCTCTTCCCCTCACAAGGAAGTTGTGACTGCAGTGAGGCCTCCTCTCAGTCTTCACTTCTTCAGGCTGAACAGACCAAGTGACTTCAACTGCTCCTCATATGGCTTCCCCTCCAGACCCTCCAACATCCTCATGTCTCTCCTTTGGATATTATCTAATAGTTTTGTACATTGCATTGCCAAAATCTTCACAATATACAAGGCAAGGCTTCATTAAGTGCAGAGCAGAGTGGGACAATCCGTTCCTTATTGCTGGACTTCTGTCTTACTGAATGAATCCAATTTGGTTAAGTTTTTAAAGCAAAACTGTAGGGACTTTTATGACATTTGATATGTGAAATAATTTTATAAATGAAATGATACAGGATGTTTCAACAATTGGCAGAAAAAATGGAGAGTCCTCAATGCCTGAAGTTTTCCTGATCAAAAAAACACCTAAAGTTTCTTCTGCTCCCAAAGAGGATGTTTTGTAGTCCTTTGATTTCTACTGGGAAGTTTGTTGACTCTGTGATTTTTGGGAATTTTCTTGATGGGAAAGGCAAGAAGAACTCACTTATGAGAGACCATGAGGAGGTATCCTTCCTGATTCTAACCTTTAGCCTTCAAAAATGTATCCACTACAAGACAGTTGCTTCTGTTCTTTCAAACTGTAGGCACATATATACATAGCTGAAATCAGCAGTCACAGAAACAGCTTATTTTCATTTTTTTAATCACAGGCTTCAAAAAGACCCCATCACCATGTTATGTTAACACATTATTCAAAGAATATTTTGTATTCACTCATTTTATATTTGGGTTACTAACTACTAAACCTTTTTCTCAGTGGTCTTTGGGGAAAACTTAAAACTTTTAAAAACCTATATTTTTTTAATTCCTCTAACTCAGTTTGTTGGAGTATGGTGTTAATAATGCCAGAATTGCTGGTTCAATCCATGTATGGGCCATGCACTTCAGAGCTGTACTCAATGACCCTTGTGGGTCTCTTCCAACTCAGATTATTCTGTGATTTTGTGTCCAGAAAACAGTTATCATTAATAGGTTTTGGTTTGGTTTGTTTTTGAGTTTGTTTTTTTTTTTTAGTTTCAGATTTGAGGATTTTTTTGTGTGTGTATGTTTGTGAGCTTGTGTGTATATTCCATTTTTTTCCTTTTCTTCATTTTGAAATACTTTAATGATACAAAAGAAAGCTATATTGGAACACTCTGGCTAAACTGCTAAAAAATGTCTTCAATTTTTATTTTCTCTATTTCATTCAATAATTTTGGCCTTTCTGCCTTTGGAGAATCTTAAACTCTTGACCTATATTGTTTATACATTTCATAGTCTTGTTGAAGGGTTTGAAAAATGCTGTTACTCAAAAGAGGCAAATAAAATTAAGTTTTCTACAGTAGATATGATTAAGAATAATCTCAGTTTTGACATGTGTAAAATTTCTTACTCAATATGAATGAGGAGAAATAAGAATAACAAGGAAAAAAGTCTCTGCTGCAGCTGTGTGGGGTGATCAAAAGAAAAATGTCTATGAGTTGCATTTGGAAATAGGAGTGATCAAAGTGTCTATTTCCTGAGGTCTCTCCTCTGTGATTCCTTTTTCAATAGTAGATCCTATAGTGCACCTGGAGATGAGAAGCTGCCTGCTTTGTATTAGTGTATCTATGGATTAGTTAAAATGTATAAAATCAAGTATGTATTCAACAATAAATTTATTTTTAAAGATTTTTATCTGTTTAGGAACACTGAATTGAAGAGTTTAAAATTTATGACTAGAGACTTATGATAATGGAGGGGAATATGTTAAAAAGGGAGAGGTTATGAGTACAGAGGTTGACCAGAGGAGGGTTTCAGTCACAAGTATGGACTTATCTTGACTTAAAACCACTACCCATACTATGCAAGATATCTCTTGAAAGTGTTTTGTTTTTTAAAAGTAATTCTGAACAGTTGTTAATTAAGAGAGATTTGATAGAAAATCTGTAAAATTTCCAGCTCCAGACCTACCACTGTTAATACTTAAGGCAGATGTTTTTATTCAGTAGTCACTTACATAAATATTCCTTGCTGGAATTTACTACAGCACCCAGACACAGGAAACTTTATTGCTGTATTAAGAGCTGGTGCCATCTAATAAAAAATATTCATATTTGTTGCAATACTTAAAGAGTGTTGCAGAGCAGAATGAGTTTAAGGACAGGAGCAGCACAGCTGATTTGTTAAAGCTGGTGCAGCAACAACCTTGAAGCTGATCACGCAACATGAACCACGTCCAAGAAGAAGCATTGCATCCTGTTCATGTATGCAGTGTAACCAGAGCGTGCTCAGTTCAGGAGGCAAGCACAGTAACGTGTAACCAACAAGCACTAAGTGGAGCATCTTATCTCAGCTTTGGAAAGTATAAAAAGAAGTGCTTGAAGCCAATAAATGTCTGTGCATTAACACTGCAGAGTCTGTGCCTTATTCCACCAGCATTACAGGACATCAATATTTAAATCATTGCATGGTGTTCCTTCTGTTGTATATCATATGAGCCTTATTCCTTCAAGATAAGAAGAAACCCTTCAAATTTGGTTCAGTGACTATGAGCATGACAACTTCTGTTAAGAAACAGCTTAACATTCACACATTTGGTAGGAAACTCTTGTATGAGTAGAAATCTAAGCAAATATAGCAAATAATAAATATAAGAAAAACCTCTCTAAAACATGTCTCTAGTAAAATATATGCTCTTATATTTTGCAAAAATATATTTCATGCCTTGTAGACTTATCAAATGAGTAGTGATTTTCTAGTGCTGCTAGCAGCAGGAGGTCAGAAGTAGGTGTAAATGAAGTGAGATTATAACTCATAAAAAGTCCAAGAGATTTTACTCTCTTGTCCCCACACATACATTCTGCATTTTGCAACTGGAAAATGAGTTATTTACAAGATGACTTGAAACACTTACATTCAGCTTTCTCATATTGTTATTTTTTATTTCTTGCAACTAGAAAAAAGAAGCTTTTCTTGCGAGTTATTTAAAATATTTGCCTATTTTTTGGATCTAAAATATGTCATTGCCCACACAACTACTGCATGTGATCATGTAGGGCGACGGTTACTTGTTAAAAGGAGGGACATCTGCAAAACTGATGAAGGGATCAGGCAGTGCACAAACAAGGTTTGCAGTCTTGGGCTCCCACCTGTTTTTACTCTCCCAAACAAGCAGCCTGCTTTGCAAAATCTTTGAATCCCAAGAATTTTACTGGGAAGTAAAATAAACTTATTAATCTTCATATCCACTGAAAAATTGTGTTCTTCCCATACCTCTTACTGAAAACTAAACACATTTCTACTAATTCTGTGTCCAATAAGGGTTCCTTAATACTCAGCTCATCTGTAAGAACCTCTTCAATATTTATCTCTAACATAGGAAATGCATTTTTTTCTTACTCAATTTTAGGGGTCCAACAAAACATTCAGTAGTTACCTGCTTTGTGTGATAGAATATGAAAGCATACAGAATGAGATTACTTAAAATTCTTGTTTGGGGAAATAAATTAATGAGCTATTTATGTCTTTATTTCCTCCTTACCCAAAACTGTAGCAAATACTCTCCAATTTTAATAAATTTTAGAAAGTAATACTGAACTATGGTTTATAGGTTGGTCCCCAAAGAAGTCAGTAATGTTCTTTCATTATCACTAGGGTTTCTAAAGACTTAGGAATTCAAGAGAGATTTGATTGCTTGGCAAAGATAATGATAAAAAAGCCTTGAAAAACTTGCAGAAACGTAAAGATCAAGGTATAAAAGAGGGAATTCAATGCAGAACATCCCTGCCACATTTTCTTCTTAGTTACGGCACCTGCAAAAGTTTCTATGTATGACGTGAAGAGAAATGCACAAAAAACCCAATAGTTTGTTAAGAAAATTAGCTAGCTCACAAAAGGATATTTCTTTGTGAAGGATTTTGTGAATGACAGGTGTTCCTCTAACCAGTAACTGATGAAATGGAGGTGAGAGCTCACAGAATAGTAATGGCAATATGGGGGGGAAAGGAAGAAATATGACAAAATGTACACTGGCAATCAGAAGAAAAAAAAAGGTGATAAATATAAAAAATATTGTTCAGATTTTATATTCTTATGTTACTTTATCAGCAAAATAAAGCAAGGTATTGGATTAAATGCCAATTAAAATTCCATTAAGTCATTTAAAACTTGAGATAAATTAAAAATTATGAAGGTCATGAGGTTCTCAGAATAAACATTAAATTCACTACTGAACAGAGGCCTATCCTCATCAAGTTCATTATAACTCATAGAACATAGATAACTTTAAGTTCAGACAAAACTCTGAAGCTCACTGAGCCAAGCCTTCGACTGAAAGCAGATTAAATTTAAACTGAGCTCAAATTGCTCATAGTTTTGTCCACCTGAACTTTGAATGACTGTCAATAATGATAGCTGAGGGGCTGGGAAATTCCAAACCTATAAACATGAATTTCAACAGCTTGAGCTAAAAAACCAATCTTTTGGCAAGTCTTACGTATTTTTATATATACATATTTTTTGTGAATTGAGGAAGGTTGAGTGCTTAGCCCATATTCACCACTCTGCGATACTGTAACTCATCTTTAAAAGAGATTAGGTTAGCTCCAGCCTGTACTGTGAAATAAAAAGTCTTGTACTGTACAACTTGGGCTTGTAATGCTGAGAGTTATGCTGACAAGGGCAACTTTAAGTGTGTCTGTACCTGACACAATATACAAAAGAAATAAAAGCCCGGCAGCATACCAGCTGATTGGAAAAAATGCTCTGACTCAGAAGGAAGTTTCAGAAATAAATTAAAGGAATCAAAGGAGAGCTGAAAGTAGTTTACATTTTAAAAGTGAGGAAGACCTGATGAGGCAGCAAATATCCACTAGAGAAAATTCACTGCTCAAACGTCTCCAAAAAAAGCAAGACGTAGAGGATAAGCTATTGCTAAGGAATGCTCCACATTCTTATGCCAACACAAGCATAACTTTAACCTTAGCAGCAGCTAATGAAGATATTGTCTATAGAAGCAAAAAAAAAATCTATTATTATTATTATTGAAAGTATTATTAAAAATAAAAGGCTCAATAGGACGATTCTTTTCATGATCCATGCATTTTGCCCCATTCCTCTCTACAGCAGTTCTTAATGTTTTTTAGGTGAAAATCACTCCTCCCAGTTCTGCAGACTAAAATACCATTCTTACTTCTCCCATGGCTAATGTTTTTTTCTGCTTGAGAGAAATCAAGTGCAAATGCCCTAAAATAAATAAACAGTAACAAAAGTTAAACTCAGGGTACATTTTGATGCAGGTCACGTCACACTTGTTAGTTCCCAGAGATTGTCATTATCCCGGATCATTTGACTCATCTGGTAAGTACCAGTGGCCAACACCAGTGGCCTACAAGCGTTTACTGTCACAGCCAAGGCCCCCAAAATTTGTATGAGGGGCCACTCAGAGAGAAAAGCCAGGGACATAAGAAGCCAGGGGAAGGTGTATGAATGTTGGCAGTCACTACCAGCCTGGCTTTAGTCTGAATTTAGATGCAAATAAAAGCTGGTGGGTTCAAAAGTTTAGTTTTCAGAAAGATACTGTTTTTCTAGACAAGAATATTACTTGTCATTACAGCCTTGTCTCACTTTCATCCACTAAGTGTTTTTTGTTCAGAAAGTGCTGAGTTCTCTTCATACATTTTAATTTCAGAACAAATATTTTGATTTTGAGTTGCTAAAATCCTATCTGGAAAACAGAAGTGTACAGTGGTTTCTGAAAGCAGGGAGGACAGATTTCTTTGATATTTTTTCCCTGTATTCTTGTAATAAGATAAAAATATGTTTGCTATCAAAAATTCATGAAATAAAGCTTCCCAGAAAGCTTCTGTTTTTCCATATGTGATTTTTCTGGAAGTGGGGATCGTTAGGCTGAGATGATGATCAAAAGCATCGTTGTCCTTGTTCTGTCTCCACTTGTCCCCATAGCCCTGCCTTGGGCTCCAACAGGACAGAGGTGCCTAATGCCAGGGGCTGGGGCTGCCCTAGTGCCCTCCTGGCTGCCTTCCCCTGGCTGGGGTGCTGGGATGGGCCCTGGCTGCCAGGCTCTGCTGTTCCATGACCCCAACAGAGGTGCCACAGAGCCCCAACACCCTCCTGCCAAATAATAGGAATGAAACTGAAGATCGTTTTCCACGTTGTAGAAGGTAGTTTCCCCAGAAAAGAAGCCTGGAAAAGTGCCTTGGGAAACCCCATTCAAAATGCCATAAACAAGAAGTATATTCACATGCCTTCTATGCTAATTGTTATTAGGACATTCTTAGTTCTTTGTGTTACCAAGGTTGATTTTTTGGTGCAGGAATTTTAATATTCCTAATCATTTTCCCCTATTGGACCCTTTCCTCAGACCCCACCTTAACTCCCCACCCCTACCGGGATCCATAGGTACTCCTGTCTGACCCAAGACCGTGCCTTTTGCTTTTCGCCTTTCACCTTTTAGCCTTTGGCTTTTGGCTCCTTGTTATTCCCTTGGTCCAGTTCTGCCTCATACAGTGGATTCTTTATTTTTTGTTATTTTGTGTTATTAAAATTGCTTTTCAGACAACTGGATCGAAGCTGTCTCTCTCTCTCTCTCTCCATTAAGTCACCACAGGGCTGAGTCCCAAGGAAACTCAAAGGGGTCTGATAGTCTGGGCTTGGACCCTCAGGAGTTTCACCATATGTTCAGCTTTTGTATGAACTTACTATAGTACTGTTATAAAAATTAAATAAACACTGAGCAGGAACAAGGAAATGAGAGGTCCTTAATTATTTTAAATTAATTTTAATTGATGAAATTTTAGGCAACAATTTCAGTACCTGAGTTCTTCCCTGTCTTTGGATGACATTGTGACTTCTGCTAGTTTTTTATTGCTTTGAGTTAATTCAGTGCTGTTTAAAAAAGAAGAGCTTTAACAGGGGAAAAGTTTAAAATCCATTTTAGTCAAGTGACTACATGGAGACAGGATAGCATTTGAAAGCTTAGCAGTTTATTTCAAGGAGGGAAAAGGGATAAAAGGAGGCAACTCATCAGCAGTAGATTGAAATCCACCTCGCCAGTTTTGTGTATTTGTGTTATATATAGTCACTGCTGCCACGCACACATCATGCACTATACAAAAACAACCTTTGGAACCATTTGGACTAATAAAAAGAAAGGTTTTTCTGACAAAAATGGGGTTGGTTGTTTTTTCTTCACTCTTGCTGGTGCTGCTGTTCTAAAATAGGACAAACATTTTAAGGTAAATCTTATTAAACAAGATGGAAGAAGACCAGCAGCCCAAACTGACAATGAAAGGCATGTGGAGTTTTAGATACCATAATCCATTTATAAGTATAGTCATTTTTCAGTTGAATATTTCTTAAGATGCCACTTGCAAACACTTGCAAAACTCCCTGCAGTTGTCAGCTAGATTTGTCCCACGTACTTTCCTATCCGTCACTGTGTAAATGCTGACACCTTGCTCTTTTCTTAAATCCACAAGCCATTAATTACTGACAACTTGCCTTCTGCCTCTGAGGTACCTTAGTGACTATCAGATCTATTCCAAGTTCAAAGTTAACCATCTTATGCTATGTCAGGGGTTTGCTTCTGCTGCGGTTGTTTGCAGATAAATAATTGAAGTGTTCCACCTATCACATCTGAATCAATGCCTCTGCCTTATTCTACCTGTGCAGCTCCACACCACTGACAGACTTCTTGGTGCCAGTGTTTCCAGCATTATAGCCTGCATAGTAATTTTTTATGCACATTAGCCATCATGATCGAAAACTTTGATAATCTGCTTGTTTCCTGTAAAGACATGCTGCCAAAAAAAAATCCCTCTGTAGCCCTCATGGTCAAAAATCACTACATGATCAGTGATGTGTTCAGTGAAAATGGGAATGAGTCAGATTGATTTTCCCGAAAAACAGAACGTTTATGTATTACAAATAAATAATTAAAAATGCCTATAATCCTTAATCCTGCATTTTAACAATAAAAATATGCTTCCACCAAATGTCCATATTTATAGAAAATGGTTACATATTGTACTTAGATAAAGGTGCAGCTGGATCTTTATGAGGCACCAGTTTTCTATAAATATAAAAATTTGGTAATTATCACTGTTGTACAGCAGTAATAAGCACAGCTGGGGAATGCTGCTGCAGTTGTTTCTTTGGCTACAAGGCTAAATTTCAGACTTGCAGGTTCTCTCTAGTTTTCATCTGCTTTTTTATTTTACATGGAATAAAACAGCTTCAGCATATCAGACGTAAGCCTGTGCCTGGTCCTTACATCTGGCAGTCAAAGGCAGTGAAAATGGAGCAAGAATGACTGCTGCTGTGCCTGTGGATCAAGCCACAGACATCGTTCAGAACTGAATCACTGATATGTCTAAGTAAAAGATGTAACTGAAAGCAACAGCACCAGACTCCCTTTCCGCCCTCCACTGTTGTAAATTTCCTAGTTGTTACAATAAAAACTGGAATTATCTCCTAACCCTTTTGTACTTTTTCCTACCTTTGTCTCTTTCCTTTTCTCCTTCCTTATTTTTTTAATTTAATAATCAAAGACTGGCAGTGTTTAAACTTATGGGCAGTATGGAAGAATGCTAACTATGCAATGATAGACAGCTAAACTGAACTAATATTCAGGAGGCTCTAATTACTTTGAAATTATCTAGACACATAGGCACCTGGTGGCTAACATTCTAAATTGTCACCTGCTAATTAAATGTGAGACATTCACATACAGACTTCATTTACAGCTTGTAGAGCTTGAACTATCTGACTTGGTAGAAATTGCAGTTGTTTTTTGGCTTTTTTCTTAAGAAGATAGGCATTTAATTGAGGTATTTGTTTTTACTTTGTGTTCCTGGAACAAATATGGAGCTGTTTTGTCTACTCCTTCCAACATAAGAGGGTCAGACAGCCCTTTTTTGGAGTGCATCCTCCATGACCTGATACAATTATTCATAATATAGAATTTATATTATCTGTGCATCTCCCTTTGGAAGCAAGATGTCCACAAAAGCTGATTGGAAGAATGTCCTTTGTTGCCCCTTTGCACTGGCCTTCCAAGCTGGCTGGCAATGCAGAGGACGACTGCATCTCATCCTGTGAAAGCTATTGTACGTGTATTTTATTCCTTATCCTTTTTTAGTTTTAAAACCAAGAAGTAAATATTACTTCCTGAATCTGTGCCTTTGATACAGTTTTAATTTTTTGCAAATTACACTGATAGAGAAACCATGTAACAACCAAGTCAAACTAACCTTTACTGTATTCCACAGGATTCTCAAGGGCTTAAGGTCTGTGAAGTACAGAAAGCCAGAGCAAATTGCATACTCCTGACAGAAGCCATTTGTTTAATTTCTCTTAAAGGAGACATTTTTGAAACGTGTTCATAGTCTAGCTGTACTTCAACTTCTGGCAATCTATCTTCTAAATCTCTATGACTGTAAAGTACTATCTGTGAAACAAATTTTAGGGACTGCATCCTGATTAGTTATTTGGGTTTCTTGAGAGGGGTTGTCTATTTTGCTTTGTTTTGTTTTCAGCTCATGCAGAAGGAAAATACGTGAGGAAATAGAAAACAGAAACAAAACAAAAAAAGAGAAGGTAGGAAGTAATATCATAACTTAATAGAAAAATTGTAGCAAAACTTAGTGCAGGCCCTATAGGAGAGAAAGATAATTTTATTTTATTTTTTTAAAAAGGAAATAAATAAATCAGCCCAACTGCATTAGCTCACATTGACATCCATTCTTCACATTCACAGGCACCAAGACTTTTGTAGTTTTAGCATCCTCTTCAGTGGGCAATGACCAATAGTACAATAGTAGTTGGCCCCAGGATGATGCAGGTTCCAAAGAACATCAACTCATCACTTCCTCAGTTTTTCTTAGGTGAGTGACTTACCTGTCCCTTTTTCATGTGTCTGTTGAACTCTTCAGAGATTAATCTCTCCATCTTGTTCAAACTCTACAGTGCTTCAGAATTTTCTCAGTTATTTTTCTATTGAATCTGATGTTTTGGAAATCGGTGCTACATGGTATCAGCCTAGGCTATTTTTATAGCCTTACTGTTCTGTTTTGGTTTTGGTTTTTTTTTTCATCACTTCTATAGCAGAAAAATCCTGTTAATTTTCCATTCACACCAATCTTAATGATTTTACTGCAGTTCATAGAAATGAAAGTTGCAAAACCAATTTCCTCTCAACTAATCACGCCAAATAGTAGATTAAAGTTATCTCTCAAAATGCAATAGCCTGGTTTTTGCACAGTTTGTAAGCAACCTGTGCCAATAAGTAAGCATTACTGCCTGATCAGATGTGGCAGCTGAGGAATAAACATGGACTCAAAATGGTCCTTGATTCTCTGCCGAGTAAGCTTATCATTAACAAAGAATATGAAGTCTCTGACGTGAAGTATGTTTATACAGAAATGGGTAGTTTGTTTTGAGGAAGACTAAGTATAAGTGGGATAAAAGGCAGGAAAAACATCTATACCTAGAGATGTGAAAGCACTTTCCATTCTTGACTTTCCTAATGGGTAGTACAGACTAGGACATATCATCTGCTTTCTGTCCTGGAAACGCAATTCCCATCTCAAGCTTAGGAAAGTTTTCAGAGAACCTTTCAGCACATCCTCTACTTGCTAGGTTTCTTCTAAACTGTTTTTCCACTTTTGATTACAGGGCCTTTATTCTGAACTATAGCCATTCTTAACATTTTTGTGGATCTTTATCTCATCTATGTTTTAACATACTTCACAGATTTTAAAGGTTTCTTTGAATGACATCATCTTATCTAAAATGCTGATGTAGTGTTAGAAATATTCACATAAATATGTTGTCATTTCTCAAAATTACAGCAGAACCCAGATATTTTACATTTGCTGCAGTTTCATACAAACTGCAGTTATTTTCCCATAAAGTAAGACTGTGTGAGGGGGAAGTAGAACATAAATGATGGCTGATTACTCTCCATTATAGTGCTGAAGAGCAGCCAGCTACATCCTTCTTTGCTGTAGACCTTTACTTTCAATCTGTCAATAAAAAAATTAAGTATGAATGAGAAACAGAGAGTTGATCACATCTTGTAAAACATTTTGTGGGACCATATACAATAACAAGCACAAAAACCTTGTTGAAAACTTACAGTCCTTCACTTGCAAACTTACAGTCCTTCATCGTAAACCTCCCTTTGAGTAGGTGATAAATTAACATGCAGCAAGCTGTACTCAAAGACAATAAAAGATCAACAGATCTTTTAATTAGATTGACGTATAATCATTCAATGCATTTTCAGATATTTTAGCTCCCTAGCTCTCTCAACAAAGTACTAACAGGTACATTACAGCACCCCAAAATAATTCAGAAGGTGTTTAGTTTTCGAGATATCTTATATAGGTTTTAAACAGGACTTCTGCAGAGATGAGTAAGTAGCATTTTTTACAGGTACACCACAAAAATGTAATTTTAAATGGATTTGAATGGTAATCCATTGGAAAATTTTATACAGGTTGAATATTTTAACATCTATCTGAATTCATAATTAAAAATGCTTAATGCTATTGCAAACACTAGGGGAAAAAAATGAGTACTCATGAAAATGCATGTTTTACTTCTTATTCTGTATTTTCTCACTAAATATTGATCATAAGGAAAGAGTCTTCTTCCCTGTCTTTCTTGGTCTGATTCCATACTGCCTTAGGTAATCACTATCTTGTGTGCAAAGAAGTGTAGGTATGATCAGAATAGTAGCATTTTACATGCAAACTGAAAAGCTGTAAGAAATTACAGAGGCTTCAGGCAGTAAAAAAATTGGATTCCCTGCCTAGGTTGGATTGTACACTGCTGGCTCGTACCCAGTTTTGCAAAGGTAAAAGATGCACAGAAGATTTATAGACAGCTGTTCTGTCAGGTAGTGAAATTTTATACCCATTCTGCCTTTTGCTCTTCCTGGTTTCTTACCAACTTATTTTTACTTACCAATCTTGTTTTTACTAACATACAGAACCACAGATCACTCTACAGGAAGCATATATAGAATTTGTCAGAAGACAACTTATTTTCCTGGGAAACTTTTGCTAGTAATAATTAAAAAAGCCTATGTCAAGAAAAAAAGCACCTAAAATAACTAACTGCTGGTGTTAGAAAAGTTATAGTTCTGAATGTCTTTCTGCACTGACTCATCCCTTGGAAGTTACACCTGCTTTGGGGAATTACTGTTCAGAAAGGCACATTGTGTTACCTCGGAAACAGCTGCGGCTGCATGTGTATATTTAGATAGAAGGTATTTCACTTCCTTCACATTTCTGTCTGATATGCCATTTACTTTGTATTTAAGCTGTTAATGCAGTCAGTCCTTTGCTATCACATCTGCTTTCTGCTAGTCTTGAATCTACCCAGCTGGAAAAGATGGTCTTATAAGTATGTACCTCTGCTGACACTGCCACATTCCTGTTATTTCCAAAATTTCTACTGAAGAAAGGATAAAAGAATATTATTAACATATTTGGGATCAGAAAGATAAATTCTATGCATCATCTTTAGAGGATTCAATATTTCATTAAGACAGGTCATCTAATAAAATCACACAAGGTGACTTCATTTCCTTTCATTTCACTTCACAACTGAGAACAAGGGTACTTGTCTATAAGACAGATGCTTGGCAGGAATGAAGTATAGCTAGGTACAAAGGAGATTAGAATTACAGAATCTTATTTTTGTTACTGGAATTGAATTGTTGTGTGCACTTGGGTAAGTCATTTAAATTGTCTGGGTCGTGATTCCTACCTTCCTGTGTCAACAGAGTTTTAAGAGTTGGCTAAATGCTACTGAGCTTAAAAAATACTTTGAATTCTTCACACCCAGCACATAATATCTATCTGAAATATTTTCACTATCATTTTTTTTTTCTACACTGACCTTTCCCTAATTAGGAGGAAAAAAAGCATTACTGATTTAAATGCAGCATGATTCTGCTGTGAGTAAATCAAATATTTTAAGTCATTCTTTCTGTATATAAATGATATTTACTTAAAAATATGTATTTCATGAAGCTGATATGTAAAAATTAATTCTTTAAAACAGATAAAAAAAAACCTGAGAAAATACATCCAGCAATTTTCTGCTACTGTCGTGTCACAGAAAAAGAGCAGAAAAAGTAGTGAAGAAGAAAAATATTAGGAAAAATTAATATCATCATACAAGTCTGTTTCCAAACTGGTCTACATTCATTATTGCATATAAAGATCATTAAACTGTTGATCAAAATTATGTTTATTCCTTCAGTATTAGACATATGATTTTCTCCTTCCTTAATCTTAATTTACCATTTTATTTTTATGTAACAAAACCTCTTTTTTTTTTTTTTTTCCCTCATTTCTCTTTTAGAGTCCTGTAAAGAAAAATAATGCACACATCTTCTGGATTTCTTGCTCTTTTCTGCTCAGTGATATATATAGAGCAGCATCAGTCATGATAACATACTGATGAAGACACCCACGTGCAAACATCATGAGGCTATTCCTGCCAGCCTGAGCTGTCTTTTCCCAATTAACTACTGGGAAAGAGATCTTGAGTGACACACAGTAGAGGAATGATAAGAGGTAGTTTCAGATATTCAGCTACAAATGAGAGAAACTGGAAAAGGTGAGATAAGTTTCAGTAAAGAGGAAAAAAAAAAGAAAACGCAGAGCAGATTAACTAAAACCA
>VWYP01008524.1:51062-91917 GCA_013400435.1 Pycnonotus jocosus | reverse complement strand
TTTCATCACCCAGCTCCTGTTCTGGAAATTACGGTGCTCAGTGACACAAATCAAAGATTTGCGGCTGGAAATGTTTTTTTCTCTGTGTGTTTGGGGAGGGAAGAGCCGGGCGGGCACCCACAGCTGATTCCCCCTCCATGGTACACTGGCATTGAACCCATCAGTGGGTATCAGCTCTGCCAGGGTGGTCCTGAAGCTCCTCAGGCTTTCCTGAACATCCCAACCCCTGGAGAAGAAGGTTTGCCCCTTTTGTCACCCCCTCCCCACAGAAATGTCCCTCTGGAGGGGTTTTGCCCCCGCTGCAGCCCCCAGGCTCTCTCTTTCTGTCACTGCTTTCAGTGCCGGGGTGGCTGAAACCCGGGGCTGTTTTCTGTGAAGCTGTCGGTGCTAAAGGGAATTGCAGGGGCAGTGTGGGTGGCGGGTGAGAACGGGCTTACTCACACCGGGCCCGAGTTTGTCACCTTTTAGATTTGAAACCCGAATTTTGGGGCAGCTCCGCTCATAAAGCGCTGTAAATAAACCGGCTGGAGAGCAGCGGAGAGGGCAGAGGAGAGGGGCTGGAATTCTGGGGGTTCTGTGTCCTCTGGGATCAGGTAAGGATGGGAAAAGCAGCCTGAAGGGATCCAGTTTTGTGCGGGGATGATGATGAGATGGGTTCACACATTGTGGCAGGGAGATGAGATCCAAGGCCCCTTCCAGAATCGTTCTGGGGTCCTGTGGTTCCATCACCTTTGGGAAACACAACCCAAGGGCAGGCAGGATATAAAATCTTGGGTTGAGGAGCTGTGCCAGGTGATGGCCACAATTATTTACAGGAGTCACCTGCAGTGGGAGCAGAGCGTGGAAACCTGGGGGCACCTGCGAGCTGCTGACTCCAAAGGAATTTGTGAAAGAGATTTGAAATTTTTAATAGCTGGTAGAAAAAAAAAAAAAATAACCCCTCTCTCCTCAGCCCACCTGCTTTATTTTTAGCAGCAAGCTTCCTGCTAAGGAAAACCCAGAATACATTTATATTTCTTGCTTTTGAGGCGATTTTGATCAAAAGCCTGGCTCTGCTCCAGGCCGATGGCTGGGGAGGGATGAATCACGAAGATCTCTGCTCTCATCTGTCAGCACAAGAAACGTCTGCTGCTCTTCTTGCAAGGATGGAGGTGAAGCCCCTTTCCCCCAGCCGTGCTTTGCTGTGCCCCCGTGGTGTTGGTCAATTCTGGACAGCCCCAGGAGCACAAAATGTTCCTGTGGCTGGTGTGGAGGGCGCGTTGTGCAATGGCCCTCAGGAGCCCTCAGCTGGCTGCTGTTTTCACTGCTGCCCTTTGGTTTGGGATGGTGAGGATTATTTACTCTTTATTGCCCTAATTCAGCACTGAGAGCAGTTGTTTTTCCATGTTTTTCCATGCCTGGGTGTTGCACTCTTTTGGTGGTGCTGCATTTGTTTTTTTGGAGTTTGGAAAGGATGAGGCAGACAGGTCCGGAGTCAGCATGCAAAAATCTCTTTATTCTGATTTTCTGACCCCATTTATATCCACTGTACAAAGGTGGCCAATTATTGGCCAAAGCAGAACATCCCATCCCTTGGATTGGTGTTCATACCAATCACTCAAATATTCTATCAGAACCAAGGAATGTAAACGTTTCTTATTTACATGAAGAAGGCTTGGGAACTCAGCTCAGAGTTCCAAAACAACCAAAGGCTTTTTGCTTTAATATCAAATGCAAGTCTGAGACGTGCAAAATCAGAGTCAGACCTGGGCTCTCAGGACATGCTCTGGGTCTGCTGGCACACAGCTGCCTCATTCTCTTGGCCACACGGAGGCTTTGGCTCTGTTGCCTTTCTGCCCTGCCTTGGTTTGTACCTCCTGCTAAGCTGGACAGCTCAAAAAAGGGCAAAAATCCCGTGCAAAATCACTTGATGGTTGTGTTTTTCTAAGAATTAGGACCAGGCACATCAGGGGGGATGTCAGGTCCTGGTGTGAGGCTTGGCCTGTTCACAGATAAATTGCTTAATGCTCAGAAAAAGTTGGATTTATGGAAGATCCTTTGGCATCAGGTTTGTTCAGACCTGGGGCTGCAAGGATCCTGCTGAGGGCTGGCTGGGAGATGACAGGTGCTGATGGAAATCTGTCTGGAAAAGCAGAAGAAGGAGATGTGATTTTTATTTTTTTTTCTCTCAGAGTGAGGTTCTCTCCAGAAATTGCACCAGCAGGGTGTCACAGGGATCCTGCTCTGGGCTTTTACAGCGCCTTTTCCAACCAGGAAAGGCAAAGCTGTTCCTCAGTGCTCTGAAATTCAGACCCAGCAGGTTGTGGAGAGGGTGTGTGAGATGTGCCAGTCGCAGCTGCTGGGCTCAGCATTGCAAAAGAGCCAGGAAACCGAGTTTCAGCTCAGAAAAAAAAGTGAATTTGGTGCTACTGCCAGGAAAGGAACCTTGTGGTCCAGCTCTGGAGCAAAGGAGATGGTTTGGTTGCTTCAGGGTGTGATGAAATGGTGGAGAGACCCTGCCAAGAGGCCAAAGGCAGCAGGTCAGAAGGCAGAAAATGAGAACTGGAGATGTTAAATCCCCAAATCTCCACCCCTGAGCAGCTGAGGTGCTCTCCCTGCACCCTGGGCTGGAATCCCCATCTCCTTTGCCATTGCAAAGCCCAGGGAAATCTCTGATGGAAGCACCTGAAGGTCTGGCAGGATGGGGAGCAGTTCTGTTCCCTTCCTTGCCCTGCATCACCATCCCACAGCCCCAGGGGTGGCAGTGCCCGTGTCCCTGTCACACGCTGTCACACGCTGTCACACGCTGTCACACGCTGTCACACGCTGTCACACGTTCATGCTCTGCTGGCTGTGACATGTCACAGGGTTCCTGCAGCTCTGTGCCCTCACCTTGTCCCTGCTGCTGAGGGGGCTTTTGATACCTAAAGGGGCTTCTGAGGAAGGGGGGGATGAACATCTCAGTTCATGAACATCTCAGCTCGTTGTGAGATCACAGGGGATAATGGTTTCTAATTAAAACAGGGTGGATTTAGACTAGCTAGAAGGGGGACACCCTTTAAAGTGAAGGTGATAAAACACTGAAAGAGGCTGCTCAGAGAAGTGGTGGCTGCCCTGTCCCTGGAAACATTCAAGGCCAGGCTGGACATGGATTGGAACACTCTGGGATAGTGGGAGGTGTCCTGGCTCATGGCACCAGGTGAGGACAATGTGATCAATAAAATCCCTTCCAAACCCAAACCATCCTGTGACCCTCCCTGGGGTGCAGGTTTGGATCTGAGCCCTCTGCAGAGCCCCAGGCTGTGTGAGCATGCAGGGATTCGGGGGGACAGAGGGGACAGTGAGCACTGCCTGGTCCTGTTCCTGCCCCTGCCCCTGCTCCTGTGGGTGCTGCCCCTGCTCCTGGTCCTGTGTGTGATGCTCCTGTTCCTGTGGGTGCTGCCCCTGTCCCTGCTCCTGTGGGTGCTGCTCCCCCAGCCCGCCCAGGCTCTGCTCCTCTCAGGCAAACCATCCCTGAGTCATTGTGAAACCTCCAGCCCCGGGGCTGTCGGGGGCTCGCCTGCAGCACGGCCCCGTGTGAATGGAGCTTCTCTGAAACTGGGCACCGTGCTGAGAACCTGCTGGGAACCTGGGGAGAACCTGGTGGGAACCTGGGGAGAACCTGGTGGGAACCTGGTGGGAACCTGCTGAGAACCGGGCACCGTGCTGAGAACCTGCTGAGATCCAGCCCCACACAGCCCCTGCTCTGTCTGGGAGCCAGCCTCGAGGGTTGTGAGCCAGCCTCGAGGGTCCTGTGGCTTTGCTTGCCTCCTAACCAGCATTTATCAGTTCTTTTTCTGCTCTGGACAGGGTCTGACAGCAGCAGGGATGGAGCAAGGCTCCTGCCAGGTTGGTGTGGCAGGATTGAATCCCTTTCCTCCCTCGGGTGCATCCTGCTGGGATGGATCTCTGCTGCTGGTGGGGTTTTGGTGATGGAGAGCTCTGGGTGCAGTTCCTGGGGAGCTCTGGGTGCAGTCCCTGGGGAGCTCTGGGTGCACTCCCAGGGCTGCTCAGCTCCAGCCTCCCCTCACCATCCTCCTGGAACACCTCCTGGGTGACTCCAGAGCTCCTCACTGGGATGCTGGGCCCCAGCTGGCCCTGGGGAATGGAGATGAGCATCGCTGTGCCTGTGGCATCTTCAGCAATCCCCAGCTTTGGTGATCACTCACCTCTCACCGCCTGAGGGAAGGAATTGGCAGCTGTGCCAAGTCAGGGCTGTGCCCTCCACTCCCTACAGTGATTTAGGTGCCCAGCTGGGGTTCACAGCCCTGTTTTTGCTGCTCCCCCTGGCCCCTTTCATGACAAAAGCCCCAATTTCGGTCACGTGCTGCTGAAATCTAGGACACCGAGAGGCAGGAGCTGCGTGGGCCTGAGCGGTGCAGCCAGCTCCAGTCAAGTAACGAGCGTTAATTACAACCACAGCAAAACGAGGAAAGTTCTGAAAGCTCCTGCAATCCAAAAGAAGTTACAGCAGAGTTTACTTGGTTTAATTTCCCCCGTTTTGTGCTTAAAGTCCCTCCTATCACCTGGCTCATCCCTGGTTTTTGTGGCACCCTGGGAGGATGGAGGCTCACGGAGGAGGTGCTCACCTTCCTCGTGACAAGAGACAATTTCTTTTCCTGTTCCAGGAAAGAGGCCAGTGCGGTTTGGTTCCTCAGCCCCAGCACACGACAGCAGCTGTCTGTCTGTCTGTCTGTCCTGCTGTGTTCAGGACACACTTCCACCCTGGTGCTCAGCTGAGATTTTCTCTCCTCATGCTGGCCAACAGGAGATGATGAGGAAGGTTAATTACTTTCCTGACAGCAAGCACAAGGCTGCTTATGGCTTTGAGGAAAGTTTCTGAAGAGAGAAAAAACAAAAGCAGAAGCAGCAGAAAGCTCGGGGGCAGCCCCAGGAGGGGATGAAGGGGTTGGGAAGCTCAGCCCTGGGGCAGAGCAGGAGCAGAGCGAGGTCTGGAGGTGATTTAGGCTCTGGGGAGGTGATTTTGGCTCTCGGTTCTGGGGCTGCTGAGCAGGCAGCGCTCTCATGGGGGAGGACACCCAGCAAGGAAACCCAGCCTCTGTGGGATAACAAAACCAGAAACCACCACCTTTGATCTCTGCCACGGCTCCGTGCTCTTCATGTGACACCCAGAGTGCCACTGAGATTGGCAGGAACTGCATCAGCAGCGGGGCTGGGAGCCGTGCCCGGGCTCACTGCAGCCCTTGGGGAGGCAGCAGCAGCAAAAAGCTGCCTCTGATGGTGGTTTTTTCCCCCCAGACATTGATATTTTGGGCTTAGCTGATCCCTAAGGGATCTGCAGAGCTGCTGCCCACACCCAACACAGGGCAGGGTGCAGCCTGGAGAGATGCTGAGGGATGCTGGTGCCAGGATTTGGGCTGGAATTGGGTCACCTGGAGGACCTGTGATGGTGCCTTGGATCTCCCAGCTCTCCAAGCCGCCCTTTGGGCTTTTTTCCCTGTTTTTTTTAAGCTGTGAATCCTGGCACTGCTGTGGACAGAGCTCCAGCAATGGGGAAAATGCTGCTGGGAGGACGCGGTGTGGGTGATCCGGGTGATCGCTCCTCCCGCGGTGTTTCCCTGCTGGGAAAGGTCACTGACAGGTATTTGGTGAAGGAATTTGCTTTCGAATGGGACGACCTCTGGTTTTCTCACTCGCCTGGTCCCTGGTGGTCCTTCCCACCTGGATTTGTGCCCGCTGGGCACAGCATCCACACGCTTCAGCTGATTCACAGCTGATTTACAGCTGATTTACAGCTGATTTACAGCTGATTTTACAGCCCCGATAACAGCCCGCAGGAACAGGACGGAGGCTGCCTTCATCAGAGAGTCTTTATTAACAAAAATAAAGGATTTCTTTTCACACAGATAAATAGGAGAGAGTTCACCCAGTGACAAAAGCCGCGGAACCCCCCCTCCCCAGGAGTGGAGCTGTTGTTGTCCTTGGCTCCAGGGCTGTCCTTGCTTCTCCCACCACATCCAAGGTGTTCGGAGGGATAAAAACAAGCACAGAGCTGTCTCGACGGGAGCCCGTAAAGCTTAATTGAAGTTTTGCAGTCTTTGGCTGCCCTCGAGGCTGAGCTTTCAGCAGGAGGAGCGATCCCGGGAGCAGCAATTCCTGCCCTGCTCCGGGGTATCCAATTCCCGTGCGGGCAGGCTGCCAGCAGGAATTCCCTGAATCGCCACCAGAAATGTCCACAAAGCAGAAATCCGGCATAAAGAACCTCTCACTGGCAGCGTTTCCATCGGCTGGGGGCCCTTCCACTTCTAAATATTAGAAGTGAAAGCCTCTCTTGGGGTGGGGTGGTGGCGTTTTCCTCTGGCTCAGCATCCACCGGGGTGGGGAGGGAGCTGAGCCCTAAATTCGGCCACTTTTGGGGGCACCGAAGCTGCTCCCACTTTAATCCTCCAGGGGGATTAAAATGGGAATTTCTGGGAGCAGCCCCGCGGATTTGAATGCAAATTACCCGAGCCACCTTAAAATGGTGGTTAATTAAACATCCTCTAGCTTCAAAAAGAAAAGGAACAGCAATAAAACAGTGAGCGAAACCCAATCAGAGACTGGAAAATAGTAAAGTTAATTTTGGAAAGTGCAGAGTGGCCGAGCCAGCAGCTCTGGAAAGGCAGATACTGAGCAATATTTAAGTCAAGTTCTATTAGAACCAAACATTTCATTCCTATCGCTAATTTTTAAAAATTTAGTCCGGGCTAATTACAGGCTGAAGTCTAAAGCGGAGTCAACCAAGCTGCTGCTGTGGCTTTTTCTCCTCCTAAACATAAAACCACCTGATTGAATAAATAAATAGAGATGTAGGTTAGAGGAGAGGGTCATTTGCCTAAAAATTAAATTTTGTTGAACTCAGAGCTGGCCTTGCTCCTCATCAGGAGTGGAATTCACTCGGGATAAGCTCAGCTCGTTGTCTGCCCTCCAGAAAAATGCTGCTTTGGATGTTCTGAAGCTATGAATAAAACAGCACTACGATAAACAATATTAAAATATTGAACAATAAATAGTAATTTACAAGCTCGTCATTCCTGTCTTCGAAACACACTGTAAACATCAACACTGAGGTATTAGACGTAATAAATAATAAATTCAACTATTAAAAAAATAACTCTTAAATACAATATTAAGCTGGAAGTTATTAACCTGTAACTCTAGACCTGAACCTTGAGATAACTTAATTTGAGCTCTTGCAGCCTGAAGTGATTTTTTTACACAAGTAGCGGGGTTTGGTGTGGGAAATGCAGACCCAGGGGTGCTCTCAGCTCCTTCTCTTCATCGTTAAATATTTTTCGATGTAGTTGATGAAGATGTCAAACTCCCCCATGGCCTTGTAGACTCCGTTCTTGTTCATCTGCAGGGCAGAGCCGGGTGTGTTTAGTGTGGCTGGCACAGATCTGGGGTGTGCAAAGCCTGGACGGACAAATCCCCCTCCCACGGGCACCTCCAGCTTCTCTGCCCAATCCCTTGGGTGTGTTTATTGTGCCTGGCACAGATCTGAGGTGTGCAAAGCCTGGACGGACAAATCCCCCTCCCACGGGCACCTCCAGCTTCTCTGCTCCATCCCCAGGGAATTCCAGAGCTCCCACCCTTCAACCATCTCTCTCTGGGTTCCTCTGCTGCAGGATTTTGGGGGATTAAAGACTTTTTTGGGTTCTGTTCTCCCCTGTAAGTGGCAGCAGGTTCCTCCCAGCCTTACCCTGGTGAAGGTGTCCTTGATGTTCTTCATGCTCTTGCTGCTCTCCTCGCACGTGAGGAATCCACGCTGCAAAGAGACACCAGCAGAGCCTTCAGCCCCAGCGCTGTCCCCTCCTCCTGTCCCCTGTCACCGCTGCTCCCCCCGTTTGTGGCCACAATTCCAGCTGGTTTGCACCTGATGGAAGGAGCCTGGAGTGTCCCCAGCCCTGTGTCCCTGCTGCCAGCCCTGGGGACAGCAGCTCCCTGTGAGGGACAGGGTTTGTCCCACCTGACTGCACTGATGGGCTTATGGTCACACCAGGTGTGGTTTCAGCAGCTCCAGCACCCAGATGAGGGACAGATCTGCTCTCCTTTTGTCTCCTCAGGCAGGCTCTGATTTGCAGGGCTGGCTGCACCTAGAGCTCCTGCTCCATCATCCCTGAACTGATGGGAGCACAAATCCCATCCTGGATCCCTGCTCCATCATCCCTGAACTGGTGTGAGCACAAACTCCATCCTGGATCCCTGCTCCATCATCCCTGGACTGATGGGAGCACAAATCCCATCCTGGATCCCTGCTCCATCATCCCTGAGCTGATGGGAGCACGAATCCCATCCTGGATCCCTGCTCCATCATCCCTGAGCTGATGGGAGCACGAATCCCATCCTGGATCCCTGCTCCATCATCCCTGAACTGATGGGAGCACAAATCCCATCCTGGATCCCTGCTCCATCATCCCTGAGCTGATGGGAGCACGAATCCCATCCTGGATCCCTGCTCCATCATCCCTGAGCTGATGGGAGCACGAATCCCATCCTGGAGCCTGCCTGGATCCCTGTTCTGTCATCCCTGAACTGGTGTGAGCACAAACCCAGTCCTGGAGCCTGCCTGGATCCCTATTCCATCATCCCTGAACTGGTGTGAGCACAAATCTCATCCTGAGCCTGCCTGGATCCCTGTCCCTCCACCCCATCCCTCTCCCCAGACCCGCCCTGCCCCTGGGCACCCTCTGCCCACCCCGGCAGTGCCAAGCCTCACTCACACAGCGCCTCATCATGGCTCTGAGGCTCAGCAGGAGGTTGCCCAGGTCGCCCACGCTGTGCTGGTGCTGGATGCTGGTCCTCATGGCACTGGGCAGCACCTCCTCCATGTAGAACCCCATCATCTCCGACACCGAGCGACAGCCGAGCGTCCCCTGGGGACAGCAGGGGACAGTCTGGGTGAGGACGGCCACTGGCACCGGGTCGGGGTTTGGATAAAGCAGAGCCGGGTGTGGGATTGGAGAAAGCAGAGCTGGGTTTGGGGGTCTGGGCAAAGCAGAGCCGGGTGCGGGATTGGATAAACCACAGCTGGGTTTGGGGATTTGGACAAACCAGAGCCAGGTGCGGGATTGGATAAACCAGAGTCAGGTTTCAGGGTTTTGTACAAACCAGAGCTGGGTTTAGGATTTTGGACAAAGCAGAGCTGGGTTTAGGATTTTGGACAAACCAGAGCTGGGTTTAGGGTTTTGTACAAAGCAGAGGCGGCCGTGGGAGCCGCGGTGGCCCCGGGGTCAGCTGGTGCCAGCCCCGGCACAGCCACACGTGTCCCTCCCTCCCTCCCTGCAGGGTGGCACAGCCAGCGCGGGGTGACAGCAGCGCACCCCCCAGATTCCAGCCTCCTTCCCTTCTTACGAAACGCCCGCCCGAGGATGGGGAAGGAGGAGGAGCTGACAAGGGAGTGAAATTCTTACCTTCAATTCCTCCAGCAGGTCAGAGCTGAGCAGTTGGATGCTGAGGTCCTCATCCTTTGATTGCTGCGGGAGGATGGAATTGAAAAATGAGCTTTTTCAGGCGGGCACTCAACCCTTTTGCATTTGCCCCAACAAATGATCCTTCCCTTGCTGCATTGAGGGTGTCCCTGCAGCAAAGGGCACCAGTGCAGGTGTGAGCAGAGCAGGCAGAGCAGTCACTCTGCTCCACAAGGTCAGGCCAGCAAGAAAATGAAATCCCAGCCTTTGGTACCGCTGGATTTGTCACTGTGAAACTCCCGGGGCTGAGCTGGAGCCTCTCTCTCTCTCTCACAGGGTGTTGCTGTCTGAGGGTGCTGCTGCAGACAGCAAAGCTCTCCAGGGAGGTTTCAGAGCCCCTGGGAGCCACCCCAGCCTCTGTGCCAGGCCAGGAGGGTTCAATCCCCCCGGTTTGGGCACCCCTGCAAGCCTCCAGCTGATGGGGAAAAGCTGAGTTTGTTCTCGTGGTGCCTCTGTTGCACCAACAGCAGCGGGATGGGCCGGCACCACCCAAAGCATTAAAGGCTTAAAAGCTGCCCTGAGAGGTTAAAAATTCCTTCCCAGCGTTATTTGGGAGATTGACAGCCAGCTCTACACCTAAAATCTTGGTTGGGTTCGTTTGATGACAAATACAAGACATGACATTAGCTTGAGGTTTAAACTGGAGAATTATTTTGAGATTTAATTTGGAGAATTATCTCTTTTTTTGGCTTTGTTTTATTGCTAGAACACATCGCCATGGACCAAGCCAGTGACAGGGCTGTGACCAAGCTCCTCTATCAGTGCTGAAGCCGTGGCAGATGCTCTGAGTGCATCGTGTGCTCTGCAGCCTCCTGTGATGCAGAGCAGGGACCTCACACAGGCACCAGGGCAGGTGTTCAGTGTCTGCTCTGCTCCCCCACCCATAAAAAAACCCGTGCAGGTTTTGTGGTTCTTTCAAAGAACAAAAAAAAAAAAAAAAAAAAATCTGTAGCAAAAGATTTCCCTTTTCACCTAACACTGACTTCAGCAGGGCTGGACCTTGTTGCCCTGAAGAAAAAAAAACAAACGATTTCCTTCCTATTAATTCAGTGATTTGCAGCATTTCGGGGGAAGCCTGGCTAGAAAGGCTTGCAGAGGTTCATTATGAAATCTCGAGCTCATTGTCATTGAAATTAGGAAGAAAAGCCTGGCAGATTTTTCTCTCAGCGAGCAGTGAGACCCGAGCAGCTCTTGCTCACCCAAAACACAACTCAGCCAAATCATTTCTGCAGAGGAGGGAGCTCTTCCCCCTCCTCCAGATCCCGGCAAGAACTGCGAAATGAGAGGGCGAAAGCGACGATACTTACAAAATAATCCTTGATTTCCTCAAACTTGACCCTCAGCTCTTTGAGCTTGGCGGGCAGGAGCTCGGGGAAGTGCAGGCAGGAGGGCTGGGCACGGACGGGCACGGTGCCCAGCAGCAGCAGCAGCAGCAGGACGGGCAGGGCTGTGCCCCCAGAGCAGCTCCTCATGATTTTTGGGAAGGGTTCCTCCCCTGGGTGCAGCTCTGGGCTGGATCCCACCGGAGGGTACAAAGCAGATCTGCAGCTTTCACCTTGATGGAGCCCCTCATTTATACTCTCAAAACATCGCTCCATTTCCTCTCCCCATTTCCTGACGAGCAATATTGGGGTTTTAAGTCATTCATTAAGCCCAAATGTCACTTGGGTTCCCGTCAACTTGGGTTTCCGGTTCTTTGACCCCCCTCCTCTCCTCACACCCCATCAATTTTTTTGTGCTTAGACTCTGCATTTTTTTTCTTTTTTTTTTTTTTTTTTTTTTTTTTTTTTTTTTTTTTTTTTTTACATTGCTTGTTTCTTGTAAATTTAGCTGTGGCTGACGAGGAAAGCTGCAGAGACACACGAAGAAGCCAAGGTGCTGTGCGAGGTTACTTTATTCTAACAGTTCCATTTTTTATTTTTAGATCATTGTTGTATGGTTAGGGGAAAAAAAAAAAGGTGTTGCTACTTTTAAATCTCAGTATCAAACCTGCAGAGAGCATCACTCAGCAGAATTGCTTTTCATGAATTGTACAAATTCTCTGTGTCTTCCTTTGGCATTCTATTCTGCAAACACACATCATCACCTGAAATCTTCATTTTTAATTCATTTGGGGTTGGGTTTATTTATTTTTTTTTTCAGTTAATGCACATGTCAGCTGAAGCAAATGTGAATTTTGCTCAGCAAGCTCAGTTTGTGTTCCCAAATATCAGCTGGATGCCAATGGGATCAGTGGGTCCCAGTGGAGGATTCCAGCCCTGCTCTGGTCCCCTGTGGATCCTCTGGGGCAAGATCAGAATTTTGTGCCACAACTTTGATGCCTGGTGTTAAAGTGCACGAGCAGATCATAAAAAAATCATTTTCCAGGCTTTTAAATTTGTTTCATTTCCTAGAAATGGACACCAGCCCCATCCAAGCAGCAGCGTGTCCTATCTTAGCTGGGACTTATTGTCCCAGCTGTGATAAAAGTGTCCCTTTGGAGCCCCAGAGAATTCCTGTGACGTCTCCTCATTTTCCTCTCTTTTCTCCTCTCTTTCTATATCTGCTTTAGCCCACACCCCCTGCTTCCTTGGGATAAAGATTTCACTTATTTATTCAGGAATTTGGCATCCAAGAAAGGGAGAGGGGAGATAAATTTGGCTTTTCTGAAATCAGGGGGTTTTCTTTGAAATCCCTCGTGCTATTTTAAAAGAGCTCATTCTTCCCAGGAGGGAAGATTTCCTCCCTTGGGGAACAAATCCCTTAAATTCTCATCTCCTCCATCACAACGATCTTCTGTCAAGTTTGACTTTGTGAAGCTCTGAGGGGGAATTTATTGCTGGAGAAAAGCTGGGAAAAAAATGCAAAGTATTGTTTGTTCCTGCATACTGAGAGTTTGTCACTTTATTTTTAGGAGCAGGAGAGGGGAATGGTTGGCATGCACACGTGGAAGAGCAAAAGGGATGATGCATCAGCAACTGGAGAGTCCAAGGCAGGGAAAGTGTGGGATTTTGTGATTTGTTTTCCTTTTTTTTTTTTTTTTTTCTGTTGGTGTTGCCTCTTCCAGAGGTGAAGGGGAAGCTGCTCCTGGGGAATCACTGCAGGGACCTCAGTGAAGCTGAATCATGGCCTGGTTCATGGTTTTGGTGGCCCATTTTTCTTCCCCTGCTCTAACACAATCGTGGAGTTTTTTTTTTTCCCCTTGACTGTCAGCAGAATCTGTCTGAAAGGAGAAGGGCAGAAAGCTCAGGTAAAATTAGATTAAATTCAAATCCCACAGGCAGGATCCCACCTTTCCCTGGGATCCCACACAGGGACAGGTTTTTGCTCCTTTTGCATTAATTTGAACCTGCCAGGGGGTCAATAAATCTTCAGTGCCAAGACTTGGGTGGCTGCTGAAGCTCCACCAGGCTGATGTGTGAGGTTGGTTTGTGTGATCCTGGATCCTCAGATCCCAGAGCTAATCCTGCTGCCTTCAGGGAAGGATTCAGCCCCTGCAGTGCAAGGGCTGCTCAGCCTCTGCTGTGGGTTTAGGAGCTGGTGTTTTTATGGGCAGAGAGGCTTGAACAGAACAGAACAGAGGAGAATAGAACAGAACAGATTAGAACAGAGCAGAGCAGAACAGAACAGATCAGAACAAAATAGAACAGAACAGAGCAGAGCAGAGCAGAACAGAGCAGAATAGATCAGAACAGAACAGAGCAGAGCAGAATAGATCAGAACAGGACAGAACCACCAGGTTGGAAGAGTCCTTTAAGATCGAGTCCAACCCAGCCCTAACACCTCAGCACCACATCCAATCTTTTTTTTTTTTTTTAAACACATCCAGGGATGGTGACTCCACCACGATCCCAGCACTTCATCACTCTCTCAGTAAAACACTTTTCCCCACCATCCAGCCAGGGGGATGTGGGCAGGCAGGAGATGGAGCAGCCCCACCGCCCTGGGACCCTCCTTTCCACCCCGCCCAGCAGCTGAGCGCTCATTTCCGAACCCCTCTCGTTTGGAGCCACCCTTGGCTCTCCATGAGGTCACATTTGACACCTCGAGCACGCCTGGCTCCTGCTCAGTTCCCTGTCGTGGAAGCCCAGGGTGTGTTTTGGGGCCGGCAGCAGCGTCAGGCGGCCGTGCCCGTTCCGAAGAGGAAACATTGGCGTGCGCAGGGAGGGGAGGGCGGCTCTGGGCTGTGTTTACCTGCGTTTCCTCTGCCTCGTCAGGGATCTTGACGGTGCAGTTTCGCTGTGACTCAGCCCTGCTGAGCGCTGTGGAAAGGCGGCGGCCGCGCTTACTACAAGGACGCCGAGCTTCATTCAGCGCACAAAAACACCTTTTCCTAAAGAGTGTCCCGGGGACGTGGGCGCAGCGCTGAGCCTTGAGGAAACGGCTTTCGTTTCTGGCCGAGAAGATCGCTGCAGGAAGTGGAGTCAAAAGTCACTCAAAAGATGTTCGTGTGCTTTTTATCCCACCTCCCACAGAGTTCTGAGCTCGCAGGTTCACGAGAAACAGCGGGGCAGCAAACGCTGCTTCTGCACTAAAATAGAGGGCAAACGTTTTCTCCCACAATGAGGAAAAGTTGGTGCTGGACGTGGTTCTGGGCAGGGTTTGGGGTTTGTGTCCTCAGGGTCCCATCCTTGGAGCAGGGTGGCACCTCACCCTGATCATTGAAGGGGCTTTTCTTATCTTGGCAAGGTTTGATGTGGCAAATTTTTAGGGTGGAGGTTTTTTTGCCTTCTTGGTCTCTGCATTGCTTTTGGACAGAGGGACATTGTGTAGCACCATCTCTGGAGGGGTTTCACTGTCCCTGGAGGGGTTTCACTGTCCCTGGAGGGGTTTCACCATCCTTGGAGGGGTTTCACTGTCCCTGGAGGGGTTTCACTGTCCCTGGAAGTGTTTCACTGTTCTGGAGGGGTTTCACTGTCCCTGGAGGGGTTTCACTGTCCCTGGAAGTGTTTCACTGTCCCTGCAGGGGTTTCACCATCCCTGGAGGGGTTTCACCATCCCTGGAGGGGTTTCACTGTTCCTGGAGGGGTTTCACCATCCCTGGAGAGGTTTCACCATCCCTGGAGGTGTCCAGGGAATGCCTGGACGTGGCACTCAGTGCTCTGCTCTGGTGACAAGGCAGGGATCAGTCACAGCTTGGACTCAATGACCTCAGAGGTCTTCTCCAGCCTCAGTGATCTGTGATTCTGTGATTCTCTGCTCTATTCTAGACGTAACCTGGAGGATCCCCTACATTTCCAGGCTGTCACAGTGGTGTTGTTCTTTCTTTTCTTTGCAGAAATTCCCCATTTCTCATCTCTCCAGATCTGGACGTTCTGCTGCCGGTGACGCTCATGGGGGGGGGAAGTTGGGACTTGGTGGCCTTTCCTTCACCCTGGGCTTGGAGCGATGGCCCTGCTCTCTCAGCAGCCCAGTGCTGATGACTAACAGTTCCTGCTGAAGCACCCAGTGCTCTGTTTGTGTTTTTTTCTCCAAGGATTTTTCCTGCTGGCGAGTGGTGACGTTGGATATTTTACATGCGAGAGCCTGGTCAGAACTCAGAGCGTGACTCACGTCGACCTCAACAGGTAAATCCCAAATTGCTCTTTGGAAATTCAACCAATGTCACTGGTTTTTCTTATCCAGAAATGGGTTATTAATCATGAATTGGTGTCATTGGATGTGACTTCTAATGTGACACAGAGAGAGCGTTACATAAGAAGTTCTTAGAAGGTCCAGAACTTCCATGTGAACTAAATTAGGCTGGAACTGTCTGGAATTGCCACATGAAAGAATCAAGTGGTGGAGGCTTCCTCCCCTCTGCAGATTCAGTTTTGATCAACTTTACCGAGGAATATTGGCACTTTTGAGTTGCACACATAAACCTCCCAATATCTGCAATTCTCTTCTCTAAGGCAGAGACTGAGTAATATCCAAATTTGTTATTCCCCCTGGAATTCTGGGGTGCCCTCTGCCAACCTGGAAGAGCGAGCTGTGCTTTATTCCCTATTTTCCACGTGTTTTTGCCATTCTAAGCCCCTCTCTGAGGTGTGTGAGGAGTCCTGGGTGAGGCTGGTGATGTTGCCATCATCCACATGGGGCTTTTCCCACCCCACAAGGCAAACAGAGGTGTTGTTGTATCTTCATCTCTTTTGTTCTCCCCTGAAATCAGCTGCTGACAGGAATTTGATGATGCTCACAGCACTGCCCTTACAGAAACCAACGAGATCTTGGCACTGGAGTCTCAGGAGTGGGGACTGTGTGCTCCAAGTGAGGTTTCCTCACGTGAGTTTCTTTGCAAACAACAACAAAGTGTAAAATTATGCAAAAAACCCTCCCATAACCTATAATCCATTGGCCCAAATGTCACTTGCACTGCCTTTTTTTCTTTCTTTCTTTTTTGAGCCTCCTACAGAAACAATTTTGAGCAACTCCTGTCCCTGAGCAGCTCATTGCACAAGTGCTGCTTTGAGGAGTTTCTTTTTTCTAGTTCTGGTATTACTTGTGGCGGGGGAACGTGTGGATCTTCGGGAGAATATCGACTTTGTCATGATTTATCACCAAAACTCTGACCAATAACACAAACCCAGGCTATTTATAGCTCTGAGGGGGTCATAAGACAGAAACTCCTTATCACGGTTTGGGAAATCAGATAAGGCCCAGCCGCCGCTCTGCTGGGAAGCTCCGTGAGACCCCGGGGTGAATTTCAGAACCAGCTTTGCTCCCTTTCCACAGCAGCCCCAGGCCCTGCAGCCAACACCGACCTGGCAACTCCTCCCGTGGGGTTTTGGGGTGGTTTTTGTGCGGAGGGTTTGGAAATCCTGGGTTTTTTTGCCACCCCACAAAGCGCAGCCGGGGATGGGGGCTCATCCCTGGAGCTCGAGGGATGCTGGAGGGATTTTCCACCTGCTCCCACTGTGTCTTTCTGCTCCAAAAGCTTTTACTGTGTTTTTTTTGATTGAAAAAATGATCCTCCAGATGAGCTTTTCATGGGTTTCAGAGGGTTTTTAAAGTGTTCAGATCGCCCTACTGTTTTCTCTTTTTTTATTATTTTTACAGAGGGAACAGGTGATCCAACCTCCTTCTCCTGACAGATATCTTGATATGGAGACCCAAAGAAAATCCTGGAATCACTGAGTGGCTGGAGTTGGAAAGGACTGTGAGGATCATTTATTTCCAACTTCCTGCCATGGGGACAGAAATTGAGTTATAAAAGCAGTAGAGTTCAACTGAAATCCTGCTGCTTCCCATGCCAGCTCTACTCCTGCTCAGAATTGCTCTCCTTGAGGTTCTTCAGCAAAATCCCTGTTGGATTTATCTTTCTGTGGAAGCCTGAGGAAGATTAGTTCATTAACAGCATCAGGCATTTACGTCTCTGTTTGGTTATTGCTCTCCCTGTCACTTTTGAGGACCGTAACTAGGAAGTGGAAGATGAAGTTCAATGGTGGAAAACCCCTCTCGCTGTTTAAAAACAAGAAGACAGAAATTAAAAAAAAAAAAAAAAGAAGAAAAACATTGTCTGAAGCAAACTTCCTCTGCTGTCCAGAAAGAAGAGATGGGAACTTCATCCTCTGCTCCTCAGCAGTGTCCAGCAGGGTCTGCTGAAAACACAGAGTGAAATGAAAATGTCTGCTGAAAATACGGAGTGAAATGAAAATTTCTGCTGAAAATACAGAGAGTCAAATGAAAATTTCTACTGAAAATATAGAGTGAAATGAAAATGTCTGCTGAAAATACAGAGAGTCAAATGAAAATCTCTGTTGAAAATACAAAGTCAAACGAAAATCTCTGTTGAAAATACAGAGTCAAACGAAGAGCTGAAATCCTCACAGTGCCCCTTATTGATACTGATGGTTAAAAGGGGTTATGCAGGGAGGAAATGCTCTGCATTTTCCAGAGCCTTCAGCATCCTTCGAGGTCAGGGGACAGAAGGCCAAGCTGGTGCTCCCCGTGTGTGCCAGGACCAAGCAGAGGGGGATAGGAGAAGCTTCTGGAAAACCCAACCTTGTGTCAGAACAGGATTTTCCAGGAATTTACACCTGGAGGCAAACAAACTGTGCCCAATTTTCCTGGTTTTCCCCCCTTTCCCACAGGAGGTGTTATCAAATCAGGCTGGAATTGGTGGAGCCTGGTGCCTGTGATGTGCCAACCTTCCCTGCTCGGTGTCTGTGATGTGCCAGCCTTCCCTGCTCGTGCCAGCCTTCCCTGCTCATCCCTGACTGTCCCTCTGTGTGCCCCAGGGCCAGAGCTGGAGCAGAACTGCCCAGGCTCACGTGCCTCCATCCCGAAACCAGCCTGGGCTCCCGGGGGTTGTGAAATGGAGAGGGGCAATATTAACCCAAAACCGAAACCCGGCCGGTTGCGTACAGAGCCACCAGCGAATTTACTGAAACGCAGCTTTCAGTTTTGGTGAAAGCTGAGCCTGCCTGGCTATTGGAGTGATTCATTTGCTCCCTGGATCGCTCAAAAGCGGAGCTGATAGCAGCCAGCTCTCAGTTTCTCCTTCATTAGGTGTCATTTATTGCCTGCACTGTCAGCACATTTCGCCCTCGGGGCAAACCCAGGGGCTGCGTGGGGCTGTCAGATCCATCGGCTGCTCCAGCCTCAAGCTGAGCCTGGTTTTCCATCAAAAGATCTTTTTGGGGATACGGTTTAGGGGGTGCTGGGGTTGATTGTTGGACTGGGTGATGTCCAAAGTGTCCTCCAAGCTGGGTGATTCTGCCTTTCTGTGAAATGATCCCAGGAATTCTGCTGCCACAGCAGCTTTTGGCTCTCTAGAAATGAGGATGGGAGGAGCAGGAGAGCGGGATGATGGGTTTGGGAACCCCAACAGACCCTGGCCCAGAGCCCCTGCTGGTCCCAGTGGTGCTGGTGCTGCTCCTGAGCTGCAATTCCTGAGCTGTTGCAGTTTTGGGATGAAAATTTCCCCAGGGTAATTCAATTCTCCAGTTGAGCTGGGCAGGGATGAGTTGGGCTCCCCTTGGCATCACAGAGAGGATGAACAGCCTGGGTTTGGGCACAGGGGCACTTTGGGTGGGCTCACACGGACACAGAGGTGGCAGCTGAAACCCAAGTGCTGGATAGTTAAAAAAAAAAAAAAAGAAAAAAAAGAAAAAAAAAAGAAAAAAAAGCTTTTTGGGTTGAATTATTTAACTCTAAACCCCTGAAATGTGCATTTCCCTGTGGGGAAGATGCCATTTATGATAACCAAAACACGAGTTCACGTTTTGCCAGAGCAGGGGAAACAATTATCTAACCTTCCACACCCCCCACCTTGGTGACTAAATGAATTTTCTGCAGAACAGCTGTTGATGCTCGAGATCCTCCACCACGCTTTTCCTCTTCCTCAAAGGTGAACCTTACAAGAGGAAGGGAAAAAAAAGAAAATCAGCTTTTATTATATTTTTTTGGGGCAATTTCTTTCCCCTTTTGGGGGTGAAATCCTGTCTCAGCAGTGGTGCCAGCAGTGAGTCACAGGGCGAGTGTCACATCTGTGCTGGGTGGCACAGGAGGTGGCACAGGAGGTGGCACAGGAGGTGGCACAGGAGGTGGCATTGCTGGGACGTGTCCCTGACCTGGCCAAGGACACCCAGGCAGGACAGGGGGAGCCCAGGGTGACCCCCAGCACTGCGGTGATGCTCCCTGGGGGACGTGGCACTGTCCCCTCCCTGCTGCACCTGGGGACACCCCGGGCTGGGCTGTTGGTGTGGGAGCACAGCAGGAAGAGCCCCAGAGGGACAACCAGGGGTGAGGCCCTAAATCAGGAGGATTCAGGAATTGTCCTGGATGAGGGACATTGTTTTGAGGTGAGGGACATTGTTTTGAGGTGAGGGACATTGCTTTGGGGTGAGGGCCATTGTCCTGGATGAGGGACATTGTTTTGGGGTGAGGGACGTTGTCCTGGGTGAGGGACATTGTTTTGGGGTGAGGGACGTTGTCCTGGCTGAGGGACATTGTTTTGGGGTGAGGGACGCTGTTTTGGAGTGAGGGACATTGTTTTGGGGTGAGGGACATTGTTTTGGGGTGAGGGCCATTGCTTTGGGGTGAGGGACATTGTTTTGGGGTGAGGGCCATTGCTTTGGGGTGAGGGACATTGCTTTGGGGTGAGGGACATTGTTTTGAGGTGAAGGGACATTGTCCGAGGTGAGGGACGTTGTCCTGGGTGAGGGACATTGTTTTGGGGTGAAGGACACTCTCCCAGGCTCTCCAAATGTCCCTGAGTCCCTCAGAGCTGGGAAAGGAGCTGCTCTGCCTCTCCTGAAGCTGCTGTGAGTCCCAGGCACTGCGAACCTCTCGGGAAGAATCCTGGAAAGCAGCTGAACTTTTGCTCTGGGTGTCTCTTGGAGCTTGGCTGGATAAAATCCACATTTCCCTGAGGCGAGCCACGCTCAGCTCCCTGCGAGGCAGCACCCAGTGTTTGATTTTTCAGAATTATTCAAGTGGTTGTGGCTTGAAACGTGACTGAGGAGAGGGTACACGCTGTACCTCCCAGGCAGCACCTCCTCACTGAGTGTTTTCTGACTCATTTGTCGAGCTAAAAAGAAAAAACAATTTTTTTTTCTTTTTTTTTTCTTTTTTTTTTTTTACTTCTGTCAGCAGCGCTGCAGAGATGGGGCTGGGAGAGGACAGGGTTGGAGCTGGACCTGGCCAGGCTTTCTGTCCGTAATTAGCTGCACTAATTAAGAGAGAGGAGAGCAGTGTGATTGTCAGGGCTGGCAGGAGAGAGCGATGTGACAGAGGGTGCCAAGCTCATGGTGAGAGTGACATCAGGGGTGGCACCTTTGGGTGCTGCTGTCCGTGCTGTCAGGAGAATAATGCCAGATTTGCACTCATTCAAACGAGGTTTTGGCTCTGGATTGGAGGGACAGGGATTTCTTGACAATTAAATATTGATTTTTTGTTGATGAATTTATATTGATTTTTAAGGAGCTCAGAACTGCGTTTCACCTTTCCACTGTGCAGAGGGCAGGGCTGGCTCACAAATTACATCGCTTCAGGTGGCAAAGAAATTACTCCAGTGCAGAAAAACCCAGCAGAAACATTTCCTTCTGCTGCTGAAAGCAGACTTACAGCTCTCTGACAGGGCTTTTGGTGAGCTGCAGCATCATCAGGGCGGGTGTAACACCCCACAATCATTTTCGTTTCACGTGGCTGAGTCGGTTTTTGCAGCTCTTTTTCCTGAGGGAGATCAGGAAGGGCTCCTGAGCCCAGATGTCCTTGCTGGATGTTGTTATTAAGGCTCAATTCATCCTCTACGAAAATTTCTGGGAGCATTTCTCTCGCTCACGTTCTCTGGCTCCGGGGATCTGAGAAAAACCATTATCAGGCTCACATCTGAAACGCTGGTTTGCCCAAAGCTGCTGTGAAATCGGGGCGATGACAAAGAATGTCAAACCAAGGCTGGGCTTTCGAGTGTTATCAGAACTTCTTAGAGCACAAAAAGTGCCTTGAAAGGCGCTATCGAAACGGGTGCCTTATCACCCTGAGAGCCTTTACTGGAAACCTGGGCTTTGGCGTGGTCTGGGAGCAGCCCTTGAGAGCGGGGCTGCCTTTGGATCACAGCTCGGTGACAATTTCTTTAAGGATATTTTTTTTTTTAATTTTAGGATGAAGCGGGTTATTTCAAATGAACCCATGTTGCACCTCTTTTGGGGGTGCAGCACTTGTTTTTTTTGGAGTTTGGAAAGGAGGAGGCAGACAGGTCCGGAGTCAGCATGCAAAAATCTCTTTATTCTAATTTTCTGACTCCATTTATATCCACTGTGCAAAGGTGGCCAATTATTGGCCAAAGCAGAACATCCCATCCCTTGGATTGGTGATCACACCAATCACTCAAATATTCTATCAAAACTAAGGAATGTAAACGTTTCTTATTTCCATGAAAAAGGCTTGGGAACTCAACTTGGAGTTCCAAAACATCAGAAGGCTTTTTGCTTTAACATCAAATGCAAGTCTGAGACATGCAAAATCAAAGCCACAAACCAATTAATTAATTAAGCTGGCTGAGGGCTGCAGCAGCTCCCGGTAACACCAGTGGGGTGCTCAGGGGATGGAGCCGGGCTGAGTTTCCCCACGAACCCAGCCAGGGGTGAGTCAGTGCCGTGTCCCTTTCGAGTGTCTGCTCCCTGTGACGCTCCCGGGCTCTCCAGGACCGTGTCCTGCCTTAGTCACTGCCCCAAACCCTCGTTCTGCAGCAGCCCGGTGCCTTCTGCCACCCTGCAGACGTTTTGTCACCGCAGCGGTGACGGTGATGGGTGACAGCGGCGCTGGGCAGGGCTGAGCATCATCCCCGCGGTGCAGGAGCTCCACCAGGCTCCTTCCTCACAGCGTGGTTTTTTTTTCCCAGCTGCTCTGGGAGGGGAATATTTTCATCTGGGGAATATTCCCCGTGCTCCTGACTCAGCCCCTTTTCGTGCCAGCGCGATGTGGGGCTGCTCTGCTCCCCGCGGATTTTACAGCGATGATTTCTCAGATGAGTTAATGACACCCAGGGCTGGGTTCGGGTTCCTGAGCACCGGGGGCAGCTCACAACCCTCCCCGCTGCCCTTTGCGTGTTATTCGGGCTGTCCCTACCCTCGGAGTGCCCTGTCACAACGTGCCTGCCGTGAAATGCCGAGGGAGGAGCCCTCCCCCGGGAGCTGGAAGCGTTCCTGGGGACAGCAGCGCCTTCCCTGCCCCATTCCCAAGGTTTGAACCGTGCCCAGAGTGCCCGCGGGAATCCCTTCCCATTTCCCTGAGCTCACCTGCAGCGTCACAGAGCTGAGTTTCAGGAATCCCCCGTTCCTCTTTTCCCTCTTCCTTCCCAGAGCCCAGCAGGGATGGTTTGCTGTTTTACCGGGGGTGTTTTTGTGCTGCTGGAGTTGGGTTGGTGACAGCCTGGGGAAAGCCACGCTGGGGTGATTTGCTCCCATCTGGGTTCGGTCCAACGCGCTGAGGGTGGGGATGGAAGGGATTTTGGGAAGGAATTCTCCCCTGGGAGGGTGGGCAGGCCCTGGCACAGGGTGCTCAGAGCAGCTGTGGCTGCCCCTGGATCCCTGGGAGTGTCCCAGGCCAGGCTGGAACACCCTGGGACAGTGGAAGGTGTCCCTGCCCGTGGGACATGAGATGATCTGTGAGTCCCTCCCCACCCAAACCATCCTGGGAACCCTGCTGGTTCCACCCCAGCTGCTCTGAAAAGAGAGAATTTTTGTCATCCCACGTGGAGTGCTCTGTGACCACCATCCCACAGCCAGCAAAACCCCAAAACGAAAATCTCTCTGCGTTTTCCTCCTCCTTGCCCTTGTGCTGAGGGTCCTGCTGTTTCTTTTGCCTTGCAGAAGGTCGGTGACAGGACAGAGAGGCTGAGGGACACCTGCAGAGATCCGTGCAAGGCCCTGCACCCTGACAATCCAACATTTCCCTCCTGTTCCATCATCCCAGCATCTCTCCTCCACCTCCCCCACAGCCTCATCTCTTCCTTGCCCTCTGGCACTTGGCTGACCCATCCTGGGCGTCAGTTCAGTTACCAAAAGGAAAAAAAAAGAAAAAAAAATCAAAAGAAAGAAACCCTTTCATGTCTTCTGCCATTTACATAATGAGGTAAGAACTCGCTTTGTCTTCCCTTGTTTCCTCACCCGGGCTGGGTGTGCACCGGGCTCCCAGGAAAAAAGCCACTTCCTCTGCCTCGCTTCTGCTGAAATTCCAGGCAGGAATTTCAGGGGGATTTGGGGGAAGGAGGCAGGGATTGACAGCCCTGTGCTGTCCCAGATCCCTCCGATCCCTCAGCCAGGGCAAATCCAACCTGCAGCAGCTCTGGCTGATTTCCAGCGGGCTGAGGGAGGCACGGTGGCACATCCGAGGCATTTCCAGCAACCCTGCCTGCAGCACCCCGACTAGCCTGGGCAGAAAATGCATTTGCCCAGCCCTCCCTGCTGATGGATCTCTGCTCAAGACTGAGCTGGGTTATCGATAATTAATTAATCACCCAGCAGATCCGTGCAGGGCAGCCCTGGCCCACAGGCACAGGCAGGAACCCGCTCCAGAGGCTGCCTCTGGCATCAGAGGGGTGACTTTGCCACCCCAGTGCCCTCTGAGTCCAGCTGACAATCCCTCCTGGCCCCAGGAGCTCCAGGGAATTTATTTAGCTGCACATTTTTGTTTTTTAGACTGAATGAAGCCCTCTCTCCAAAGGGGCTGCAGAAACATCCAAACCAACCTGGGAGCCAACAGCACAGGGGTCAGGGGATTGCAGCAGCACTGCCACATCCCTGTGACAAATCCTGGCTCCCTGGGGACAGCCTGGGGCTGAAATGCTGGCAGGAGAACGTGTGTGTCCCTTGGCTGAGCCAGTTTCGCTCAGCAGGGAAAGTTTGAGGTGGGATGATCACGATGTCACTGCGCCACCGGCCCGGGGGACTTGGGAAGGTGTCAGAGAAATTCCTGTCCTCCTGCAGGGTGACAGATTTGGACTGGGAGCAGTGATCACCTCAATCACCTCTGAGCCTGGAAACCACCTCTGGTGCCAGCAGGGTGGGAGCTGTGTCCTCCAAACCCCTGAGCTTGCATTTCTGTGAACCTCCAACACCAGGGACACGGGACAGAGGAGATTGGGACCAGCATTCCCTGATCCTGGCACAAGGATTCCTCGAATTCGAGGAGCAGAATTCCCTGAAAGCAGCAAGGGAAGGCCAATTGTGCCAGGACAATGATGGAGAAAACCCTGGAGTTGAGTTTCACCATTTCCACCAGGAGTCCTGGGGTGTTGGGCACCCTGTGGGGTGATGCCAGCGAGCTTCCCACATGCCAGCAGCTCCATGAGGACAGCAGGGGATTGCCAGCATTGCTCCATCCTCTGGGATGGGCGTTCTGGGGGACGTGACCAAGGAAGGTCCCAAATTCTGCTCACGTCCCTCTTCCCAAAAAGAGCAGCGATGCCAAGAATTCCCGCCTCCGTAGGTGAGGGAAACACCTGTGGGGGAGAGAGCTGGTCCCTCGCACCAGCTCATTAATTCAGCAAATTACAAAGGGAAATAGGTGCTGGGAAAAGCAAGAGAAATCCCAAAAGTTAATCCAGGGGTTGTTTCCTCCTGGTGTCGGGATAAAAACGTGTCCCTCGGAGCGCTCCAGGTCAGATGTTGGGGAGAGAGGTGAAGCCACAGCGAGGAACCAGGTAAGAAACTGAATTTATCCCTTTGCTCCGTGTCCTTCTGGGTCTTTCCTTGTATTCCTATCTCGGAAATATTTTTTTTCATCAACAACCTTAATTTTCAGTGCTAACAAAACTTGTGTTTGACTCTATGCTATTCCAGAAAATTTTTTTTGGGATAAGACTTTGGGATCTGGTACTTTCAGTCAGTTACTTCCTGTTGCTTCCGTGTCATTAGACTTAAAGTTTTAATCTCACAGTAAATTTAAAAATTTAATTTCACTGTATTTATTTTTCTGATAACTTTTTTTTTTTTTCAGAAGAACTCTCTTTATTTAGATGCATTTTTAACTGATATTTTCTTTATTTTGTTTTTTCTTTCTGAGCTTTTCTGCTAAATATTTGATTTTGTTTGATTTTTTTTTTCCCTCTTGCTCACGGGGAGCANTTTTTTTTTTCAGAAGAACTCTCTTTATTTAGATGCATTTTTAACTGATATTTTCTTTATTTTGTTTTTTCTTTCTGAGCTTTTCTGCTAAATATTTGATTTTGTTTGATTTTTTTTTCCCTCTTGCTCACGGGGAGCAAAAAATAAATGGGTAAGGGATAATAATAATGAGTTTGGGGTTTTTAATACAGATGTACAAATTTTATATAAAATGTGAGTATTTTCATATGTGTTATTTAGGAAAATAATGAGGAATATTCTGTTCCTTGGGCAGATCTCCCAGCTGACATGAGAGGCTCCCCCTTGTTCCTCTGCCTCTTCTCCACGTCCTGCTGGGTGAATTTGATGCCGACAGCTGCGGACAAAATCTTCCTTTTTGGAGCCTGCAGGGTTTCCATGAGCCTGGCAGAGATCAGGGCTGGCTTCACAGCAATTAAAGCCAATATTGTGAGTATTTCCCGGGGGGCTGGGGGAGCCCTGGAGCCCCTCTGGAGCCGGCAGCTCCATGCCCATCTCCCCCCTCTCCGCAGCAATCCAGAGACCCCATCCGGACCCTGAGCATCCTGTCCCACCCTCACTCCCTGCACAAGGTCAAGGTAGGTGGCCCAGGCTGGGGAGCCCTTGAAGGATCCAAAAAGGAGGTGGATGTGACCCTGAGAAATGCAATTTATCATCGATCAGTAATTTTCAGCTTTCTCACACCCCAAAGGTCACTGCTCAGGTCTCAGCCTCTGACATCCAGCTGCAAAATCAGCTGGTTTCGTTTTGTGAATCTTGCTGAGGCTGGATCTCCTGGAAAATCAGCCCGAAATGATTTCCCATCTATTTTATCAGCTTCAATCAAAGCTTTCTAAAGAAACTTTCTCTGAGTCAAACTGTCCTGCTGTGCTCAGCTACCATGAGTTTCCTGTCAGAGATGCTTTATCCCAGAGAGTGACTGCAGGTGACACCCTCTGGAAGAACTCTTAGTCATTAAATTCCTTTTCTAAGTCTTCAGACAGGTGCTGCATCACTCACCAGCTTTTCACCTTCTACGTGGACAAAGTTTTCAAGCACTGCAGGACCGAGGACTCGTTTGTGAACAGGAAAATCAGCAGCATTGCCAACTCCTTCCTCAGCGCCAGGAGGAAGCTGGGGCAGTGTGTGAGTCCTGGGCTCTGCTCCATCTCTTCATATTTCATCTCCAAACCAACCTGGGAGATTTAAAAAGCTGCAAATTCTCTATTTATCTAAATGTTTTTAATGAGAATACAAAGAGTGTTCTGCCCACTGAGAGATTTTTATATTTGCTCACTGAGCAGCAAACTGAACTCCCCTGTTGGTCGTAAATCCCAAAATTTATCCTGTCTTGGTGTCTGTCAGTTCAGCTCTCGTGAGCTAAATCCTGATTCTGGGACCTGCAGCCTTTCCCACAGTTGATGATGCCCAGCAAAATCAGAAATTGAAATATTATTTTCAAAAATTAACTGCCCAGACTAATGAATCAATCTTGCTTTTCCAGCGTGAGCAGAATAATTGTGAGTGTGGGGAGGAGTCCACGGAGAAATTCCAGCAAATTCTTGCAAACTATGAAGGGGTGAGTTGGTGACCGAGCCTGGCAATTAACACAGAGATTGAAATTCTCATTTTTGGGTTGTGCTGATGCTCTCTGCTCACAGCTCGTCCCTTTGTCCCATTTCAGCTCAATGTCACATCTGCAGCCATGAAATCCCTGGGGGAGCTGGACATCCTGCTGGACTGGATGGAGAAATCTCGTTAGCGCGCAATGTTAATTACCCACGGCTGGGGGGCTTTGCAGAGATGAGAGGGACAATAAATCACTGTATCAGTGCAGTTCCTCAGCAGTTCCAGCTGCTTTCAGGAGTGCTCTGCCAGCCAGGGACATCAGCAGAGCCTTCATTAAGAGAGAAATAACGAGTTTGATTAAATCACCCTCGCTGCTGCTACCAAAGGATGCTCCCAGGGAAAACCCACACGGGTTCCTCTTGCTGCCAGACATAAGCTGTGATCATGTCATGAAATTATTGTTTAAATTACAGATTTTTTTGTGTCTAGGGAATGTGGGGAATGAGTGCTGAGAGCTGGCTGGGAGGACTCTGGTGCAGCTGATGTTGCATAAATTTCAGGGCTGCTGCCACTGCTGGATCTGGCTGAAATGAGAAGTACAGTGTGAGAAATGCTTCCAGGAACAGGTCCTAGCAGGTGTGTCAGGCCTTAGAAATCCGTGTTTCCTTTTGAGATGATCGTTTCTGCCCTATCAGTAAAAAAGCTTTCGTGCACGATATGTGGTTGCTGAATAGAAAAAGATTCTTGAGTGTATTGTGCAATTTACTGACACTCAGTAATGAGTTTTGTGGAAATTGGTTGTGATGACTGTAAATAAACCCCACTTGAAACTGTGCTGAGTCTGTTTGTCGAGATTCTGAGGAATTATATGATTCTTGCTGGTGAAACTCTCTGAATTCTCCTTTTACAGCAGAGGCTGTCATTCCAGCATGTCAGGGCTGATGCATCCTCCTGGGCACGCCAGAAACACCAAACTCAGAGCTCAGAGCTGCTGAATCCTCAGGGTTTGTCCCCAAAACTGTGCATTATTTATAGCTCTGCTCTGTTCTCTCGCATTTTTGGGTGTTGCTCTAAATCCCAGCTGGGGGACAGCGCCAGCATTTCCCCCGTGTGTCACACTGGGTGGCATCTGGTGATTCACTTTCAAAGGAAAGGTCTCTGACTGCTCACTGCCCTCCCTCAGATATCTGCTTATGCCAGAGGAAAGCTTCCCAGGGCTTTGGGTCTGTAAATTCACTTGCTCAGGGGTTTCATCTGTCCAGGTGTCAGGGCACGAGCAGCTGAACACATCTCACGAGCAGCTGAATACATCTCCCCACGCTCTGCAGTGCTCGGGAGAGCTGATTTTTCAGCTCCATCCCTCTTTCAGGAAGATGTCTGGGGCATTCCAGGATTCTCTGTTGAAGGACAAGCCCTGGGGGTGATGCTGGGACGCAGTGAGGTGCCACAGCTCATCCCTGAGCACAGGAAATCCTCCTGGGGAAGGAGCAGGGGCTGCTTGGTGAGATCCTCATGGATCTTTGTGGGCTCGAGGGTTTTATTCCACACCTTGGGCTGATGTCACAACCACTCCAGCCCATCCCACACCCTGTGTGCTGCACCCCTCAGTCCATGCCTGGATCAGTGCTTTCACCTAAATCAGGGGTTTTACGCTTCTCTCCCCACTGCAGCAGCCCGGGGCTGTTCCCCTTTGGAAAACGAGATGCCAAAGTTAATCCAAGAGTTATTTCCTCCTGGCACCGGGATAAAAACGCGTCCCTCGGGCCCTGCTGCTGGAGATGCCAGCAATGGGGGGCCCAGCAGGCAGCCCAGGGGTGCAGGAGGGCTGCAGGATGCTCAGCCCACCCTCGTCTGTCATTCCCTGATCCTTTCCCGCACCTCAGCTCATCCCGGCTGCTCCCAGCGCGGCGAGGGAGGAGCGGGGCTGGGGAAGGGCTGAGGAGGAAGAGGATTTGCAAAGGGAGAGCAAAAGGGGTTTTCTCCTCTCAGAGATTTCCAAACCCCAGCGTTCTCCCGTCGCTGCTGCCCGCCGGGGATGCTTTCCAGGCTTTCACCTTTCCTGTCGCACCTGAGTCAGGAATTCATTCCCTCCCTTGCAGCGGCTCCGGGCGGGCGTGGACCTGTCCCGATCCCTCCAGGAATCTGTCCCGATCCCTCCAGGAACCTGTCCCGATCCCTGCACGGACCTGTCCCGATCCCTCCAGGAACCTGTCCCGATCCCTGACCTGTCCCGATCCCTGACCTGTCCCGATCCCTCCAGGGACCTGNATCCCTCCAGGCTCCTGTCCCGATCCCTGCCCTGTCCCGATCCCTGACCTGTCCCGATCCCTCCAGGAATCTGTCCCGATCCCTCCAAGGACCTGGCCCGATCCCTCCAGGGACCTGTCCCGATCCCTGACCTGTCCCGATCCCTGCACGGACCTGTCCCGACCCCTGACCTGTCCCGATCCCTCCAGGGACCTGTCCCGATCCCTCCAGGGACCTGTCCCGACCCCTGCACGCCTTTCCCGAGATCCCAAGCCCTTCCCAGCGCTGCCGAGGGGATGGATGAGGCAGGTGAGCCCTCCCCTCCCTTCGAGGGCAGGCAGGGAGGGGCAATGCGGGTGTGGCAGGAGGGAGATGCTGCCCCGCTCAGCCCAGCACTGAAAGCTCACAGCTCAGGAATTATTTGTGTTTTGTCCTCAGTGAAATTCAGGAATCCGCGGTTCAGGAGTAATTTGTGTTGATCCTCGGTGAAGCTCGGTGTGTGCCAGCTAACCCAGCCCGTCATTGTCACCTCTTTGTCATCCCAGCTTCCCACAGTGCTTTATCTGTGGAATATTCAGCTTTTCCCATCCTTCCCGTGCCCCTCTGGGTGGGCTCTGCTGTGATATCCCACAGACCCTGAGTTCCCCAGTTTGCTGAAAGCCACTGGATTCTTTATTGCTCATGCATACGAACGTGTCTGGCCTGCAGGTGCTGCCCTCAGGGCAGGAAAGCTTAGAGGAATCAAAAGCATCAGATGCTGTTCTAAAGGGTTTTACAGCTGCCTTTAAAATAAAAAAAAGGGGGGGATATTTCAATTTTTAATTTTTTTCTAGGTTTTTTTCTAGGTTTTTTTAAGTTTTTTTTTTTTTTTAAGTTTTTTGTTTGTTTGTTTATTTGTTTTCCACAATGCTCCTTCTGGCCTGTGAGAGCCCAGTGTAGGAGCTGGGGCTGCAGGTGGGATGAACCAGTTGAGTTCCTGCTGTTTCCCAGCCCATCCTCCTCACTCAGACCTGCACTTCCAGCCCCCTTTGGCATCAAACCAGCCCTCCTAAATCACCACTCGAAGCCGAATTTTAGCAAAAAAACCAAAAGCTCAAGCTACAGCGAATTGTGGGAGCAATGAACAGGGGCGCTTGCTGACACTGTGATCCTCAAGGTGGAGCCAGTCCCAGGCGCTGTCACCTCCCCTCAGACCCGGTCCTGGGGTGGGGACAGGTCCAGGACAGCGCTGTCCCCCCTTAGACCCGGTCCTGGGGTGGGGACAGGTCCAGGACAGCGCTGTCCCTCCTCAGACCCGGTCCTGGGGTGGGGACAGGTCCAGGACAGCGCTGTCCCCACCTTAGACCCGGTCCTGGGGTGGGGACAGGTCCAGGACAGCGCTGTCCCTCCCGGAGCTGCCCTGGGCGATGCTGTCCGAGGTGACGAGGAAGGAGGAGTAGGCGAGCTCAGCGTCCTCCTTGGAGCTCTGGGAAGGACAGGAGGACACAGTCAGGGGACGGAGACGGGCAGGGTTTTGTGGATATCCCAGGATAACACTGGAGGGATGGGACAATCACACCGGTGTCCATGTGAGCACCATGCTGGGAACACCCCAAAAGCTTTCAGGTTTGGGGTTCCTTGGCAAGCCTGTGCCTGGGTGTTGGCTTCCAGCTCCCCTGTCCTAAAGCTTTACTGATGTCCTGGCAGTGTCCTTTTTTTGTCCAGCTCAGCTCCTGGTATTACAACACCCACAACACCCACAACACTTACAACACTTACAAACCCTCTCCTCTTGGTGGGAACTTTGAAAAACACAGAATCTGGCACCTGCAGCTACTGCCAAACGGTGCCACTGGACCACGGCCTTACCCGAGGGCAGGGGAGGCAGAGAAAATCAGGGAAAGGCAGAGAAAACCAGAGAAAGGCAGAGAAAACCAGGGAAAGGCAGAGAAAATTAGGGAAAGGCAGGGAAAATCAGGGAAAGGCAGAGAAAATTAGGGAAAGGCAGAGAAAATCAGGGAAAGACAGATCACAGCAAATCTCAGCCCTTGCATTGGCAGAGCCCCCCCTGTGCCCCCCGAACCACAGAGATGTGGGATGTGATGGTTTCCAGCCATCTCCCTTATCCCAGTGATTCGTATTTTTGGTAACAAACCCAACCTTCCTGATGCTGCCTAGGGCTGCCTTGGTTTATTTCTTGGAGCATTTTGACTGCTCTTAATTTCTCTGCTAAACCAGGGAGTCAGGACAGGGGTGACACCCATCCCCGGGGGTAGGTCTGTGGAAGGGGATGGATTTGGGGAAAATGGAGAGCAGCTGGGTATAAACAAAGCCCCGGGGATGAGACAGCCCCTTTGGGACAGCCTGCAGGGCTGTGGCCACATTTTCCAGCTCAGTGGCCTCTCTCCTGCCTCCACTCACCCTTTTTGCCTTGGTTGCATCGACAGCGCTTTCCTGAGTGTCCGTGGTGGTGATGAACTCTGCAGGCAGAGAAAGGAAGGTATTGGGGAGGGGTCAGGGGCTGTTTCTGTGGGGTTTGTGGGGTGTTTCAGCAAGGAAGGGCTGGGGGCAGGCACTGGGGTCAGGCACTCACCGTCCCCTCCCACAGGGGTCTCCTGGCTCTCCTTCACGCCGTTGCTGGCACTGAAGTCCCTCACGCTCTCAAAGTCTGACATGCTGATGTTGGTCCTGTAGCTCCCCACGGACACCAGGTCTGGTGGGAGGGAGGAGGAGAATCCCTCAGGTTTCACTCAGAGTGGGTGGGAGCACATTAAAACCCAAACCCCCTGTGCCAGGCAAAGCTGTGACACAACAGGCAAAGCCCACAGAGAGCTGGGCTCTGTCCCAGCCTGGAAACTCTGGGAATTGGAGCTCTCTGGATGTGTCAGTGTGAGGAGCAGGGTGTTTGGAGCTCTGTGGATGGGTCAGTGTGAGGGGCAGGGTGTTTGGAGCTCCGTGGATGGGTCAGTGTGAGGAGCAGGGTGTTTGGAGCTCTGTGGATGGGTCACAGTAGCAGCAGGGACCTTCCTGCCCATCCAGGTGAGGTACCAGGAGAGCAGGTCAGCCCAGCACTTGGGTATTGCTTGGACTCAAGGCTGCTGCAGTTTCTTGAGAGCCCAGAGGGGCAGAGACTCACCAGATCTCTTCATCTGCCTGTATTTGACAATGGCAAAAGCTGTCACCACGATCAGGATCAGGCCAGCCAGGGGGCCCAGCACCAAGGCCAGAGTGTGGGAGCCACGGCTTTCAGCAGAGCTGGAGCAGAGGGAGAGAGTTCTCACTGAGAACGATGCATGTGAAAATCCAGCAGGCTAAACTTGGTAATTCTGAGTGAGCAATTCAATCAATTAATCGTATTCTAGCACATAGAATAAAATAAAAACCTCAAATAAAAATATAATTTTGAGGTCAGGCTGAAGCAGCTACGTCAGCAGCTTGGTTATAAATACGTGAAGGAAAAATCTCTAAGATTAACAGAAGAACTTTCAAACAGTTGTTTTGTACTCTAATAATTTCCTTCTGATACTATTTTCTTGATTTGGAGGCTAATTGTGAGTCATCTCGCCCTTTGCTGTCACTTTTTATCTTCTCTGACATTTAGAGAGAAGCTCTTTGGGGATGAGGGGGTTTTCTTTGTGTGTTGCTAAACAACACACACAGGGTGTACAAACACAAGGGGTCGGTCCAAACCCCACGAAAACACGAACGGCAGGAGATGGAGAGAACCAACCTTGCTGGGGCAGCTCCTTTGCGCACCTCGGCATCGCTGCGGGCTCCTCCCGGGGGAACAGCTCCAGACTCAGGGCTGGAATCAACATCCAGGAGCTCTGGGCTGTGCTTGGCATCGCTCCCTGTGTGCCCCGGGGAAAGGAGGGTGGTTAGAGAGCAGCAGCAGCAGAATCGGACACCAAAACTGCTGGGGTGTGTTTGGGGGACATGGAGCTGCCGTGGGTTTTCCATGAGAGGCTCTTCCAAATGGGGGTTTGAGGGCTGAAATGCTCTCACAACAAAGAATTTGCTGCAGGAATCTCAAAGTAGGATCTCTCTGCCTGCGAACTTGTGAAAAAGTCTCGCATTTCTAAGTAAAAAGGGCTTGTATTTCTAAATTCTGCTTCTAATACTTCCAGATCAAATTTTGCGCCCTTGCTTTGGTTTTACTCCTGGCTCCTTGCCCAGTAAAAAGGATGAAATGGGGCTGTTCCGCTGTTTTTACTTTGGCCGTCACCCACTTAGGATGGGGAAATACCTGATCCTCAGGGCTCTACTCTTTCTCTGCTTCTAACAATATTTAAACATTTTAAATTCCAAAACATCCCACCCAAGCTGAGACCAAGCCCCTCGCTGTTGGTGTCAGCCTCTCCTGCTCCTTACTGCTTTCTTGTTAATTGAGATAAGAACTTCCCTGGAGCAAGATCTCTGACCTCGATCAGCTCTTTACCTGCGAGGCGCCAGGAGCCGCCTAAACCAAACGATGTAAAATAAGAACAATTAATCGGGGGTGGAATTAACAATTAAGCAGTGTGGAAGGAGGTGAGCTCTGGACTGGGGTTTTTTTTATGACTGGGAAGTCAAAACGGAACGAACGAAAACATCGAAGGCAAAACTGTGTGAATCAGAGCTGCGGGGTGACAGCGCTTCTGCTTTGAGCTGCTGCAGCCTAGCGGTGATGGAGAGCGATGGAAAACCCTCCCCGGGCACCAAGGAGAGCAGGTGAAGCCTGCCCGGATCTCACCTGGACTCCCCCGGATCTCACCTGGGCTCCCCCGGAGCTCACCTGCGCTCACCGCCAGGTGCACGGCGATGGTTTCCCCGTAGGCGCCGTTGCGCTTCACCCCGCACCAGTACCAGCCTTCATACTCCTCGGTGAGAGGCTCGAAGCTCAGCACCACGGTCCTGGTGGATGCGTTACAGCTGGCACCCGGCCCCTGCAGCCCCGGTTGTTGCGCTGGCAGCTCGGGGCAGCCGCTGGTGTTCCATTTGCACCAGTATTTCTCGTAGGAGTAGTACTGGCACGGGTAGGAGCAGGTTAAATCCACCCGGGAGCCCGCTGGTGCCTCCACTTCCTTCTCTGCCTTCAGGGCAGGTTTTCCTGAGAAGGCAAACGGGACATCAGGGTGTTGGAAAATCTCTCTCTGTGCCCTAGAGATGGGGCTCCTGAGAGGCGTTTGAAAAGATTTTATTCTATTTTCAGCCTCATGAGAAGGGCGAGACGGTGCAGATGTTACAATTCACCCTATCAAAATTAGAAGCTGAACTATTTCTTTGCTACAATACCTTATAAACGTTTTTCAGCCGATCAGCTTTTGCCACACAACGCTGCTAATTCTTCTAACACCAATCATCTATTATTTTACCCCCAGTGCATCTTTCACAGTTCTATTTCTCTAAACTATCCAGTCTATTTGCAAGGTCATCATTTGAAGCTTGTTTCCAGTTCTCTCAATGATGTCTGTCCTGTCCCAGGGCATTTCTTTGTCATCACACTTCATTTCAAAGTTTGCACACAGATGCACGAGACTGTGTGAGCCTTCTGCCAGGCTTTGAGAATTCCCTACAAATCCATTTCTGGGGATTTCAGGATTTTCCCTTTCAGGGGTGGGGGTGGCAGTCAGCAGGTGGTGATGCTGCTGGGGATGGAGCTTTGAGGGAAAGCGTTCCTAAATTAACACTAAAGATGCTGTTTGTGCCTCTTTTCCTGCAAGGCTTAGGAAATACTTCATGAGAGTTTTCCGTGAGCGCATTCCCACAAAACTGAAACTTTTCCATCTCAGTTTCAAAGCTGCTGGGGTGAGTTCAGGCTCGGAGCTCACCCCAAACAGCCAGATTTGCTCACTTGGGGTGGTTCTGTACCTCCAGAGAGCTGCCAGCGCACGGCTCTTACCTTCTACAACCTTGAGCTCCGTTGATGACTGCTGCTCCTTCAGTTCATTGGACACGCACCAGTAGAAGCCTTCGTCCTTGGCCTGCAGCTGGTTGAGGATGATGGTGACAGTTTTGTTTTCGGGGTTCTCGAACATGGCCACCCTTCCTTCGTAGTTGTACTTCACGAAGCCGGTGTTGTCTATGATGGTCTCGTACCCTCCCTGCTCCCTCAGCTTGCGCCAGATCCTCGCCGAGGATTTCTTCAGGGGATCGTAGAGACACTCAAAGGTTGCTGAGCTTCCAGTTTTTCCGGTTACCTTGGTCTTCAACTGAGGGAAGGTTTTGTCTGTTGGTAAGAGTGAAATGAGAGGTTATGAGAGGCTCACTGGTGTCCGTGGGGCGCCCTCCCAAGAAAATCAACATTATCAGATCAAACAAAGCTGCTGTGGCTAAAGGAAGGGCAGGAAAAGCTCAGGGGTGCAAACATCAGGAGGTTGTCCTGGCACTGGTGGGAATTGATCCTGAAGGGTCACTCAGGCCTTGCTTTTTCCCAAATTCACTGAGTGCTGTTGGCTTTGTGGACAGAGATTCCAGAGCTTTGCTCCCTTTGCTAGAGGGACCATCTACATCTGTCAGCTTGAGATTTAAGGAGCTGGGGGCTTGAAGAGACAGCTTGCTTGCCTCAGACTGGGGGGGTAGAATTTCTCTCTGGGAGTTTTGGGCTGGGGAACAGAGCTGTACACTTCTGGGAAGGTGAAGTCTGGATCCAAGCCTTATTTAGTGATGGTTTAATACATTACAGGTGGTTAAATGAACAGAAAGAAGTGTGTAGGTGAGAGAGTAGGATAATAGCAAAGAGAAATTCAAGTTCTTGCTGAATAAAGGGAGATTGCTGGTGATGCTTCTGAAGAGAAGGAGAGAGGAAGGGGAAAACACCCTGGGAACAGCTCACCCTCATAGACAAACACATCCAGCTCCTTGGAATTGTTATCCTTGCCATATTCACCGGCCCCACAGTAGTACAAGCCCGTGTCTTCCCAGCCCATCTGAGTCACAGTGACAGTGAAGGAGTCTGGAGACTCCTCAAAAGTCAGCAGAACTCTCCCTTGGAAATCAGGATCAATTTTCTGATGGCTGTCGACGATGTTCCGGCAGCTTTCCTTCTCCTTCTTGCACAGGTATTTCCTCAGCTCGGCGGTCTCCTTCCCAAAGCTGCAGGACACGGTCCAGGTGCTGCGGAGCTTCACGTAGAAGAGCTCAGCTGCCTCAGGAACACCTGGGCCTGTGCACAGAGACGGGCAGGGGCTGAAATAAAACCCCCCTGGAAACCCCTGCAGCTCTCAGACCAACGGTGGAGCCTCCTTTAAAAGGGAAACGGGGGAAAAACCTCAAAGAAAAGGATATTTTAGGGAGTGCCAGGGTGGTCATTACCTTCAACAACACTGAGAGTGACCGTGTGGGACAGCCCCCTGCCATTGACCCCCACGCCACACTGGAAGGTGCCCCCATCCTCTGGCCCCAGGTCTGTGATGTTGATCTGGAAGTTTTCCTCCTCGGGGCGGTCGGTGAGCGAGATCCTGCCCCGGTAGCTGGCAGCTGTGTAGTCCGAGGACACCAGGGTGACACACCTGGAGCCCTGCTGCCTGCACCAGTATTTCCTGTCGTGTTTGTTCACGGGGGTGGCCGGGTAGAAGCATTTCACCGTGGCTGAGCCACCCAGCGCTCCATAGACCTGGCGAGGGCCGAACACGGGGCTGGAGACTGGGGAGAAAACAGGCTGGGTGTGAGTGCCCCCAGTGCCACAGGATTAAATTTTACATTTCATGGTTTTTCAGATTTTCTGTGCTGCATAAGGGTGGAGTTCTGAGCCTCAATGTTAAGTGTTAATGAGTTTTCTTCACAGGATAAGAAGACGAAACAAATTCTTTTCCTGCCAAGGACAGCTGTTAGAAATTTTCAGGCCCAAAAGCACAAACAAGGGTGGACTGAAAAGAGAAAACAAGGATGGGGCTTCCTAATTTGAAGTTATAATTGGACAATTAAACCCCAATATGCAAATGGACCAAAACTTATGAAAGTGTGAGACCTCATGACTGGTGGGGTCCATTTTGTGACCGTTTTGTTGGGAGGCTTCATCTGCCCTTAATGCACCTGAAGGCTTTTAATTCATTTAATTAAAAACATCCCAAAATTCTCTTTCAAAGACATCCCAGATGTATTTTTTTTTTTTTAAACTTTGTCTGGCCTCTGTTTCTAGGTCAGCCTGTTCCAGGCATCACCCAGACCCTCCTTCCCCCTTTCCCAGTGCCACCTGTGGTCCTTGGCCACCCCAAAATTTGTGACACTCACTGGCTGCCTTGGGGAGGTGTCTGCTCCTTGCAGACCCAGCTGGGAGCAAGGCCAGCAGGAAGATGAAGGCCAATAACGTCATTTTTCTCTCATTCCCTGGAAAAGACATGGAAGCTCTTGAATAATCACATTTGCAAGACGTTGCTCATCTGATAATCTTCTAATAATCATCTAATCTTCTAATAATTATCTAATAATCTTCGTGCTTGGAGGATTTGAGGGTTGTGGCTACGTGAAGTAGAGAGAAATTTGTTTTTTAATTGTTCCTACAGGGGAATTAGATGGGAAAAAGGGAGTTGATTTCTCTGTTCTTGCTTGAGTTGCTGCATGGGCAGAGGGCTGCCCGTGGATCTCATCCCAATATTCCCCCGTCACAGAATTCCTGACTGGAGCCCACATTTAGTGACTCTCTTTGCTTCCTTGGTCTCTCCAAAAACACATAAAAAAGGGTGCTATTTTCACCTCTTTTTAATTCATTCCTCAGCTGTGGAGGAATTCAGTGAGCTGTAGGGGTTTACCTCAGCTCTGTAAACTCAAAAAATCAGATTTTATGTGCATTTCCTTAGCACACCTCTTGCTCCACCTGCCTGTTCCACGTTCACAGAAGGCACCCACAGGAGCTGACGAGAGGTGCCAAGGAAAACCCTTATTAAAAAAAAAAAAAAAATCAGAGGAATTTGATTTCAGGGGATCAAGTGACACAATTTTATTGAGGGTAATTCCCAGCAGAAGAAAAAAAAAGCTTTTATTTCCCTGTTAAGATGAAAGGTGTTCTGTTGTGCCTCTTCCTTGTATTGTGATTTCTCCTTGCTCAATGACCATTTGTCTGCGGGTAATAATTAACCCACTGAGCATGAAAAATTCTCTTTCAAGCACATCCCAGGAGCAGCCAGCAAGGCAAACATAACAAAATCTGCAGAAAGCAAACAAGGTGGCACAAAGAGGGCCCTGATGTTTGCCCCTGGCTGACAGCAGCTCCTCATGGTCACCTCGCTGCCCCCCCAGCCCGTGGTGCAAGCAGGACCCGGTGCAAAAACCATTGGGCAAAGCTGCAATGATCTGTTATTCTGATTGCTTCAAAAAGTTCAGCTGATTTTTGGGGGGTTGTTCTGTCAGCTCTGGAAGGGTTACCAAGATCTCTGCCTGCCCAAAGCAGTGGTTCCTGTGCTCTTGCACCACCAACACCCACAGCCCTGAGCTGGCTCCAGCCCCGTTTGCTCAGATGCTCTCAAAATGTAAATGGAAAAAATTGCAACATGATGAACTTTTCTCTGGCTTGCCAGCTGAGGACAGATTTTTGTTGTTGTTGTTGATTTTGTCTTCATGTGGTTTTGAGAATGAATAACACTCTAAACCCTGGGCTCTAAACCCCACTGCAGCTCCCCTGGGTGACAAGGACATTTCAGTGCTGTGTGTGCAGCCCCCCCTCAGCCAGCCCCTCTTTATGCACACGTTTTTAGCCTCAAAATTGGCTCATGGCCATTTCCAGGACACTTCTCTGGACCTGGGTTGGGACCATCACCTTCCTCTCCAGCTCTATTTTATGCCTAAATTTGGATATTTTCAGCGTTTCCAGCAGCAGTGCTCTCTGGCCAGGCTGCCTCTTCCAAATCTCATCCACCACAAGACTTTTCCCCACGTTTCTGTTGTGCTTTTGGGATTCTGTCTGCCCTAGGGAGAATTATCTTCATGTTTATGGTGATTTGGAAGAGACCAGGACCTGACCCTCAAGATGTGCAAACCTGAGCCAGCAGCAGCTCTGTCTGGGTTTGGAACAGCAGAGTCCAATCCCCAAATTCTGCTGAATTTCTGCTGCAGGGATTGCCAGGGATCAGCCCAGCCCATTAGATATTAACTTTTGCTCCTGACAATGACCGGTGTCAAGGCTGTGCCACGGGATTGACAAAACACCAAAGTTTAATTGTGACATTTGTCATTCCAGCCTGAGAGCCCTTCTGGCTTTTTGTGGAATGATTTGCTGCTGTCCAAATAGTTGAGAAATAATATAACAGAGGTAATCTATTGCATATATTTTATATCTAGATAATATTTCCCCCCTCAAATCCCTTTTGACCCCTGGGGAAGCTGTGCAGGTGCAAATTGCTGTAGAGAGAGTTGTGATCTGAGGAGGTGCTGGAAGCTTCTGTGCTCCAAAAAAAGGGCACAGCAACAAAATTCATCCTTCACAGGACTGGGTTATTCACATCTTCAGCTGCCCAGCAAGGTCACTGCTGATCTTGCCTTGCCATGGGTTTTATTTGCTGCAGTGGGATGGGGAAAAGCCACCAACCCACCCCGTTTTCATGGGGGTTAAGAATGAGCAATCAGCTCCCAGATAAAAGATTGAGCTGACCCAAACACGTGCAGAAAATGAACATTTCCAGTTCCCAGCAGATGCCTCCTTTACAATATTGAGAGGATAAATAGGAGGGGCTCATTTGGTGATGCAGGGAGCAGAAACACTTAGGTAGAACTTGCTGGAGATTATCAGGATTTACCAAGAAATCAGCAGTTTTCAGGAATGCCTGCAGTGCTTGGGAGCCTCTGAACTAAGAATGTTTGTGTCAGTTAAACACAGTTTATATATATATATAAACAGTTGTATGTGAGCAACACATTCAGAAAAGAAATTAAATAGAATAAACAGGCAGCTCATGGTGGGGACTGAAATCCCAGCTGAGATTGTGCTGCTGGCCCAATTTTGGGTTCCTTTCAGCTGTTGGATCCACTCTACACCAACCTGAGACCTGATTTTAGGTTCCCTTCAGATGTTCCAGGCACTCTCTTGTTGCTTTTCAGATCAGACCTTTGTGGTTCATTTGTTTCTTGGGCTGGGAAGTGAAACCAACTTCAGCACCATTAAATTATTTTAGTTTAATTCTCCTCTCCCTGCAAGGAGCAGGAACATCCCCTGGCCCAGGAGTCTGGAGGGATGGATGGTGCCAGCGTGGGTTCATTAACAACTGCAATTAGCTGATGGTTATTTGTACTTTAGCAGTGCATTAAATCTGTAGGAACGTTCCCTTTGCAGAGCAGGAATTCAGGAGTGTGGGACCCACACCTTCACTGCTCTGAGTGGGACAGGGCTCTGCTCTCATTTCACTTTTAGGAGATCACATCCAGCCCATTCATTTCAGCTTCAGGTTCTATTGATCTTCCTAAAGCAGCTCCTTTAGGACACAACTGCAGCAATTCTCTCCTAAAATTTCAAAATCTGCCTGTTGGGCTTGAAGAGCCGGTAATGATCTCAGGCTGAGCCGCAAAATTCAGATCACTACGGTAATATTTACTAACTTTTATTTCCTATGTTAAAATATTGTAATGACAATTAATCTGATTTTTTTTTTCAGAAATTAATTAAAAATCTGCAGCAGAGAAGAAACCATAACTGCCATAAGCCTGTTCCTAATGAGTCTTTCAGGAATCATTATCCCACCAGTGAGCCCTGAATACAAAAGGGCTCCAAACCTTCCCTCCTGTGTGAGGAAAGGTCCCCAAAAGTGGCTCAAGACTCATCTTCTTCTCCTTCCCCACCCCACCAGGACCCCACAAAAGGCTGTGCATTCCCAAAGACCCCAAAGCAGCACTACTCACACTCCAGGCTCCTCCTGGCACTTCCTGGCACCTGCTGTGAGTGTCCTGTGTCCCTGTCCCCACGGGGCTGTGGCAGTGCCAGCCTGGTTTAAATACTCCCTGCACCTTCAGCCCTGCATTTCCACCTGTGGGGCCTTAAAGGAACAACATCCAGCAGCGCTGCCAGGTGAGCTCTGCCCACGGGAGGGCCGGGCTTACACTGTCCAGCCACTGCCCAGTTAATGCCCAGCCACTGCCCAA
>VWYP01008524.1:34186-50793 GCA_013400435.1 Pycnonotus jocosus | reverse complement strand
GCCAGTGCCCAGTTATTGCCCAGCCACTGCCTGGCCAGTGCCCATCCACTGCTCTGGATTCCTTGCTTTGCCTCATTTTAATAATACAAAATCAGGAATTCCTTCTGACTGGGGGGGTCACAGGGAGCTTTTCTCATGCACTCAGTGGAACGTGATGAGTTTGGACAGGATGGCAGCTCCTGCAGTGCCCGGGAGCAGCGAGATCCTGACCCAGAACTGGGATCTTCAACAGATTTGTCAGATCCTAAAGCCTTGGAAGTACCTTTTGTTTAGCTGAGGGTGTTGAGCTCCATTTTTTTTTCTATGAATGTGTAGATTTTGGGGTCAGGAAGGAGCTGTTGGGTGAGGAAGGAGCTGTTGGGGTGAGGAAAGAGCTCTTGGCTGTTTTTGTGCTTTGTGGGGATCTTGGTTTGAGAGAACAGCCACCAGCACCTCTCCTCGATGGGAACAAACCCTGATCCCATTCAAGCTTCCCCCCAGTGCTGCTTCCCTGGGCATCCCAAACATTCCCTGGGCATCCCAAATATTCCCCAGGCAATGCTGGCATTATTTTTTTTCTTTTTTCTTTTTTTTTTTTTTTTGCCTGGTGGCCAGTGAGTTGTGCTGGCTGGACCAGAGTGGACACAGCTGTGTTTGCTCTCCTGGAGCTCCCATTCTCCCTCAGGATCCTGCTGGATCCTGCAGAGGGATGGAAATGTGGGTTTAAAACCTTGCAGAAGAAGGTGGGACAGCCACAAGAAAAGCTGGCAGAAATATGGGAACCTGCAACTGCTGGTGCATCTCAAGGAGGAAAAAAATCAATCCAAGGTGAATGAACAGGTTTTGTTTGTTTTTTTTTAACCAACCCCCCCTTTTCACCCTGCAGGTTTCCAGTAAAGGCAATCCCTCGCCTCATGCAAATAGATTTGAAATGTATTTCCTCGCTTTAGCACACGAGGAAGCGTTTCCCTGCCAAGTCACAGGTTCCAAAGCGTTTTGGCATCTCCAGAAAACAAACAACCTTCGGATCGTTTTTATTTGGGGAGTGCAGATTGCAGCCTGAGCCACGGGCTGAGAGTGAGAGCAGCGCTGCTGCTCGGGGCTGGGCCGTGTTTGGGCTCAATTTCAGCTCGTTCTGGAGCTCTGGATGTCCCTGCAGGAGAGGTGAAGGAAGAACAGCCCTTGGGAATGTCTGAGAAACTGAAATGAGATGTGGTTTATGTGTTAGAAAATGACTCCATGGATCAGGATTTTTTTAAAAAAGAACCAGAAAATCCTTATTTTTTGAGCAGTCTGATCCTTTCCAACACAAACCATTCTGTGATTCTCTGATGTGAGCAAGCCTGAAACCAGAAAGATCCTTCCTTCCCCACCTCTCCTCAGTTTTACCTTTCCCTCAGGGAAATAACCCAAAATAGCTGGGTCAGGTGCAATATTTTATTGTTTCTTCTGCAAAACACGGAGCAATTTGGGCAGTGTGAGGCTTCAGCTCTCAGTAAAGGGGATTTGGGTTTTGAGGAGAGCAGTGGGAGGTGTTGGGGGCTTGGATTTCCACAGAGAAAATTCCCAGCTCAGGTACCCAGGGGTTTTCACAGAAGGTTCTGGCTCAAGTCTTCCTCAGGCACCTTGATAAGGAATTTTGCCCCATAGGGTAACTGTAAAATAATGAAACAGAAGAGAAGCTGTGATCTGGCATTGCCTCTCCACGGTTTTTGAAATAATTTCATAGGTGTTTCTGGGTTTATTCCAAACTTGGTATTTTAAATGATGTTTTAAGGAGTTCTGGGAGCAGAAAGGAGTAGAAACCCAGGTCAGAGGGGATTTCTGGAATCAACCTCCTGCCCAGTTGAGAGAATTATCCCAGGTTTTACCCCTGGGAAGAAAAGGCACAAATAATTTCCGGGTTTCATTCTCCCTTTCAGGAGTTTTTCACAGAATGCTGATAGTTTATTTTCAAGGTTTTAGGGGAGCTATAATTTTTTCTTTCTATTCTTTATCTTTAGGACCAGAAGAGCCCTGTTGGCTCTGAGAGTGACAACAAAAAATCACCAAATTTCTGAGCCACTATTCCACTATTTTTTCTTTTCACTGACACAAATTCCTACAGGTTTAGACACACTTTAAAATATTTCCTCAGAAAATTTTTACAGGATCTTTTCCTCTAAGAAGCATCAACAATCTCTTACATAGAGGCTGGTCATCCTGATATTTCCAAAGATTCCAGAGATTCTCCTGCACAACAGAACAAAAAAAAAAGAACGAGATGGTTGCAACACAGCGAACAATAATTACTTCTGTGTAACGCTGAGAAAGGTGATAAGGAATCAGAATTTACTGAAAGAGGCAGGAAGGGCGATAACAGCTTTACTGCTCGCAATCAAAAATTATAATCGACCCTACAATAAATATATAAACTTTATGTAGGATTTCATCCAAGGCTTATGAAATCCACGGCTTAATGTTCCTTGGTAAGGAGTAAAGGCAAGAGTTTGGCAGCAGGATGTGATTTTTGGACCGTGCGTTGTAATTCCTGGACTGCAAACCCCGGTGCCTCTCCTTGTGGAGGTGTTTTCCTTACTAAACCACAAATTCCCTGCTTAAAATTCGGTTTTTTGCTCTTTCGTCAAGGGGAGACGACACCTGCGGCTCCGGTTTCACAAACACCCACCTACATTTGCCAGAGCCCATCGGGAATTCCGGCTCCTCTCCTGCCCTCGGGCTCTCCTCCATCCTTTCCTCTTTTCCAGGCTTCGGTCCAGCACGGCTCAAAGTTGGCTCCGAGCTCCCCGTGGTGCTTCTTTCTCCTCCTTCAAAACAAAACACCCCCATTAGCACCTCTTTAGGTATTCCAGACACTAAATTAAGCCATTATTTCACAGTTTCCTTCTTGTGAGTAATGTATTTCCTCTCACCGCTGTCATGGCCGAAGGTTTTTCTGTCCCTAAATTTATTTCTGTGGATATAACACGGTCTGGATTAAGATAGATGCAAATTATCTTTGCAGTTATTAGGAGGGATTTTTTTTTTTTTTTGGGCCTCTTTTTGTCAGCTTTGCACGGAATGAGCTGGATTTGGCCCCAGAAGCTGCCCAGGGTGAAGCCCCTCACACCACACAGGTCCCCTCCCTGCAGGATTTTCCATCACCCCCAAATCCTCTCTACACAAAACCTCAGCCTCGCTTCCAGCAGGATTCCCATTTCCTCCATTTGCTTTGAAACAAAACCAAACAACTCCTCAAGGACTCTGCAGCTGCAGCCACGTTCTGGGGCTGCAGAACGAACACGTGCCTGGAAATATTCCACGGGTCAGACTCCAGCCCTCGGACACCCCCAAGCAAAGCCCTTGCAAAACAACCACAAAAAGGTGCTCCCTGGCCCATTTACCTGTCTGTTTTTGAAGTTTGATTTTGGCCAGGGTGAGGATGGTGATGGTGATGCCAAGCAGCAGGAGCAGAGCTGGTAACACCACCAGGAGCAGCCCTGGCTCACCCGAGGAGCTGGGGAGATGAATTAAATCAGGATTAAATCAGGTTTGGAGGCACCTCCGTGGTTGATTGTTCTCACACTAAAGAGTAGCAAGGAGTTGTAAACTCTGAATCAAAGGAAAATCAACAGAGCCAAGGAGAGCTGAGATCATTTGATGTGGAGCTTGGCTTAGGAGGAAGTGATTTCCACAGCTGCTGTGTGGGGTTGGTGCTGCCAGCTCGATCAGCCCCTCCAAAGGGAAAACGAGCTGGTTGCACAGCACAAATTCACAAGCAACACATCCTTTTTGGTAAATTGGAAGGTGTCTTCCCTCCTTCTGTCAGGGTGACAGGGATCTGTGGCCTGGGGGAAGCTGGGGATGGGGTGGAGGCAAATCCAGGGTGCCCATCTGGGTATGGAGCTGGATTTGTGGACTTTGCCCGGCTGGGCTCTGGCTGACCCTGCAATTCAATTCCTGGTGCATCTGCAGCAGATTCCTCCAGCAGGGCTGGATGGTGCCCACAGCTGGGAGAGAAGCAGGAAAATCCACCAGGAAGCCTCTTGCTCTGGGCTGAGACACAGGAACTGGTGTGGAGAACAACCAGGGAATAATTCCTGGCCAGAACACTGCCAGGCTGGGGATGAACCTTGCCCAAAGCTCACTCCTGGTTGAAAACCGAGGTCCCAGCACTGCCCATGACAGCCCTCCTGGCTGCTGCAGGGCTCAGGAAGGGCTGCCCAGGCCTTCACCAAGGCTGTTGCTCAAGCCTCAGCCACGTTTCCCAAGGTCCTGTGTCTGTCCTGAGCCCAGGGAAAGCGGCAGGAGCACGGCTGTTGACTCTGGCATCTGCTCCACAGGAGGGGCAGGGATCAGCTCAAAGTGTGCACGGACACGAGGTGACCTCACCACCTTCTGTCCCTTCTGGTGTTCCCTGGAGGTGCTCTCAGCTGGGCACAGCTTCCACAGGAGCCTGGGGAATGGGGCAGGCAGGGTGTAAAACACCAAGGGTGGGGCTGGGGACTCACCTCTCCTGAAAGGTTTCACCTGGGGAGGTCACAGAGGTGCCAGAGGTGCCAGTGGGCAGCGGGGAGCTGCTGCTGTGGGTGACAGTGCCCGTGGTGGTGTCTTTGGGGACAGTGCCCATGGTGGTGTCCTTGGGGACAGTGCCTGTGGTGGTGTCCTTGGGGACAGTGCCCATGGTGATGTCCTTGGGGACAGTGCCCATGGTGGTGCCATGGGTGACAGTGCCTGTGGTGGTGTCCTTGGGGACAGTGCCCATGGTGATGTCCTTGGGGACAGTGCCCGTGGTGGTGCCATGGGTGACAGTGCCCCTCACATCTGCCACTCTCCCGTGCCTGGCAGTGCTGTGGGCAGCAGGGCTCGGTGCTGTGGCTCTCCCAGGAGTTCCTGTGTCCCGTGAGGAGCAGGTTCCTACAGAGAACAGGATTTTGAGAACACCACGTGATTTTTTTTAATGCTCACCCTTTGGCAGAGGTGTTTGTCAGATTTACCAAAGATTTACACGTTTCACCTTGCATTTCGTGTGAAAAACCACCAGACTCAGGCATTTCTGTCCTCCTTGGAGTGCCACAGGAAGCACTGAGGAGAACCTGAACACCTGGCAAACACTCCTAGTTTAATCCCACTCTCTCTGCCTTTGCCAGAGGAGCAGCTCCATGGATCTGTTTACACTCTGCAGTTTCTCAAACTGCCAGATAACCTTCAGCTTATCCTCAGAGCCAAACACCTCCCCGTGCTGCACGTGCCAGGACCAGGATGTGACATCCTGGGGGTTTGCAATTGTGAGTGATCAATACCATCTAAAACTAATATATTTCTCCGGGAAGAAATTTAAGAATTTTTTTTCTGAAATTTTTAAAGCCGAAAGAAACCTTCACTGCTGATAACAAAGGGAAAAGGGACAGCTGCTGTTTCTCGGGGTGTGGGACACTTTGGGGACCCCCCCTGGCCGTGCCACCACCTACCCTTGTGGATGAGCAGCTTCAGGGAGGCCGTGAGCTCCGAGTGGCCGCTCCTGGCCCCACACCAGTACCAGCCTTCATCCTCCTCCCTCAGCTGCCTCAGCAGCACCGTGTAGCTCCCGTGCTCGGGGTCGCTGCTGGACACCCGCAGCCGCCCCCGGTAAGGCTCCAGCACAAAGCCCCGCTGGTCCAGCAGCTCCTGGCAGCTCCCTCCCTTCCACCTGCACAGGTATTTCTTCTCGTAGGTCTCCCTGGGGTCGTGGTGGCACTGGAAGGACAGCGAGCCCCCGACGGTGCCGCTGAGGAATTTGGGTCTCCTGGGGAGGGCGGAGGCTGCAGGGGAGGGCACAGGGTGAGCGTTTGGTGCCCCTCACCCAGCGCTGAGCCCCCCCCATGCCCTGCCCTACCTGTGGCCACCTGCAGGACCACCTCCTGTGGGCTATCCTGACCCCTCAGTCCTTGTGTCCCGCACAGATACAGCCCCGAATCTTCCTTTTTCAAGCCGTTTATCAGCACTTTGAAAGCTCCCGAGCTGTCCCGAGGGGTGAGAACGATCCGCCCTTGGTACCTCCTGTTCACAAAGCCATCGGAGCTGGCCAGGAGAGTGCAGCTGCTTCTGCCCACTTTGCACCAGAACCTCCTGTGGTCACCCTGGGTGTCCCCAGAGGGGCACAGGACGGTGACAGAGCCGTGGAGCTGCCCTCGGATCAGCTGGGTTGGCCTTGGCGCCGTGGCTTCTGTAGGGGGAGAGCAGGACAGGGACTGTGAGCACCCAGAGCCCCCCAAACCTGCCCCATCCTTTTGGCTCTGTGAGTTATGCTCCTGAGCTCTGCTCTAGGGTGATAAATACTCATCTTTTTAGCTTATAATAACTACACACGTAGTTCACACCCTGAAACTCTATCTGTTGTCTTCTTTACTTCTCCAAAACCCATTCACTCAGACATTTCCCCCATGCGCTTCCCCAGAATCCCCAAATGTGTTTCCAACAGGCAGGAGAAGTTTTCCTTCCACATTTCTGAACGGCTGATTCAGCCAAACCTGACTGCTTTTATACCCCAATATTATAAATATTATAATATTCGATATTATAAACATCTAATAGAGAAAAACTGAGAGGCACCAGATCCCAAACCTCTCCCAGGAGCCAAGGAATCAAACCCTACCTGGCAGAACCGTCAGGTTGAGGCTGACATAGAGCCCTTGGTTGGTGCTGCCAATGCCACACCTGTAGGTGCCCGAGTCGCTGCTCCTCAGCCCTGTCATTGTCACTGTGAAGGTGCCATTCTGGGGGACATCCCCCAGGGCCACCCTGCCCCTGTACTGGCCCCAGGGGGAGCTGCTGGAGGAGATGATGGTGTAGCAGACCCCGTTTGATGCTATTTTGCACCAATATTTCCTCTCGTGTTTGTTGGCCGGGGTGGTGGTGTAGAAGCACTGGTGGGTGATGGAGCCCCCCAACCCTCCTGCCAGGAACCTGGAGCCGTGCAGGCTGCTGGAGACGGGCTCTGTGGGCACAGAAAGGAGGCTTTGGTCACTCCCAGGCAGGCAGCAGAACCCCAGCAGGGCTCCTCCGAGGTAGGGCTGTGGTTCTGAGCGGCACCAGGCTCAGAAAATCTCATTTGGGTGTGGTGTTTCCCCTCCCTGAGTGCCCCCGGTGTCACAGAGCCACTGGCACGGATGGGGAGACCCTCAGTGCCCCTTACAGGACCCCCCACTGCCCAAATTTCTGCCTGGAGTTAAAACTCAAGGGCAGAAATTAATGGAAAAAAAACCCCCTTTGGCATTTGCAAACTGTGCCTGACCTGGCAAAATCCTTCTCCCTGGGGATGCTGCAGGAGAGCCGGGGTTCTCCCCCAGCTCTCACCAGGTTTGGGGGGGTCTCTCTGCAGGTTTGGGTGGTCAGATTGGGTCCCACACTGCACGTGGAGGTGTTTGGTGTCTGAGGGAGGATTCCAGCTGTGCCTTGTCCCCAATTCCAGCTTTACCTGTTCCCTCCGGGGGCTGGGGACTCACCTGGCAGCAGAGCTGCTAAAAGGAACAGAAGCACCATGGCCAGCCCTGCCTGGAGTGTTCCCCAGGAAATCCTCACGAATCTCACGGTGGGGACGGGGTTTTGCTGATTTCTGTGTTCTCAAGCAGAAGAGAGAGAGATGGTGGCAGCCACAGGAATGCTCCGATGGCTGCTCAGGGCAGGGCTCTGCCTCCCTGCAGGTCTTTATCCTAGGCCAAAAATACTTAATCCATATAATTTTTGGGTGTTCTTGGCCAAAAAAGGGCAGTAATTTCATTTATAGCTTTAAAAGGACCAAACAAACAAACAAACAAAAAAAAGGCACAGTGGGGAGAAAAATCCTCATAAGTCACTACCTTTATTTTTATAGAAATAATTATGTTGAATTCAGAACTGTTACAGACTCTGGGTGACATCTCTCTCCTATAATCACTCCACAACAGCACTGTTCTCCAAAAATCAGTATTTTAAGGGCAAATTGAGGCTCACTTACCTTAGACTGTGATGCTTCTGCTGCTGGAGATTTTCTCTTACTCCCCCTCCAGCTGAGATTTTTTTTTAAATAAAGTTGTTTTTGCAGCTTGCAGCTCAGGCAGTCTTTGCTTTTCTCTTGATGTTTAATTCTTTTTTTTTTTTTTCATATATTGTTGTGTAGTTTTTAAAATGAGTGCTCTAAAAATCTCCCGAGGTCTTGATGTGCATTGCTGAGCAAAGTGGAGATGCTCAGAGGAGTAGCAGAGATGTCATCAAAAAGACCCCAAAATGGTCTTTTTTAGCATTCTAGGGATGTGATGACATCATGGAAGGGGAAAAAAAAAAGGGGTGAAGAGGCCAGGAGCAGAAATTGCAGAGTTTGAGAGGAATTCCCCTGCTCTACAGACAAACTGCTTTAATATAAAACACACAGTATGAAATGGTGTTTGCCACTTCCAGGCAGAACTTCACATCAAGAACTTTGTGAAAGGTTCCTCAGACAGCTGCGGCTTGGCTGGACCTTCCCTGAGCTCGTGGCTGTGTCTTGATCCTGTTTTGGGGTCAAAAAGACGATTTCTGCTTCAGTTTTTGTCCTAAAGCAGCCCCTGAAATGTGAACAAGGTGGGTTCAGATCGCGGGGTGCGAAGGTGGAACTCGGGGCAGTTTGTTCCTGGCCACAAACACAATTCCTCTTTTTTATGAGAGGAGTTTGGATGTGCTGAGAGCTCCAAACCCGTGGAGGTTTCTCAGTCACAGCCAGGGGCTTTGGGCTGCTCTGCCTTCCATTGAGGATTGGCTGCAGAGAAAAACCCACCCGTGGCACCTCTGGGGAGGCTCCAGCACCCCGAGGAGCCCCAGGATTCCTGGTGAGGAGTATGGGGGGTTCAGAGGGAGCTTTAGAGGTGATGCCTTGGGGAGACTGACCTGGAACAGAGACCAGACAGAGCTAAGAGAATAAAGCAGATTTTTATTGAAATGCCTTAAAGGATACACCTTGGGCAGGGCAAGAGCCTGGCCAGAGCTGCACCCAAGGGGGACCCAAAATGGGAACAAAATGGGCCCAAAATGGTCACAAAATGGGCACAAAATGGGTACAAAATGGTCATAAAATGGGCACAAAATGGTCACAAAATGGGCACAAAATGGACCCAATATGGACACAAAATAGTCACAAAATTGACCACAGGTCAGCAGGTCTCACACTTTTATAAGTTCAGGTCCGTTTGCATATTGGGTTTAATTGTCCAGTTAGAGCTTTGGGTTGTAAAGTCTCATCCTTCTTGTTTTCTCTCTTTACTCCACTGTTGTTTATGTTTTTGGGCCTGACAGTTTTACTCATTGTCCTCGGTCTTCAGCAGGAAAAGCATTTATTTTCTGTACCTGCTCTGTGAAGAGCTGACTGACAACGTGAGGCTCAGATCTCCAGCCCTGGGCAGCACAGAATCTGAAAATATGAAAGCTAAAATTAAAGGAATCCCTCTGTTCTCCAGTCCTGTGGGGTCCAGGGCCTTGATCTTCCCCTCTGGGGTCAGGCAGGGTGTAAAGAACAGGTTGTTTTCTGTGTAAAACAATCCTTGGAGCACTTTGGAATCTCCCTGGCTGGAGATAAATCTGTGTTTTGAGCTGTTGATCGCGATATGATTCCTTCTATTGCGGTAATTGTTGTGTTTTGTACCAAACCTGCGCCATAAATTCCCCACTCCTGGCTGGGCTCCAGCAGAACTGCTCTGCCTGAGGGCATTTATTGCCATGAGAGCAGCAAAGCACCGGGATTGGTTTTGTGAGGGCAATAAAAGGGGGACACAAGCGGTGCTGGGAACCCCCTGGGAATACTCAGTGTTATTTTAGAGAATCATAAAATCATGGAATTACAGGAGACCTTCCTTGGGCAGGACCGCTGCCTTGCACCTTCTACTGTTCTAAAGGAGAGTGAAATTTTTTAGAATTTATCCTTCTGGGCTGTGCTTGTAAAGGAAATTTCCTTCCTGTGACAAACGTGTGCTGGAGGGGGAATCTTCTCCCTGGGAGCAGCACCAGGAGGGGCAGAGGCTCCATCCCACAAATCCATCCCTGTGTGGATGTGGAGGCTGCTGCCAGCACCTCAGCACAGCCTGTCTGCGCTCAGAGCTGTAATTAATAAATGAGAACAACCCCTGGCTGCTGCACAGCGCCGGGTTAATGATCAAAGTCCTGCTCGGAACCAGCCAGGGCTGGGTTTGCTGCACACAAACCCCTCTGCGAGGAACAACACTGCCCCTGTCTGTCTCTTCCTGGATTTCCAAATGCCAGCGTGTTTGGGAGAGAAGAGCTCGGGGAAGTGGAGATCTTCACCCCCTGCCCTCCCAGGGCATCCCAAACCCACCGGGATTTAGGAGCAGGAACGAGGAACATCGGGTTTAGTTTCAGATTTTATCGGGTAAATTTGCATCACTGGCAAAAAGAGGAAAGCCAAACTCAAACCAATGAACTCTGGTTGCTGTAGCACAGCAGCAAAAAGCTGGAATGCCCCTGCTGGGGCTCCTCTTTGAGGGTTTTTGGCTCTGTGGGGCCAAGCAGGGCACAGGTGGGAGCTGCAGTGATGAGGTTGGGCCTTTTTTAATTTATAATTCCATTAGAAACAAAGACTGGGGGCAAAAAAAAGGAAAAAAAAAGATAATGGAGAGAAGCACAGTGGGGTTGGAGAGGCTCCTTGTCTCCTTGTGAGCAGGGAAAGGGCAGAGCCTCGCTTCTGGTTATTGCCCAAACCGTGCTGGAACGTGGATAAAAAACCTCAGATATCTCCAGCATCTCCCACAGAGTGAGGCCAGCCCCATCCTGGAGCCCAGGTTTGGTGTTCCCCAGCTGGGTTCAGCAGCATCCAATCCTCCTTCCCCACCCCTCAGCCCCAAGGCTCCCCTGACACCACCCCAGAGACACAAGAGCTGTCATTAACACAAATTATTTCTGCTGATGCTCCCTGACACTGCCAGGATCCCACCAGCCACTGCTCCTGCATCTGATCTTTGTAATGAAGGATGTGCACAAGGATGTTTTTAATTGAGACAGGAGGTCTTGACAGGCTCATGCAGACATGGAAATGACAGGTCTGAAGCAGGGTGGGACTGAGAGTCAGGAATCAGATGAATATTCTGGGCAAAATGCAAAGCCAGGTGTTTTCTTTTGTTGTTTTTCACGTTGTTAACGCATAAACTCAGTCTGGATAATCTGCATGAGGACACTGAGGGTACATTTACCGACTCTTCCGAGACTTGCTGCTTCTGCCAGGCTGTGATCTCTCCTCGTGGCTGTTTTGTGTCTGGGCTCTGCTGGGATTTTGCCTTCCGGGCACAAATCAAGTTAAATATGGCCAGAATTAGATTCACAAAATCACAGAATGGTTTGGCTTGGAAGGGACCTTAGAGCTGATCTCACTCCACCCCCTGACAGAGTGTGAAGTCTGATTTTGATTTCAGGGGTCCCCAGACGGGAACCCAGGAGTTCTGCTGGGCTCTGCTGAACCTGGGGGTCGATTTGGGTTGTGCTGCTTTGTCTCCCACCCAGACTTGGAGCAAGCTGAGATAGTGGAACAGGGGTGAAACTGGATGAGTTTAACTTCCCTTCCAACCCAAACCATTCCATGATTTTAGGATGATGACAAAGCAAGAACATTTGTTCCTTCCAGGCAATTTAATTCCAAACTAATGCAGGCTTTCTTTAGAGAGAGAGGGGCTGACCCGTGGAGGTAATTGCAGCAAACAATTTACTGATGTTAATTAACTGCTGGCAGCACTAAGCTGCACTCAGTCCTCTCCATCCCTGACCTTGCAGCAGCAGAGCAGCTTTCCACGGCAGTGTGTGAATACCAAACAGGGCTGACACAATCCACAGCCAGGCTTTCCATCCCTCCCCAAACGCCACCGGAGCCGCTCCNGGCAGTGTGTGAATACCAAACAGGGCTGACACAATCCACAGGCAGGATTTCTATCCCTCCCCAAAGGCACGGAGAGCAGGGGAGGGGATCCCGGTAAAGAGCCGCACCACCTAAAGGTGTGCAAAGAATCCCAGGAATGCGAGGCGCTGGTGCAGGGAAACAAGCAGGGAAATGCTGCTTTGGAGCTGAGCAATTCATGGGATTATCCTGGGGCTGGCCGGCCTGATGGAAACCTGTACATCAGGAGGAGAAAACGCAGCAGGAGGAGGAGGAGGAGGCAGAAGGAGCAGCTGGGTTGCAGGGAGGGACTTGCAGGTGCTGCAGGTGGAGCTGAGGTTCGATCCCTGCAGGAACAGGATCAAGAGTAGGATCAGGAGCAGGAGTAGGATTAGGATTAGGATTAGGATCAGCAGCAGAATCAGGAGCAGGAGCAGGAACAGCAGCAGGATCAGGAGCAGGAGCAGGAGCAGATCAGGATCAGGATCAGGATCAGGATCAGGAGTAGGATCAGGATCAGGAGCAGGATCAGGATCAGGATCAGGATCAGCAGCAGGAGCAGGATCAGGAGCAGGAGCTGGGACAGGAGCAGGAGCAGGATCCCTCTGCCAGCAGCAGGGCTGGGCTCTGGGTGGCACCAGGCACAGTCATGGGCCTGCTCTTGCATAAGGTCCCAGCCCTTGGGCATAAACAGCTCCGTTTCTAAGGGCTACAAACAGATCCAGCAGGTAAAATTCCATCTTCCCCTCACAGGATTAAACAGCGATGCCTGCCCGGGGCTTGCCCGTGGTGAGTGACCCAGCCCAGAGCATCTGGCAGCTCCAGGAAAGGCACAGAAATGTGCAGTTCATTCCCAGAGGAACGACCCTGGTGCTCTGTTCCTGTCCTTTGAATTTATTCTCTTTTGTTTCCATTTCATACCAGCTCCTGTTTGTGAGCATCACCACGTCACAGGTTGATAAGGGATCTTTGGGAGTGAGATTTCTCCTTGGAAATCTGAACAGAACTCAGCTTTCATGGCACCAGCACACAATGGGGCTGACTAAAGCCAAGGATTGGAAGAGAAACCTTTTGTTTCCAAAACAATCTGGTTTTAAGAAATGTTTAGGTTCTGTTTCAGGGCAAAAATGCTTTGAGAGAGTCCTTAGTGCTCTCCTCCTTTCTCATTAGATAAACAAGGTGAGATTTCCCTTGGGACTTGCATCATGCAGGTGCTGAGCAGTGAGAGCATGAAACAGCTGGAATCAGCCCTGGGTGAGACAGAGTGGGCAGAGAAAAGAGAACAGGGGTGAAAATGCAGCTTTAACCCAGGCAGGGCCTTGGCTGAACCTTTTACTCAGCTCTTAACCCGGCAGCTCCCCCTCCTCTCCACACGGTGCTCTTGCTGCCTTTAAAATCAATCCTTTGCACTTGAAAGTGCCCAGCCCGAGCAGCTCAGGCTGGGTGGAACCTCTGCAGCTGCCTGGCTGCACATCGGGCTGGTTCCAGCCTGCCACCAAACACGGGAGCACCGGGAATTCCAGATTCCCTCTCTGTGCTTGCAGGGAGAGCCGGGAATTACAGAATCATGGAACAGCTTGGGCTGGAAGGGACCTTAAAGTTCTCCCTGTTCCTCCCCCTGTCACAGGCAGGGCCACCTCCCACTATCCCAGGTTGCTCCATGGAAGATTTTGCCTGAGCTGATAAAATAATTCCATTTTATAGGCGGGACAGACCTGACCTGGCTCGTCCTTTGTCTCAGAACTCTTGGTTTCAAACCCCACTCTTTAGATTTACCTGACTGGGCCATAAATCTGTACCACACGGCACTTTCTGATCACACAGAGGTTTATTTAACACACACCTCTGCTCCTCAAGGTGAGCAGCAAGGTGTTGGCAGCAAGAGGTGCCAGGACAGCTCTGAAAGGATGAGTTGGAGCTGTCCCAGCCTGGCACCTGCCCCGTTTTGGGCAGCAATTCTGGATCTGACACCAGCACAGCCTCCTTAGGTGGCGCTTCCTGCAGTTGGAGCCTCTTGCAGGTGCTGGATGCAGGCAGTCAGGGCTGGGTGGGAGAGCAGAGTGTGGCAGGGGAGGCAGTGGGATGTCTGTGCAGCCCTCCAGCCCCCCAGCAGGCAGTGGTGGTTTTGGGAGGCACTTTCATGTGGCAGGTGAGTGCTCAAGCCTCAGAGGCTGTGATAAAATTAATAAAAATCTCCCCAAAAAAGTCCTAAAGGAGCAGCAAAAGTCCAGCAGTTCTTCCCAGAGATGCTTCATCCACAGGCAACCCCTCTGAAAACAAGCCAAACCCCGAATTCCACAGCTCCCCTGTTTCGATGAATCCCCAAAATGCATTAAAGCCCTTGCAGGAGAGCACACCCCATCCATGCTTTGTATAAATAGCTCATGTACATCTGCTCTATACAAAATATCCTGTACACCCCGCGATCTTTATTTGCTGTGAAGCTCCCAACACCTCTCCCGAGGCGCTGGCGCAGGAGACGCCACCAGCTGCTCGTGCCCGAGGCCCCCAGGCAGCGCAGGGTGCCGGATTTGGGGTGAAAAGCCCCTTTTTCCAGCAGCCTCACGGGCTATTCCTTCAGCAGCCCCAATTTCTTGAGCGCCTCGCGCCGGTTCTCGTCGGCCGCGCCCTTCGGGGAGATCTTGACGCTGACGGCGGAGCGAGGCGGCCTGGGGAAGCCGGGCAGAGGGTGGGATCTCCTCTTGCTGCTCTTGTCCTGCTCCTCCTGCTCCTTCAGGCCCGCAAAGTCCTTCCCTGCCCCGAGGGAGGCGGGCCGGGGCCGGTTGCCTCGCAGGAAGCTGGGGGCCAAGCGCTCGATGAAGGACATCTTGCCCAGGGAGCTGCTGCTGCTCCTGGCGTTCTGCTCCTTGGAGCTGCCCATGGAGCTGCCCAGCCCCACCCCGGAGCGCTCCAGGGTGTTGGATTTGAAATTCATCTGTCGGATCCCCGGCACGGAGCCCTGCCCAGGCTGTCCCGGTGTGGGCAGCGGCGTCTCCATCCTGGGTTGGGGATGGAGGTGGGCGCTGGGCTCCCGCCTGTCCTGGGCCAGTCCCAGCTTCTCCAGGGCCTCCCGGTGGGCTTTCTCCTTCTCCTTGGGGTCCAGGTGGGCCGAGTTCCCCTTTTCAGCGGTGCTGTCGCTGCCAGGGCTGGCGTGAGGGGCGGCTGAGGGTGGAGGTGCTGCTTTCACCTTCTGGTTGTGCTCGGTGGCCAGCGGCACGGCGCCGCTCCTGCTGGTTTTCAGGATGATGTTCGGTGGCAATCGCCGCGGTTTGGGCGCGGTTGGAGGCCCACGCTTGGCATCGGGGTCCTGAGGGGCCTCTTCCAGTGTGGATTTCTCCAGGTGGCTCCAGGAAGTCCGAATCTTGGTCTCCTTGGCCGCCACCCCCTTGGCGTCCGGGCGATGGCTGCGTGACCACTCCAGGTCATCCTGGAAGGGGTCTGGAGGTTGGATAATCACGGACTTGGTGTGGCTTCCTGAGCTGGCTCGGTCCAGCCTGCCCTCCCTGGGCACCTCCTGTGCAGCTTTTCCTGCAAGCACCGTGTGGACCCTTCCCTTGCTGCCAGAAGCTCCATTTGCTGCAGGGATGTTCCTGGGAAAGCCGGAATTTCCTGGGCTGGAGGAGGCAGAGATGATTTTACCACCCCTCTGTTCAGCCCCACGCTGCTGATCTCGGCTTGGAGGGGGAGTTCCGCTCCCGAAATCTGGGAAAAGAGAGGAGCTGAAGTCAGGCACTGCACATGGACACAGAACACCCCTCACCCCTCCTGGGCAGGCACCCAGGGCTCTCCTGACTCCTCTGATCCATCACTGCTGGCGAAATTTGGGATCAGATCCCTTGGGCCTGGCAAAGCCTTGTCAATCTGTGTGATTACTGACACTAAGCAGGATATCTGCAAGATATTTAACCGTGTGGACTACTGTAATAAAAAAATACTGTAAATAAATACTGTAATATTTATTGTAATTTTGAATTGCAAATATGAATTGATATTCAGCTGTGATGAAATGTAAATTTTAATTGATTTTCAATTGTAATTAAATGCAAATGTTAATTGATATTGAATTGTAAAATTTTGAATTAATCGTAATTCAATGTAAATGTTAATTGATATTGAATTGTAAAATTTTGAATTAATTGTAATTAAATGTAAATGTTAATTGTTATTAAATTGTAGAATTTCGAAGCCATTGAGTTGTGGTATCAGAAAATTTTGTAAAATATTCATGTCCAGATAGGACATTTAATGTACCAATCTGTGCTTGAGAATAAGACCTGTAAGAAACTAATTTGAGAAAGAAATAAATAGATTTTTCTATTGCTCTAATCTTATATTAACTGAAAGTCAGTCACCATGAGGTTTGGAAATTACTTGTGATTAGCAACCAATTAATTTCCGGTAAATGAATTTTAGAACCCAAAGAACTCTGCCCCGTGTGTTCTGTGGGTTTGCTGCCCAGGGAGGGCGCAGGTGATGCCCTGCAGGGATGGATCACCCCGGGGCACTGCTCCCTCCCTCCCTCCCTCCGTGCCAAGGGCATTTCCCTGGCACTGCAGGAAGGTTTCCAGCTCACCCCGGGGCACGGGGCCTCTCCTGGGCTGGGAGGGCTCCCCAGAGTCGGTGTCGTCCGTGGACACCCCGCTGTCCCCCTCAGCGTCCAGGGAGCCGATGGTTTCCTCCAGGAACATCAAGCACTCCTTCTCTTCCACAGATAAATAGTCATAGCTGTTGTCACTCTGGGAAGAACAAGGTAATGCAGGTAAGAAATAGAGGTTTACTTAATTTT
>VWYP01008524.1:21695-34147 GCA_013400435.1 Pycnonotus jocosus | reverse complement strand
ATATATTTCATACATACATAAGAAAGAGAGAGGTTTTTACTACATATATAACTTTATATAACTTTCATATCTATATAACTTTATATAAAATATTATCTATTTTGATCTTTTTAATATTATTTTGATATAATATATTCTTTTAATATTTTATATGTTTATATTTAATGTCCAGGTAGTTTAGGGAGCCTGTGACAGCTGCTTGGCCAGTGGCTGTGTGATAATGAGTATTTTCAGCTCCAGAAAGCTGGACAACCCCCTCTAAAAATAAGAAATATGTATACTTACAGCCTTTTAAAAATTACCCTACTCTGTGGGTCAGAAGGTGAATTATTCTGGGGAACTTGGCCTGGAATTTTTAGTTCTTTAAATTGAAAAGTGAGCAGATGGGCAACAAATCTGTAGGTACAGCCTGCTCAGCAATGCTGAACCTTAGAAAACACCAAAAATCCTGAAGGTTTCTGTGCAGGTGAGGAACTCTCCTTGTTCTCCCATTCACACCTGAGCAAGAGTTGTTTAATTATTTGTTGTGTTTTGAGCACCAGGATTTGTGTTATTGCAATATCAGATATCGAGGTGATTCCTGCAATCTGTCATGAAGCACAGGACAGGACAGAATGTGCATCAGATCAACAAGCACGGGGCAGGAATTATCCCAGGTGGAGCTGTTTGGCAGAGACACCTGATCCAAATCTTTCACCTTGCAGTATCACAACCAGTTCTTCCATCCCCATTAAACTCAGAGGGTTTGGTTCTGGTTTGCAATGCATCAAATGGAAAAGCTGCCAGGACTTTGCTGCTGTCACACGTATCAATTATGCTCCAAGCCCGGCAGGATGTAATTAGCTCATCAGTCTTGGGATCGGTGTTGGGAGACAAACAAGCTTTAATGGACTGATAATGAAAAATGACACATCTACACCCATGGTCCCAACTCAAACCTGCCCCAGCTGGGGAATTTATCTCCTGCCAGGCAGGAGGAGCTCAGCTCGCTGTCACCTCCGGGTGAAGTCACCCTGCTTGGAGCCAGCGTGACCCAGGTACCCAACTGCTGTGACCCCTGCACCCCTGGCAGCACAGGAGCCTCTCCAGGGAGAGGATCCCATCTCTGGGGAGAGGATCCCACCTCCAGGGAGAGGATATCGTCTCCAGGGAGAGGATCCCATCTCCAGGGAGTGGATCTCCTCTCCAGGGCTCCTGTCCTGCCCCAGAGCAGCCCCTGCAGCAGCCCGAGCTCCCGATTGCTGCCCACACGTGGCAGGATGGGAAGGCTGGGAGCGCTCTGGGGCAGGAATTCACCGGGTCCTGCTGCTGCCTCAGGGCTTCCAGCTGCCTCCAAAGCACCGATGGAGAGAGGATTGGAGCTGAGATCTGCCCCAAATCCTTCTTCAGCTCCGAGGGGTGGGTCGGGCCGGGCAGCCCAGGGTTACTCACCCTCTGTGAGTGGTTGGAGGCCGTGCTGGCCATGCTGTCACAGCTGCCAGAGTTGCAGCCAGCCGTGCCCAGCTCCTTCCTCGGCATAGCACGGGCTGCCCTGCAGGCTGGCACCGGGGGAATGTCCCAGCTGGAGCAGGAGAAAGGAGAAGCATTAAGCGGTGATTTCCCCGGGGGTGACTCAGGCACGCTGGGAGGGAGGGCAGGCAGGTTCTGAAGCTGCAGGATGGAGGAGCTGTGCTCCATCTCGGGCTGCTCGTCTGCAGGAGGAGGCACAGCCGCGCTTTTAGAAACCATCCTTGAAAGTTTTCCTCAAAATAGTTGGAAATTGAGTAATCTCTGCGCAGCCAGCTCGTGTTGGTGGCTCTCTGATCACTTCAGAGGGGTGGGTAAGGAAAAAAGCTGCAAGCCCAGCTCAGAAATGCCAGCCCCGACTCATGGGACCTCTTTCCTCTGCCACACCCTGTGCCAGCCCTGCAGCTTGAACTCGTGCTGGCCCCGAACGCTGCTGGTTACTCACATCCTCGCCCTGGCAGGAGCTTCCTCCTGGCGAGGAGCTGCCTCTGCCACCCTTCCTTGGGGACACCAGGGGGGGTGTCCCCAGGGGGTGTCCCCAGGGAGGTGTCCCCAGGGAGGTGCCCCCAGGCCTTTGGGTGTGTTTGGGGACCCGGCTGGCACATTGTGGGGAGCAGGGCAGGCTGGGGCTGTGCCCAGGGGGGCTCAGGCAGCCCCCCAATATCCCCTCTGTCCCCCTGATGCAGCCCAGTCCTCCCATCACCAGTGGGACCCCACAAACAGCCTGGATTTGGGTCCCAGCACCGGGACAGGGGCAGGCTGGCAGAGGGGACAGTTATCCCTGCACAGAACTCTGCTGAGCACCCTCAGAAGGTGCCACTCCTGATGCACGCAAAGCACCCAGCTTCCAAAATTTCCTGGCACCCCCAACTGGTCTCCTCCTCCCGTTCCTGGGGAGGGAACTGGGCTGTGGGGGCGAGAGGGAGCAGCAAAACAAACACCAACAGCCCCTGCGAGACACAGGGACCCACGCGAGAGGATTTGCTCCTCGGCAGACAGAGGAGCCCTTTGTGCTGTAACCTGCAGGCAGGAACACTCTGCTGCTTTTTGTTTCTTTTTTTTTTTTTTTTTCCTTGTAGCAGGATCAGGGAATTAGATGCAGCGATAAGTGAGCAGAACTGGCTGCTTGTTCAGAGCGTTAGACCCTGAAAGAATTCCTTTGTAATTGGAATACGCCGCAAAAATCAGATTTCGACACCCACGCCCTGACAGGTCTAATCCTTCCACGCAGGAGGAGTTTAATTTTTCAGTCTCAGCTTTGCATTATTTACTGCTTAAGGGATGTTGCAGTAAGTGGTGCCTTTAGAACAGCAGTCCCCTGGATTCTTTGAGTTCAGATCCTTTCAGAGCAAGGGATTTGAGCTGTCGGGAAGCAGAGCTGAGCTTGGGGGGCTTTGGGCCTTTGCAGGGTTTTGCTGCGCACTGGAACATCCACAACGTGAAATTCAGATTTATATCAAAACTCGAGATACACATTTACGGATTTACATCGACCCCTAAGTAGCAGGAGGCTCGACTGTGGTTGTTGTGCTGCTCCTGGCTGCCTCCCTCTCAAATTCCTGACTGCAAAACCCTCCTGGGGAAGTGAAAGCCTTGCTGGAACTTGAGTGCGCAGCTGCTTGGGGCCAGCAGGGAGGCATTTTTCTCCTCGGGGATCCCCACCACCACTCCAGCCCATTAAAGAAAATAATTTTCTCTCATTCTAAGAGCATTTGCAGGGTCCTAAAGCAGCTGCCAAGGCTTTGGCACCCACCGAGCCCCAGCTCATGGGAGGCAAAGTTCAACCCGAGCCCGCCGGGCGCTGCTGCAGAGGATCTGCACCGAAACAAGAAGTTCCTTTTCCTGCCCATGAGTTCTCTGATGTGATTACAGCTCCAGCACACTCATCCAGCTCGGGAAAGGGGAAAAAAATCAGTGTTGAACCCCCCAGTTTTAATGGTTCAGAAAGATTTTAGTTCCTTCTTTGTGGTGAGTAACAGCCACGGTCTAAAAACGTGACTGAGCGTTTGAGTTAAGACATGATACTGCAAAAGCTGTTTTATGGCTGGGTTTCAGTGGTGTAGCTCTCTTCCCCAACCAAAAACTTATCTGAAAGCAGCTGTTTTTAACCCAAATCTGAAGGCCAGGTCCCTCAGCTCTTGTGGCCGTTGCCATAACTGTCCTTTAAAAGCCCACGGAGCCATCAAAGAGGTGCCGGGTAGCAATTAATGCTAATTGCTTTAGAGAAGAGGCTACTTTCTTTCAGCCAGCACCACTCCGAGCTCTTCATGCCGGGTTGGAAGACCTCGGTTTTGCTGTCTGGGGCAGAGCAGCCAGACCCCTCCTGCCTGGGAATGAGCTTTGTCCTGGCCAGCCCCAAACACAACCCAAAGCAAATCCCCCTTTGCAGGCACTGTCCCAGCCCAGGGGGATGGATCCCAGCTCAGGGGAAAGGGATGGGGGGCAGATCTGGATATCCCAACAGGTAAATGAAGCACCCCAGCAGCTGCCTGAGCTCTTTGCTGTCCTGAGCACAGGTTTTCCCCAGTTTTCCTCCCACCACCGGCACCTTCAAACCACCTCGTCCAGCTTTGCTGCTGAATCCCCCACACATTCCACCCTCCCAAAGCAGAGCCCTGCAGGTGCCCAGAGCCCCCCCCCAGCCCATCCAGCAGGAAAAGCACAGAGAGCAGAGGACAAGCAGGAACAGAAATTATTATTAATCTCTTTTGCTGTTTTACCAGGCCGTCCGTCGTTCCGTGCTGCCCAATTCCTTGTCCCGGCTGTGCCTATCCCGGGACTTCTTTGCTTTTCTGGGCTAACCAAACACAGCCCGGTTACACATTAACTCCGCTCCCCGCCGCAGATAAGGCTGTGCCGGCCAGGTGGGTGCTCGGCAGGTACGTCCTGACAGGAGATCGATCCCTGGCCCCTCACCTGCAGCCGGGCCGAGCGAAATTCATCCTGCAACCCTTCAAGGCACCTTTCCCTGCAGCTTTCAGGCTTTGGTCCCGGCGTGGCTGAGCCCCTAAACCCGCTCGGTGCCGTGCCCCGGAGCGCTGGGTGTGAGCTGGCAGTGCCCGGGAGCTGCGGGCAGCTCTGCTCGGTGCCACCCAGCTCCTTCACTTCCCTGCTGCCTGTCCCCTGCTGTCCTGGGCACGGCTTTGGCCGGAGACTCCTTAATCCGACATCCTGTTCTGCCGCATAGCTGCTGCCTGACAGCGACAGCGCCGAGCTCAGCCCCGAGCCCAGCCAGCCTCGCACTCAATAATTACGGCCCTGGCTGGGGCGTTCGCACCCACGAACGCGTCACCCACAGCAGGTTTCCTCCTCTCAGGTGGTTTTTGTGCAGGGATGCCGCGGCTCGGGGTAGGAGCTGCTTGCTGCTCGGCTCTCAAAACAGCCCCGGCTGGGGCAGGTTGGTACTCGCCTCTCACCGCAGCTTCCCAGAGGCCAAAAGTTTGCTGCCTGCGAAGGAAGGAGGTTGTAAAGACAGGCAGGAAGGGGTTTTGGAAGGGAAGCTGCAGCACGGATTTATTTAAATGCCCAGATCTGCGCAGCTCCGAGGCTCCTTCTGCCTGTCCCGACCTGCAGCTGCTTTTGCCCCAGTTGGCACCGTGCCCTGTGGGCACCAAAACCCTCTGCGAGCTCCTTCCCGGCGCTGGGGGCTCCTTTCCCTTCCCCAGTCAGCCTGGGGTCAGTTCCTGCAGTTTTGGAGAAAGCTAAAGCCCCCCAGGATGCCCACCAGACTCATCTTCACACTGACACCTTCTCAGAAACTCTGCTGGGCCGTTTGTCCAGCAGCATCTCCTGCTCTGAGCCCCCGGGTGCCACCTCTGCTGCCTCCCCCGCAGAGGGGCCCAGATGTCCCCACCCTGTGCAGGGTGACACCGACCTCCAGCAGAGAACAGCAGAGCCTCCTTCTCACTCTGACTTTGGGCTCTGTTTTTAAAATCGGAGTTTTTCCTGCTGATAAACAATGCTTTGGCCATTCCCCACACACAGCACGGGCTTGTACCTGCTTGACAAGGTGCTGCTCACTGCAGATGTTCAAACACCCCGCAGGAAATTGCCAGGCCTGACACAGCTGCCGGATTCATTCACATTTCCACGCTCCAATGATTTATTTATCTTTTTTTTTTTCTTTAATTTCTATTTGTAGCAAAAGGCTGTGCTGCCACACACGTTCCCTGCTCCGCAGAAAGGGGGAAGTGGAAACATCAGCTAATTAAAGCCACGGGAAGATGGAGGGAGAGCAGACGAGCCAGAGGATCCCACCGGCAATGCTGAGCGCCTCCAAGCGCTGTTCCAGAGGGGAACGTGTGCTGGGGAGCGAATCAACCAAGCAGAGGCTGCTGAGAGCCCCTGCCAGCCCCAGCCCTTCCTGCTCTCCCACGCTGGCCTGCAGCAGGTGAGGGATGGGGATGCAGCACGTCGGGAGCAGCCAGAGCTGCTGGAATGTTGTGACAGCCGGGGATTGAGGGCAGGATCGGTGCCAGTGCTTCAGGAGCTGTGCTGGATGGCACAGCACCGACAGAGTTTTAATGTGATCTTCATTCATGAAGTGGCTTTGATTTTAGATTAAGTCATTCATTTTAAGTGGGAGCTTCAGAGCTGCACGGGTTTTGTCGAGTTGTGCCCGGTGCTGAGGCTGCTCTGAGACGGGGAGGAAATCAAAGCTGGGGTTATTTGGATCAAAGCCGGGGTTATTTTGATCAAAGCCAGGGTTATTTTGATCAAAGCCGGGGTTATTTTGTTATTGCAGTGCCAGCAGGGTGTGAGTGAGCAGCAGCACGGGCAGGGGTGCCCTGACACCAGCAGGGCTCCAGTGTGGGCAGTCCAACAGGCAGAGCCTGCAGCCCTGCATGGGTCAGGAAAGTGCCACGACCCATTAGGGAGAAATCTCGAGCTCCTCTTGAACCAGAAGCCCAGAAAGAACCTGTTCTTTTTCCACATTCCTCTCCCTCCAACCAATATAAATAGCTGCAACCCGAAATAAGGTGTGATTTCACAGAGATGGCATGAAGGATATGCGAGGAGTCAAGTGATGCAGAGAAAACCTCCCAGTGCCCTGGAAGGACTTTGGCAGCTCCGCAGCCCTGCTGAGCCTCACCCTGTTCCTAAACACGAGGGCACAAGTGACTCAGGCCTGGCCCTGGAGGAAAAGCATCCACACGGCGTCACTGATAAGGTTCCTGTCGAGGTAAGGATGTTTATTTGACTCTGTGGGACTCTTGGGCACTTTCCTTTGCCCAAATTGCAGGCACAGCCTGTGTGCTGACAAATCAGTTATGGAAAATTGCAGGTAGTTAATGCCTCGTTTTGCACAGCACTCATTAAATTAAACCTCAGCATGGCCAAGGAGCTCTGTTTGTTCTGTTTTACAGAGCTAGAGAAGGGAGGTGAGGTGTTCCCAACACCAGAAGAGAGAAGGCAGCTCTCAAGCTTTAATGGCTCCCCAACATTTTCCTCAAGACTTTAATTAAAAATAACAGACAAGGGCGCTGCGATCTTGGATAACCTGATTTTGTTAACTCCTCTGTTGTATTCCTGTTTCAAGGGAGCATTTGGTGCTCAGACAACTGAAACAGCAGGAGTGATTCCACCCAATTCGAAGGAATTTTATTTGGAGCAAACCTGACGGCAGTTTTAGAGCTGGATGCAAAGTTTGATTTCAAATGCAGGCAGACATTTAATTGCACGGCAGCTGCAATTTTCCAAACAGCAAGCTGACAACTTTTAGTTCCTCTTGTGGAGAGTTTCCTGGGCAGGGAGAGGCTCCCAGGGCTGGCCCATGGGTGGGTTCTGCAGCGAAATCAGCCCGGCACAGATGATTCAGCACCGGTGTGTCAGTCTGATTGCTCAGACACTCCCCCAGCTCCGGGCAGGCAGCAGAGAACTGCTCTCCCCTCCTTCCCCTCCCAAAACAGCTCTGGGCTCAGAGGGGTTTCAGTGTCACTGGGGGCTGGCAGATCCCAGTTGCAGAGCTGGGTGGGCACAGAGACTGTCCCCAAAGTGTCACCGTGACCCTCGCTGTGCCTGTGCTCAGGGAGAGGGGCTGATTTGAGATGTACCACGGAACAAGGTGTTCCTTTTCTCAGGGCTCTCTCCAGAAACTGCTCTTTTGATAGGAGTTTACTCAGAACTTCAGAATTAGGTTTGTCCTTCAGAAATTCCAGTTATTACTGATTTTCTCCCCAGACTGCCCTTTCAGTTTATTTCATCCATGGAATGTGTAATACTGGACACAAAGAGTTGTGAAGTCTACTTCATAATTGATGTATTTCAATGCATAAAAGGTTCTAGAGGGATGTAAATCTCTCTTTACAGTTGAGTGCTGATATCTCAGGTATCTTATTTCATAGAATCCCAGAGTGGTTTGGTTTGGAAAGGACCTTGAAGCTCACCTCATTCCATTGTGATATTCACAGTTCATCCCACCACTAGAAGGATGCCATTTTTGGGATAATTCCCTGACTGTGTCATTAAGGGCAGGAAAATCCTAGTTAAAAAGTACTAAAACCCAACCTAATAACAATTTTTTAAAAGAAAATTAGTTGTACTTTAAATCTATCCAGACTTTACGTTTTTCATAACGGAGATACTTTTTTTGTTTGAGAAAGTTTAGGAGTGTAAGGAGAAAATTTTCTTGCAGTCAGTACCAGGGACTTGTTCTTTGTCAGCCTGTAACAGTATCAACTTTTACAACCACGAATTACAGGTAATTTTTTTTTTTAACCAAAGAGATTTTATTTTCTAGGCAACAAAAGAAAACATCCAAGCAGTGATAGTGACACATCTCCCTCCAACGGAACTGATTCTCTGTTAGCAGATTCCCAATGCAAACATGATCTAGCAAGGCTCAACATTCTGGATTAAATAAAGCTAATTTTTTTTTTTTCAAATACTGCAACGGAGAAATACAAGAAAGAAAGAAAGAAAGAAAGAAAAAGAAAATGTTTTACACACTTGGAGAAATCCATCCAGGACGCAAAAGCTAAAATAGCTAAAATCTAAGGGTTGCTCCCCAAAGTCAAGGCAGACAATAAATATGGATCTTCCACTCGTGTTTCAAAGACACCTGGTGCACCTCTCTGAGGTAGGTATTGTGTCCATGTGACAGATGGCCAAGGGGGAGGATCAGCTCCTGCTCCCAGGCACGTCCCTGCTTCCCTGGGAAAGCCGAGGGCACACCTGGGGCTTGCCAGTCTCTTGGTCTCCTTCCTAGCCAGTGTTTCAGCTCAAGTAGTTCTAACACAGTGTAATCTTCAAGTTCCTTTGAACTGTCAGGTATTTCTGGAGGTTTTTAAGCATCAGCTTCTACAGGGCTGGGTTTAATGCTGGGTTTTGGGGGGTTTTTATCTCCTTTTCCTAATGACAGGCTAAAAGCAGAGCGGGGTTTAACACTGGGAGCTCAGTGGCTTTCTCTGGGGAACTCCCAACAGTGCTAATGTGTGTTTTAATACTGAATTAAAAACAAACCTGGTCCATAGTGCTCTGGGTGATTCTAGGCTGTTTAATTATTCATGCCTTAATTCAGCAAAGCATTTATGTAATGATGTTCTTTCTTCAGTAAAACCCTCCTGTATTGCAAGATCCAACCGGGAGCCTCTGCTGAGGACTTGAAATATGATTTTTGTAGAAAAGGTGGTGTTGCTGCACCAGTTTGGTCAGGTGCCTGAGGGAACAGAGGCCTTTCAAACTGGGGTTTAGGTTCCACATGGAAAGTGGATTTATTTCTGCCTCAGTCCAAAGAGGCGCATTCTTGTTCCCCAGCCTAAAAGTGCAAGGAAGGCCACTCAAAACAGCAACAGAAGAATGGCAGGCAAAGGATATTTTAAAATTCAAGAAACAAGGATGTGTTGCAGGCATTTCAAATTAAAAAAAACCAAAACAACAAAACCCAAAAGAACAACATAAATCCCCTTCAGTAATATGCACCTTTACAGCACCTTTTAAAAGCCTTCAAAAGCACTCTGTGTTCAGCTTCACAACCCCACTGTGAGGTAAGGTGTTCCAATGAAACCACTCTCACCTTCCCTGATTCTGAACAGTCCAAGGAGTGGGGCACTTCTCCCAGCTTATTTTGTTCTGAATATTTCAGCTGCACCCTTCATTATCACAATCAAAGTCTCGCTGCTGCTTGTCAGCAGGGACAAATCAAACACATTAAGGCAGAAAGCAGATGGAATTTCAAGCCTCCCTTCGGGCTCTGGCCTTCAGAGGGCAAAACTTTTCGCCAGCAAGGAGTGAGAACTCGACCTTAAAGTGCTCATTTACAGTATTTGGAAACTGGAACAGCTTAGTAACACCACGGGCGTGATTGGCCCTGCTCAAGTAAAATATTCAATGTATTTAACAGATGCAAATTAAGTCACTTCCCTAACTAGTCACTTCCCTCTTGCAGGAATTTCCAATGCTATGATGAAGAAGAATCCCAAGTATTCCAGGAAACATGCTTATGCTCTGATGCAGTGTAAACACCAGGGGGTTCAGAATTATTTTTCAAGCAACTAAAAACTACCTACGGAGGATTAATAAGTTTTATTCAACACTTACCCATCTACTCATTAATTTAAAGGCTACCTTAAAGCTTAGAGGCCATTGCTTTCCCTAAAGTTCTCTGCACACAAACTACACAGGCTATTCCTGATGGTAAAGGGCAGCTCAGAGATGCTCTTTCCACTACAAATTGTGTTTTGACATTGTACTTGGTATTTCCATCACAAATCACACACCACACCAGCAGTTTGCCCTCTGAGAGCTGCTCACAGGTGCAGAGCCCAATTCTCAGTGTATTGATGCTGATGTGTGTGTTTCCCAAAGCCTGGGATTGATCGAATTGCCCTGCAAATGTACATTCAGCACCTCAGAGGTGGATTTTACAGCAGTGTTGGACAAGCCTGGTTGTTTCTCTCTGCTCAGGTCACACAAACACAGAGAAGGTGATGAAATCAAGGTGTGGCTGCCACTGTCCACCACCAGCCCAAGTGCCATCCCCTATTCCCAACCCCCTACTCCCAAACCTCTGCGCTGGCCACCATTAAGTTAATTCGCTTTTCAAGCTCTGTGAACGGAATTTTATGATTTTACAAACAGCTTATCTGGGACTCCAGAATCTGATTCCGGAGCGGTGAGGTAGTCGATGGCACCCTCCTCCACGAGCTGAGGCTCACACCTCCCCAAAGTTGGTGTGTCCAGTCTCCTTGGCGTGCTCCCTGGCCTCCAGCTGCCCCGTCAGTCCCTTCTGGCACACCATGCAGCGCAGGGCGAAGCGATTCACATCCGTGAACTGCCTCTTCCTGCGGGCTTCATCCGCCAGCTCCAGGGCTTGTGCCAGCACCACGTCATCGCTGCTGGGGAAAATGGTCTGGGGGGGAAGGTCAGAGCCGGGCAGGCGGCGCTCCAGAGGGTCGTAGTGGATGCCGTCGTAGATCAGCAGCACGCGCTTGCTGTAGCCGGCGTCCTCGCCGAAGCGGTCGATGCGCACGGTCTGCGTGTCCACCACACAGATCTCGCACTGGTAGAACTTGGACAGGATGGACACCTCGATGGCTCCTCCCCACGTCTCCTCCCGGCGGATCCAGTCACAGTATTCCCGGTTGGTTTTGCCCAGCACGGCCTCGCAGTAGGACTCGGGGTCGCTGGCCACGATCTGGGCGATGAGGTTGCGCATCTCCGGGGCGCAGCCCGGGTCGTACACGCCGCCCTCCACCACGTAGGACACGCTGGTGAACAGGCAGGAATTGTCTGCTGGCACCACCCTCCTGGCCAGCACGGGCACGGCTTCCCTGACAGGGTGGGACATCGCTTTCTTGGCCACCACGGGAGAGTCAGGCTCGGGTTTGGATGTGTCCTCTTCCACTATGAGAGTGTCACCTGCCAGAGAGGAGGGATGGGGGAGAGGGACTTAAAGCTGCTGCTGCTCCTCAAACACAACAACACTGTGCTGTCATTACTGAGGATCACAGAAGAGAATCATGGAATCATGGAATGGTTCGGGGTCTTAAACATCACCCAGCCCCAGCCCTGCCAAGGGCAAGGACACCTTCCACCAGCCCAGGCTGCTCCAAGCCCCGTCCGACCCGGCCTGGGCCACTCCGCCCGTTTCCCCCCGCTCGAGATCCCGCTGGGAAACAGCCTCAGCCAACAGCCGGTGGCACCACAACGGTCCCCGCGGGACTCACCTGTCCCTGTCCCCTCCAGTCCCTCCGGACCCCCGGGACGCAGCCAAAGCACCACCGGCACTTCCAGCGAGCAGGAAGCGCTGTCACCTCCCCCGGCAGCAGGAACCGGCCCGACCGCCGGTTGATGAGGGGTGTGAGTGTGTGTGTGCCACGGCCTCTTTAATTAACCTACTAACAGCCCGTGGGGCAGCAGAGCCCGCAAAGCGCCGCCCTCCTCACCCGAGTGGATGCCGAGCTCGCCGAGGCGCCTCTCGCCGTCGCTGAGGTCGAGGCTGCGCGGCGGGAAGCCGTGCAGGAGGCGCTGTGCGGGCGCGGGCACTCCGGTGAGCGCGGCCAGCGCGGCCTGCATGTCGCGGAGGCGGGAGTGCGGCGACAGCCCCGGCAGCNGAGCTGCTGCCCTGAGTTCCTGTTCCCTCCCTCCCCCGACAATTACTTTATTTATTACTTATTACAAAGCTCCCCTCCCCTTTCATCACCGCCCATCTCATTTGCATGGCGCGTGTGCTCCGCTTCTCCTCTCGCCCCGCCCACCGCCCTCCTGGTTCATTTGCATACAGCGCGAGGCCACCCCGCCTTCTCGGTCTTATTTGCATACAGCGAGAGTTTGCCCCGCCCTCCCGGTTTATTAGCATATAGCGCGCTGCTGTCCCTCCCTCCCAATTCATTAGCATACAGCGCGCGGCTGTCCCGCCCCCCCGGTCTCATTAGCATACAGCGCGCGCCCCCGCGCGCATGACGCGGGCCCGTTCTCCCGCCCCGCCGCTCCCCTTTTCCCGCGTG
>VWYP01008524.1:8163-21679 GCA_013400435.1 Pycnonotus jocosus | reverse complement strand
CTGCGCGCAGGCCGCGGCCCCGTCCCCCCCCCCCGCCGCTCCCCTTTTCCCGCGTGTCCTCTCCCCGGGACCCGGTTTCCGCCCCCGCTCCGCCGGGCGCGCGCTCCGCCGCTCATTTGCATGCGATTTGCATGCGGCGGAGCGCGGAGCGGCGGAGCGGAGCCATGTCGGCGGCGCCGCGGGGCTGCGCCGGGGCCCCGCGGGGCAGGGCCGGAGAGAAGCAGTGCTGTGAGTAACCCCGGCCCCGGGGGGGGCTGCGGGGGGGGGGATGCGCACTCCGTGTCCGCCAAGAAATGAAATAAATAGCGGCAGGGGGATAAGGCAGAGAGGGGAGAAGCGCGCGTTTGTCCCGAATCTCACATCCATCCCGCGCGGGATGCGCTCCGTGCGCGGATCCCCGTCCCTGGCTGTCCCCTGCCGCCGTTACCCTGTCCCGCTCGCCCCCAACCTCCCTGTGCTGCTTCCATCCCCATCCCGTGCTTTTCCCCCCAACATCTTCCCCTCCACGGGCTTTTTCGGAGCTTGCTCGCGCTGTTTGCTGAGAGAACGTGACCGTTTTGTTAAAAACATCTTTCGTTCGTCCTTGACGGCTCCTGCCCGGGCGGTAAATGCTTTTAACGCTAAAAGCCCCATTAGGCAGTGGCGCTGCATGTCCGCCTCATTAACAAACACCTTGGAGACCACAGAGTGGTCACAGCAGTTTATTACCGGCAAGGACACAACGCGAGCCCGTCCTGGGATGCACGGAGGTGCTTTATCCCCACCGGGAGATGCGATGACGCTGGGCTGGGTCTCACTCTGTGCTCTGCAGCGCCGCTGATGCTGTTTTGGGGTGGTTTTGGTTGTTTTTTTTTCTTGCAGCATGGGCTTCCTACATGACCAACTCCCCGACGCTGATCGTGATGATCGGGCTGCCCGCGCGGGGCAAGACCTACATGTCCAAAAAGCTCACCCGCTACCTCAACTGGATCGGGGTGCCCACCAAAGGTGGGTGCGTGGGGACACCCCTGCCCCGTGCTGTGACCCCTGCCCAGTGAAATGCCCTCACACTCCCCTCTCCTGTGTGTGAAGTGTTTAATTTAGGGGTGTATCGGCGCGAGGCGGTGAAATCCTACAAGTCCTACGACTTCTTCAGGCACGACAACAAAGAGGCCATGGAAATCCGCAAGTGAGTCCCTGCCACGGGCTGGGGGCACCGGAGTCTTGGCAGGCCGAGTGTCTGAGGAGCAGAAAATAACCTTGAGTGCCCGTGGAAGGAAGGAAGGAAGGAAGAACAGCACAGCCTGTGCAGGGATCCTGCCAGGGATGGGCGTGGGAGGTTGGGGCTGGCACAAAGCTCAGGGGCAGCCAGGGTCAGGTCACAGATGGAGGTGCCCCGAGATCTCTGGGGCTCCTTAGAACGGTGCAGAGGTGGGAGGGAAGTGTTTGAATCCCTCCCTGCTGGCTCAGGAGCTTTGCTGTGGGAATTCTTTCCCATCAGCTGTGACCATCCCTATTTCTGTCCTGCAGACGCTGTGCCCTGGTGGCTCTGGAAGATGTGAAGTCTTATCTCCTGGAGGAGTGCGGGCAGATAGCTGTAAGATCCTTTGCTCTAAAAACAGTTTTACATCAGGGCAACTCAAAGCTGCCCGGAGCCTTCAAGGACCTCATTTGGGTCTGGGGTTTAAAAGTCTCAAGGTAAATTTGCTCAGTGCTCCTCCCGCATTTTCTGCCAGGTGTTTGATGCGACCAACACGACTCGGGAGCGACGGGACCTGATCTTAGATTTTGCTAAGGAAAACGCTTTCAAGGTAGTGCTTTAATTGCGTGTTTAATTAGCAGTCGCTGCGCCGAGGGCCACCGTGGCTCTTCAGTGCAGGAGCTCTCGAGTTTTGGCTCTGAAATGCGCTTCCTTGCCTTGTCCCGAGGTGTTTTTCGTGGAGTCCGTGTGTGACGATCCCGAGGTCATCGCTGCCAACATCCTGGTGCGTGCTGCCCTTCCCGTGCTCTCCGTGCAAGGTCACGGGCTCGGGGAGCTCCCGGGGATCTCTGCAAACGCCTCCCCTCTCGCCTTTCACCTGCGGGAGAAGCGGCTGGGATTTGCAGGTTTATTAAAAGCCGGAGATGCCGTTATGTGAGAATGTGGCAATCCAGCGGAGCCGGGCAATGCGCGACCTTGGAGCGCTGTCCTGGCCAGGGAGGGAGGGAGGGCAGAGCTGGGAGCCAGCGGTGTCTGTCAGGGCCAAGCACTTCAGTCGCCCTTTGTTTCCTGGCCAGGAGCAGGTTTTTCCTCAGGGCAGCGTCAAACAATGCGGATTTGTTTCAAAAGGAGGGGGAACAATGTTATTCATCGGTGCTTTTGTTCCCTCTGGAGTTTGCTTAACTCTCGCTGTCTGTCGGGCAGGAGGTGAAAGTTTCCAGCCCCGACTACCCCGAGAGGCACCGGGAGAACGTGATGGACGATTTCCTGAAGAGGATCGAGTGCTACAAGGTCACCTACCAGCCTCTGGACCCGGATGCTAGTGACAAGTAAGACAATCCCCGAGCTGCACTTTGTCCTTGGGCACTCGAGCTGCTTTGCTGTCTGGGGCTCAGGATGCTCCACCAGCTCTGCTCTCCCCAGGTGTGACTGTGTGCAGGTGGATCACAGGTCCCGAGTGAGATTTGAAGGGATTTTTCTCTGTGTGCTGCAGAATCACAGGATGGTTTGGGTTGGAGGGGATCTCAGAGCTCATCTCCAAAAGCCATGAGCAGGGATACCTCCCTTTATCCCAGGCTGCTCCAAGCCCTGTCCAGCCTGGCCTTGGACACTCCCAGGGATCCAGGGACAGCCACCCTGTGCCAGGGCCTCCCCACCCTCCCAGAGGAAGGACTTTTAAGCTCAGCACTTCAGAGCCTGTCCTGCCTTTCCTAGAGGAGGAGCAGCTGTGTGCTCGTGCCTCGTTTTTCAAACCAAACCTGTGGGCGTTCTCATTTTGTGTCGACTCCAGAGATCTTTCCTTCATTAAAGTGATCAACGTGGGCCAGCGCTTCCTGGTCAACCGAGTGCAGGATTACATCCAGAGTAAAATCGTCTATTACCTGATGAACATCCACGTGCAGCCCCGCACCATCTACCTGTGCCGGCACGGCGAGAGCGAGTACAACCTCCTTGGCAAGATTGGGGGGGACTCGGGGCTGTCCCCCCGAGGGAAGCAGGTACTGGGGGCTCTGCCTGTGCCCAGGGAGCTGGGCTTGATGCCTTGGAGTGGCTGCCTGGAGCAGAGGCTGGGCAAGGTTAAGAGAATAAGAGGAGGTGTTTATTTAAGGCACTTTCAGCACTCAGAAGCCTCCAAATTTTCTTCACACAGAAATAAGTTTGGTCCATTTGCATGTCAGGGCTTAATTCTCCAATTCTAGCTTCAGGTGATGAAGTCCCATTCCCCCAGTTCGCTCCCCCATGATTCGCTTTCATTTATAATTTTTGGAGGCTGTAGGGTGTCCATCCTTGAGTTCCAGGCCCAAGAAGGATTGTTTTGTCTGCCCAAAATATGAAGACAGTATAAAGTAGTTAGACCACGTAAAATAGACAGTATAAAGTAGTTAGACAATATAAATTAGGCAGTATAAAGTAGTTAGACCATATAAAATCCACAGTATAAAGTAGCTGGACAATATAAATTAGACAGTATAAAGTAGTTAGACAATATAAAATAGAAAATATAAAGTAGCTGGACAATATAAAATAGACAGTATAAAGTAGTTGGACAATATAAATTAGGCAGTATAAAGCAGTTAGACAATATAAAATAGACACTATAAAGTAGTTAGACAATATAAAATAGAAAATGTAAAGTAGTTAGACCATATAAAATAGACAGTATAAAGTAGTTAGGCAATATAAAATCCACAGTATAAAGTAGTTGGACAGTATAAAGCAGTTAACACTTTTTACAGAGTTTAGCTTTGCCTGCCCAAAATGTACCTGAAGGCCCTTCAGTAAACAGAACTGCTTTTTATTCTCTTGATCCTGTCTGGCCTCTGTTTTTAGGGATCACCCCCCTAACCCCCCTGGAGCTTTTCTCCCCAGTTTTCCCAGGCTCTGAAGAAGTTCATCGAGGAGCAGGAGATCGTGGACCTGAAGGTGTGGACGAGCCAGCTGAAGAGGACAATCCAGACAGCCGAGTCCCTGGGGGTTCTCTACGAGCAGTGGAAAATCCTCAACGAGATCGATGCTGTGAGTGAGAGGCTGCTTAAAAACCTCAGCTTTTCTAGGTGGGAAATGGTGTTTAAAGCTGAATTAATCACCAAAACCCCAGCTGTTTTCTGGTGGTTTATAGCCATGTTTTTGTATCACGGACTTCAGGCATCCAGGATGAGGTTTGGGGTGGTTTGGAGCTGCCAGGGCTTGCTGGGGACATTCCAGCTGGTGTGGAGGAGGAAAATAACACTGAACCTGGCAGACATCTGTCACACCCTCCTGGCTGGGCAAAGGTTGCTGCTCCCACTCTGATTCTGTCAGGAAATTGCAGGGTGGTTGCTGGGGAAGCGAGGGCTCATTTTTCATCCCTGGCAAACAGCAGGGATGTCATCCTGCTCGGTTTTTGAGATAAAACCAAAGCCCAGCCCCTTCAAACCGCCCTGGATCCCACACTGGGGGCAAGGCTGGCTCAGATGCAACACCTCAAATTTCCATGCCATAAAGGGAGCCCTGAGCTCAGCCCGTGCTTTTCCTCCCCTCCCTGTTGTGTCCTTGGCTCTCTGATGGAATGAGCTTGGTGGTCACAGGTTTCTCCTTCCCTCAGGGGGTCTGTGAAGAAATGACCTACGCAGAAATCGAAGCCAAGTACCCGGATGAGTTTGCCATGAGGGATCAGGAGAAATATCTTTATCGTTATCCTGGAGGGGAGGTGAGGACCCTAAACCACAGTGCAGTGAGACAAACACCTGTGTGCAGGGCTGGAGTTCAAACTGACTCAGTTTTCAATTATTCTGTCCATATTTGCAAACTGAAAACATCAGGATCTCCAATTCTCTTTTTGGGAGAAATGTTTCTCCATTTCCCTCGTTGGGGTGTGCAGATGATGCTTTTCAGTCCATTAATTTGCTTTTTGCTGGATGCTGCCCTCAGACACTTGAGGGCTTCTGCATCCCAGGCCTGAATTGTGACCGAGAAACAAAATTACCATGGCTGTGACCTGGAGTCATTTCTGGCTTTACTTCACAACCTGTTGAAATGAATCATTTACTATTTTATTTGGGTTTTTTTTCCTGGCTGCACTCGAGTTACCAGTAATCTGAGCCCTCCCACACTCAGAGGGTTCTGACCCTGAATTTCACTTTCTGCTTTTATTTTTTTGGGGGGGAAAGATATTTTATTTACTATTTTTTCCCCAGCTCACCCATAACCTCCTCCTTTTGCTGCTTTCACTGATATTTCCCAGAATGTGACGCTGTTAATTGGCACCTCTGCTTTTAACCCTGTGTTTACACAACCCCTTGACCGGTTCCTGTTTGCTTTTCCAGTCCTACCAGGACTTGGTGCAGCGCCTGGAGCCCGTAATTATGGAGCTGGAGAGGCAAGGGAACGTCCTGGTTATCTCCCACCAGGCGGTCATGAGGTGCCTCCTGGCTTATTTTCTCGACAAGAGTGCAGGTACAAAAATAAAAGGGATGATTTTGGGGCTGGCTCCTCTCCCTGCTTCCCTTCACGGGGTTTTTGGGAGGGTGGTTTGGAATGGCTGAGTGGGTTTTTGTTTGTTTGGGTTTTTTTTTTGTTTGGTTGGGTTTTTTGTTTGTTTTTATTTGTTTGGTTTTGGTTTTTGTTTTTTAAATTTTTTTTATTTTGGGGGTTTGTTTGTTTGTTTTTGTTTTGTTTATTGGTTTTTTTTGGATTTTTTGTTTGGTGTTTTTTTGATTTTGGGGTGGTTTTTTTTGTTTGCTTTTTTTTTTGTGGTTTCTTTTGTTGTTTTAAGGAGCGAAGAGCTGTTTAAAAAAGGAGGAAAGGAAAGGAAAGGTTTCAGCAGTGCTTTAACCCTTTCACTGCAGCACTGCAAGCAGCTCCCTGGGGATGTGCTCCTGTTTTTCTGCCCTGCTGTTGTTCCTGGAGCTGTTTCCAACAGCAACACTTACAGAATGTGTAGAGGACTGGTTTTTAATGTAAAGAAAAAGTTTTCTGATGAATTAAAGAGCCTCAGTGGCCTGAAAGGGTTGGCAGGAGTGCTCCAGCCCAGGGAAATGCTGATTTCTTGCCCAGCACACACACTTGGAAAGTTCCAGTTTGCTGCAAGCTCCAATGAGTGGCACTAGAGCTTCATAAAACTTTTAGTGAACTTCATAAACTTCTAACAAACTTCAGAAACACAGCTCTGAATCAATCTCCTGATAAATCTATATAAATCTATTAATAAACAATAGATTAATAAACAATAAACATCAAATTAATAAACAACAAACAATAAATATAATAAATAATAAATAATAAACAATAAACAATAAATAATGAACAAATCTCTGAATAAATCACCTTTCTGTGTCCCAGATGAGCTGCCCTACCTGCGCTGCCCCCTCCACACCATTCTCAAGCTCACCCCTGTTGCCTACGGTAAATATCTGCTTTATTTCAATTTTTGATTTCAATTCCTCTCCTGGTCTGTGTGTGGGGATGTTACTGCCAGGTTTGTGTCCACGTGTGGCAGCACCTGGTTGTGTTCTAGAAGCTTCTGGTAATAGATGAACAGGTTATTTCCTGGTTAACATAAAAAAAATTAACCTACAAAAGAGTTCTGGAGGGTTGGGGGAGCAGATGTGGAGGTGCAGGGTCTTCTCCCCTGGCGTCTCTTTTGAATAATTGGATTTTCTTTGTGGGTGAGGAAGGCTGTGCCTCCAAGCTTGGGCTGCAGTCAGTTAAAATGGGCTTTTCAGTGCCCAAATTGGCTTTTCTCTGCCCAAATTGGCTTTTCTGTGCCCAAACTGGCTTTTCTGTGCCCAAATTGGCTTTTTCAGTGCCCAAATTGGCTTTTCTGTGCCCAAATTGGCTTTTCTGTTCTGCCCAGGTAACACAGGGCAGTGCTATCACACTGAAAACCACCAAATGAAATGTAAAATTCTGCTCGTGGGCTGCATTTATGAGCTGTGCTATTTTTTTCTAAATCAGAAATTCATTCCTGTTGGCTTTCCCTGCTGTTTTTAAAATAAATCACTCACACCAACTTCTCTTTCTCTCGGGTGAAGGCTGCAAAGTGGAGACAATTACCCTGAACGTGGAAGCAGTGAACACCCACAGGGACAAACCCTCCCTGAACTCAGTAAGTTTTGCTGCTCCCTCCCCTCTGGCTCCACCTTTTCCAAAATAAACCCTCTGAAACTCTTGCCAGAACCACCTGGAAGCTTTCAGTGAGCAGAGGGATTCTCTTCAGAAATAACCCCCAGAAGCAGGATGAATTCTGGGGTTCATTCGTGCTCCCCAGGCCAGGGTGGGGATGTTTTGATATTTTTTTCAGAGCTGTTGCAAGGAGCAGAATGGGCAAATTTAGGGCTCAGATTTTTAACTCCAGGTCTTGTTCTCAGTTCTCCATGCAGTGTTTGTTGTTGGTGCTTCTTGGTAATTTCAAAAAGATTCAGCTCAAGGGTTAAAGTGGATTTTTCTCCTTGCCTCGATGAGTTTTGTCTTGCTGAAATCTTCTCTCTGCCATTGTTTAAATGGATTTTTTTAAAGTGGATTTTTCTCCTTGCCTCGATGAGTTTTGTCTTGCTGAAATCTTCTCTCTGCCATTGTTTAAATGGATTTTTTAAAGTGGATTTTTCTCCTTGCCTCGATGAGTTTTCTCTTGCTGAAATCTTCTCTCTGCCATTGTTTAAATGACTGTTGAGCATCCACCTTGTAACCACATCCTAAATTTGGGGGAGTTGCTGATCTTGGAGCTCCTGGATTTTTGCAAACCCTCTTTTCCAAAGGGACTCTCAAGGAAATTTGCCTCTAATTAATTCCCCCAATTAGAGAGCACAAACCAGCTCTGCTCTGCTGGCTCGCAGGAAGTTTGAATGCATCTGATTTTAGGTGGTTTTGGTACATTTGGGCTTTTTGTTGTGTTTTATGAAGAGCTCTTGGGCTGGGATCTGGTTATTCTTTTGTGCCAAGGAAACCTGGGAGCCTGCAGCCGTGGCTGGAGGGTTTGTGGAGCTGTCAAATGCCAAACTGAGGATGTTGGGTGTGGTTTGTGTGGATCCTGGTGGTTTCCAGCATGTCCCTGCTCACGGCAAGGGGTTGGATTAGGGGATGTTTAAAGGTTCTTCCAACCCAAACCACTCCGGGGTTCATCACTTTCCCAACTTCTCTGTGATCCCTGCATGGAAATCACTGCTGCCCTCTTGGAGGCTGTTGCTGCTCTTTGCTTTGCTGGGGTAACACAGCTGCTTTGGGGCAGAAGGCACGGGAAGAAGGGAGAGTTTTCTCTTTGCTTGTTTCTTTTTCCCCCTGAATTGATCTCACAGAGAGGAAAAAAAAAAATCTCAAAAAACCCTAAACCAAACCCAAAACAGAGCCAGCTAAGCAAAACAAAAATCCCCAAGGGAAGTAAAACTGCTGAAAAATCCCTTTCCAGTTGTGTCCAGGATGGATGGAGCTGTTTGCCAGGCTGGTGCAGAGCTGGGGAGGCACAGCCCGGTTTGGGCTCACCAGGACAATCAGGGCGGGGTGCTGGAGGTGTGGGGACGTGGCTTTCACCTCTGCTTCCCCCTTCTCATCCCTCTGGTGATTCCCTCTGTGTGGGATCAGCACGGCCTCCCCAGCAGGCAGAGCCCTGTGAGGATGAGGAGGAACAGCTTCACCCCCCGGGCCGGCGGCGACACCGTAAAGCGCCCGCGGCACCACAGCCTGGGCAGCAAACCCAGCCAAGCTCTCCCATCCCTGGAAGCTCGAGGGTCTCTCCCATCCCTGGAAGCTCGAGGGCCTCTCCCATCCCTGGAAGCTGGAGAAGGGGCTGAGCAGCCACAGCTGGAAGTCACTGTGCAGGTGGTACCTTCCCCCCTGCTCCCCCGTCCCCACCGTCACCCGTGGTCCTCTCTGAAATCCAGGATATTCCCAGGATCCAGAATATTCCCAGGATCCTGAGTAGGAGCTCTGCTTCTGCATGGAAATCATCCAGCCTGGATTGGATTAAGGGAAAAAAACCCCAAACAAACCCTGAAAAAAGCCCTCCAAACCAACCCCAAAACATCCAAATCCCCCCCATCCAGCTGGGATCCTGGTGCCAGTGTTCCAGAGCCAGGCAGGTTTCCATCAGCACCACAGGCTTTGGGCAGGGGGGTTCATTCTGGGTAGGATTTTGCTTCTGGGCTAAAACCAGACTGGAGAAGTTCCAAATGCCCTCTTTGTCCCAGTTCTTTACTGCAGCCAAGTGATGTCCCTGCCTCCTGTCCCTCTCCTGCTGCGACACAAACCCACCCTGGGCTGACACGAGATTTTGGGGGGGGCTGCTTCTCTCCTCCCCTCGTTTGCTTTGCTGCTTCTCCCGTTTCATTCTCCTTTAAGGTGCACTTGGAGCCCTGCTGTGCTTCTCTTGTTTCCTTTGCAGCCTCCAGAGGGAAATGCTTGCCTCTGAGTGCCGCTGCAAGCAGCTTGGCTGTGCTCTCTTTGGGCTTTGTAAGTCGCATTTCTCTTGATTTGTGTCACATGGGAAAAAAAAAAAATAAAAACCCCCACTCTGGGCAGAGACAAACCCGTGGAGCAGAGGGAATCTCGTGCTGGAGAAAAGCTGAGATTTTTGGGGGATCTCAGTGAGGGCTGAGCCTGCTCCAGAGCTGGGTTTGTGCTGGTGATTGTGCTGGCTGCTGCAAGGTTGTGTTTGGAGCTGGGCTTGCTCCGTGCCTGGATAATGGAAATCGTGGGATGGCTCCACACTGAGCAGGGCAGGGTCCCAGTTGTGTCCCCTCTGTGCCCAGGACGAGGTGTGGTGGCCTGGATGCTCTCAGGGATTTTGCAGGAGTCACTGGATTGTGGATTTATCGTTGACTTTCACTGCCTGAGCGTGTTCATGGTGTGTGTTGGGCCCTCAGTGAGGCAGAGGAAGGAGTTTTATCAAAGCTCTGAGGTTTTTCTTGTGGTTAATGTGCCAGATGAAAATAAAAACGGTTCCTGGGTGGTTCTGGAAGTTTGATTCCCCATGGAGAAGGTAAATAAAAGTGAGCAACACCGAGTAACCCACCTGCCTCATCACTCCTGGGCTTCTCCACCACTCTGAGCTTGTGTGGGCTCAGGCTGGGATGGGAAAACCCTTCAGAGGGGTTGGCAGGAGGTTGAGGGCTGATGTAAAGAGTGAAACACGGATGGAAGGGGTGAAGTCAATGCTCAGGTGGTTCCTGCCCTGGGCAGCAATTCCCTGGAAGTTGATTCACCTCTCCATGGGCTGAGCTGCCTCCTGCTTTTCCCTGTCCTCTGTCCCTTGCTGTGACCTCTCCTGTCTCTCTTTTCCCTGCAGAGATTGGCCACTTTGGCACTCTAGGGGCTCCTGCTCTCACCTTGGATCCAGCTGGGAATTCCAGGGCCAGGAGGAGCCGGGCAGCTGGAACTGGAGCATCCCCTGGAGCCCCCCTGGCCAGCACTCGCCTTGAACTGTGATTTTAGAGCCTGTCTGTGTCTTTTTCTGTACCAAATGCTGGCAATTCTGTCCACGGGGCTGGAGAAGATTGATTGTGGAGATTTTTTTTCGCTTTTAACGCTTGTAAGCCAACGCATCCCCCCGGGTGTTGAAATAGAGCCCCACGTCTCTCCCCCCTGGCCAGGTGCCAAAATTAACCAGAGTGGGAGGACAAAACAATCATGTTTTCACTCAGTGAGGCAGCTTTTCTTTGGAAGAGGCATTTCCCAGGCCAAATCCCCGAGCTTTTATTTCTCCATTGCCATTTCCAAGTAATTTCCAAGTTACGTCCAAGTTCAAACTCAATTTTTTTTTTTTTCTGTTGTTCAGCCCTCCAGGGAGCTCCAGGATGGGTTTGACTTTTCTCTTATCAGTGCTGGTGTGAATCCCCCTGTCTGAGGCATTTCTTTTGCCCTGGGAATGCTTTTCTTGGATGTGACAGCCAGGTCAGCACATCCATGCCAGGGACAGATGGCAACAAACCCTCCTGCAGCACAGGAGAGCTCCCTGTGCTTTAAATCCCACCTCAAACCCTGTTTTATCTATTTTAACTTCTCATCCCAACCCAAACTTCATCCTCTCACTCATTTTTCCTTCGTTTTAGGGATGTTTTATCCATTTAACCCCCAAAAAATGGGAGTGTGGCTGAGCTCCTGGGCAGGGTTTCCAACAAGCACAAGGTTTTTTGTCGGTTTTCTTTATAACACACCAAATTTTAAGCTCACAAGAAGCTTTTAACTTGCCTGTGAATAAGCTGTGAATGTTCCCAGCGCTGCCTTTCGTGGTTTTTAAGCTGCTGTAGAGTTTAGAGCACAGGTGGTGCAGCTCTCTGTGGCCGTGTCTTAACTGAAATAAATCCCCCAAATTTTTTGGTTCTCTCCCACGAGTCTCCAGCTGCTCTTGCCATAAAGGGCAGGACCCTCAGGTTGGGTGAAGAAAGGAACATTTTGGGGGGCAGAGCAGGAGGTTGTTGTGGACCTGCTGTTCCCAGGATTTATCTGAGCAATTCTGAGCCCCAGAAGTTGCTTGTTTTAAACGTGTAAAAACGTGTGAAATTAATCCAAATAAATGTTGGATGTCCCCACAGCAGGGAAATTCTGCCCTGGCTGTGCAGGAGCTCAGCAGCCCCCAGAGTTTCAGGTTTACCTGGGCATTTTGAGCTCCAATTTGGGTGTTTTAAACACTCCCAGAGCTGTAATTTGATAAAACTGGGATAGAGAGGATCAAGGCATTTAATCTGGACCCTTCAGGATTTCTGAGGAGCAGAAAAATGTGTTGATCTAAAGCAATTGTGCCCCAGAGGGGTGAAATTTGCTGGTGAAAAATGGAGTTTTGATTAGTTTTTCCTCCTCAGGGGTTTTCCCTTCTGATCTGGTCTTGGGTTTTAAATGCTTTTGTGCTTAGGAAAAAAAAACAAAAACAAAAACAAAACCAAACAACAATAACAAAAAAAAAAACCCAAAAAACAACAACAACAACAAAAAAAACCCCAAAAAAAACCAGAAAAAAATTTTAAATGTTGAAGGAAGAGATTTGGAGCCTGTCCATGGCAGTCCTGACACTCCAAAATTCACGCACAAACCCGTCCGTGTCAGCTCTGACCAAACCCCTCCTGCTCTGTGGGACAAGGAGTGGAAAATGAGAAATGTCCTGTGGGATGTTTACGCACAAAAAACCGCTGGGATAACTTTCTGAAGAGTCCATTTCTGTTCCTATCACCGGGCAGTAAATGATTGTAAGGAGACAAAAAAAAAAAAAATCTGTATTTTTTTACCTGCTGGGATTTGTGAATGTCGCTGTCGATGTGTTGGGGTGGTCGTGACTTTTTTTAAATTTTAATTCTTGTTGGAAATCGGGTGTTTTGCAGTTTGGATCAGTGGCTGAAGGGGGTCTGTTTTTGGGGAGGGGGCTGTGGGATGGAATCTCCTCCTCCTCTGCAGCGTTTGTGCCTCGGTGCTTTCATTAAAGCTTTTTCCTCCTGTGTTTCAGCCTTGGAAAGGTTTAAAGCAAACGTGCCAGGAGCAGAGCAGCAGCAGATTTGGGGGCAAATCATTGCCCTGGGGGTCCTGCAGAGCCCTCAGGGGGGGTGCAGGGCTGGGGTGATGCCAGTGGGCACCTCCCTGTGCCAGGGATTTCCTTGAAACCACCTGATCTCCTTGGCACCGGCCGTGCAAACACCCCAGAATAAACAAACATTGCACAAGCAGGGGGTTTTGGAGAGGTTTTTTTGTTGGAACAGCCCAGCAGCAGCTCGTGCTGTCAGTGGGAGCACTGGAGGTGGATTTGGAGGTGGATTTGGAGCTGTGGGTGTGAGCCTGGCACCTTGCTGAGCTTTTCCTCAGGAGTGGGGGGGTTCTGTGCCCCCCTGGCTCTCTGTGCCTCTGTTTCAAGCACTAAAGGAGGTGGTGGCTGCTGTCACCTTCAGCAGGACCTGCCTGTCCCTGTGTGCCACCACGGGGAAAAAAAGGAGCACTTGGGCTAAAACTAAAACTAAAACTGCTCCATCTCTGGGGAAAAAAAAACCAACAAAAAAACAACAAAAAACCCCTGAAAAATGGGGGAAAAGAGTTAAAGGCAGCCTGGCTGGCTGCTGTGTGTACACTGGCTGTGACCTCAGAGCTGTCACCTCTGCCAGGCGTCCCCTTCCCGGCAGCTCGGGGTGGGTGACAGGGTGACAGCCTGGCCCGGCTGCCAGGGAGCAGCACCAGCATGGCCAGAGCCACCTGCCCTGGGGGTGTCCCCAAAGCTCACCCTGTGTCCCTCTGAGGGGCTCAGGGTGAGCAGTGCCATTGCCACCCTGCTGTCCCCTGCTGTCCCTTGCTGTCCCCCTGCTGTCCCTCGCTGTCCTTCACTGTCCCCTCACTGTCCCCCTGCTGTCCCCCACTGTCCCCTGCTGTCCCTCACTGTCCCTCACTGTCCCT
>VWYP01008523.1:68809-81835 GCA_013400435.1 Pycnonotus jocosus | reverse complement strand
CTGACAAAATGGGCAGCCCAGGCTGCCCTGATGGTCATCCCCTAGCTGAGCTGTGCTCCATGAAAGGACAAGAGACACCTGAGCAGAGCCTCCCAAGGCCCCATCCCTGCCATGCCACAGTGTGCCATAAAATCCTGAGCACCCAGCATGACCCCAAAGCCTCTCTGGGCACCTGACACCCCTTAGGAGCCCTGAGCCCCTCTGTCCCCAGCTCCAAGGGCAGTCCTAGCACTGACTGACTGACCCTGGTATGGACTGACTGACAGACCCTGGGACTGACTGACAGACCCTGGGACTGACTGACTGACCCTGGGATGCACTGAATGACAGACTCTGACACTGACTGACTGACCCTGGGATGCACTGACTGACCCTGGGATGGACTGACTGACAGACTCTGACACTGACTGACTGACCCTGGGATGCACTGACTGACCCTGGGATGCACTGACTGACCCTGGGCACCAGGGATAGATGCAGTCCATGATCCCAACCCAATGGACAGAGCCGTGGCCTTTGAACTGATGGTTACCCTGCCTAAAGAAACATCACATGTAATCTCTCTCTGACCACATTTCTAAAATTTGACCCAGTGGCTGGGTCAGTTATTTCAATGGATTCTATAAATCCTGTTGGGTTCTGATAGGTGTCTGACTTGGATTTACTAATTCTGGAAATATTGCAGTCAGTTCTAGTGAGGATTTCTGGAGACAATATCACGTCCCTGAAGAATTTCAGTTCCAAATGCAAGTTTCTAGACACCTCAAAAACTTTCCTTAGCTTTGCTGCATGAGTGCCAGGACTGGCAGGGCTGCAGTTTCTGTCATTCACCGTGTGCAGAACTGTACATCTCATGAGCCTCCTGTCCCAAGCCTTCTCCAGGCAACAAGAGCCAGAGGCATGTCAGCAGGATGGATGCAAATCCTGTGTCTCTTGTCGAGGTGGTGAGGACCTGAGGTCCCAAGTGGAGGGAACACAGAATCCTACAGTCATATAAGTTTGAAAATACCCTTGAGATGAAGTCCAGCACTGCCAAGGCCACCACTAAATCATGTCCCCAAGTGGCACATCTTCATGTCCTTTAAATCCCTCTAGGGATGGCAACTCCACCACTGCTCAGGGCAGCCTGATTCAGTGCTTGACCTTTTGGTGAAGGAATTATTTTCTAGTGTCCAGAACTGGTGGTAGCTGGTGCCTCCACCCCACACTAAACCTGGCTTCAGCTTTATACACAGAGCTGGTTCACATGGCTTTAACAGGCTCATGCACTCATTCCTGCACAGCCAGTGGAGGATTTTTCACTACCTGGAAAAATGGGCATTAATATCTAATGAAAAAAAGCCAGAAAACAAACAAACTTATCCCAATCAGAGGGTTCCTGTGGACTAACCTGAGTCATCAGGGGGAATCAGTGTCTCTTGTCCTAAATCTTGCTCTCAGGGGTACGTCAGTGCCTCAGACTGTTCTTATCTCTTCCACATGGATGTGATAAGATTCAGCTAAGCTTTTGTAGCTCCTTGTGTAGTCCCATTTTTGCTGCTATAAGCTTTAGTACTGCTTTTCCAGAGGCACAGTTTTCCAAAGGTCAATGACAACACAAGTCACTGCTTTCCTTACGGCATCCCTGGCTGGCTGCTTGTGCTTAAGGCAATCCTGTCCCAGAGGATCTTATGCCAGGGGAATGAGAAAAAGGAATCTCCACTGACACATTATTCCAGTTGTGCTGGAAAAATATCTACTGAATGGACTTGGAGAAAAACCCAGTGAAACAGCCTGCTGTGGATGTGGTAGAAATTACTCAGAATTTCCATGCGTTTATTTACAAGACTGGGGAAAACACAGAACTTCGTTCCTCTAAAATCAAAGTCTAAAATCCTGATCTTATCTTCTGCCCTTTCTGGCTTTCAAGCTACCACCTTCCAGCTGAGAATACTGGAAAAGATTGGATTATCAGGGTAATAAGAAAATAATGGCAGGAATGTGCATTTTGCAGGCATTGTATGGTCACTTAGGGAACCACAGCCTGTGCTATAATTTAGACCACCTCCAAAGGCTGCAATGATCATTTCCTCAGTTCCAGAGGTTGGTCAAAACATCATTTTGGAAATGAATGATTTATAGTTGGCTCCTTGTCAGCCTTCCACCTCTCTGCCTGTAAGAAGTAAAAGAAAGAAAAGGAAGAAATCCAGCCAGAAACCTATATCCCAGTTGGGTAGTACACTTATGGATTGGAAGACTATGATTTTTTTAGAGAAATAATGGACTAAGAATTTTGTTAGGGAATACAACATTAGGGAGTAATTGTAGCAAAATATAAATCACCTTATTTTTCCAGTAAAAATGTATTATAATGAGATTAAATATAGAACAAAAGTGGGTTAAAGAGTTAAAACATTATACTTCCCATAAGATTTTTTTCCATTAAAGGTAGAAGGAATTGCAGATGGAGAAGTGTGTGCTTGCACTAAGTACTATACACTGCATTACTAATGTAACTATATATTCCGTGCATATAAGGAATTATTTAGCAGCACATATGTTAACATGTGACTTTTAAAAATGCCAGCTATGAAGCTAATAACAAATAATAACATAAAAAAAAAAAACCCAAGGAGCAGAATATAATTGGTACATAAGGAAAACTATCAGCTTAAGAATATGCTGCTCCTTAGCATTAAATGTTTACTTCTAACTTGAAGCAGGAGGTATCATACTGGAGAATTAATCACCAGTGATAGAAACTTCTATGGGTCTATGCACACTTTTGCCAGCAGGTGCATCCAGATTGTTCCTAAAAGACAGAGCTATAATCACCATGGGGGACATCATCTTATGGTAAATTTAATTCTTACCAGTCCCTTGAAGAGCCTTGTCCATTTGTGTGTGTTCATCTCTTGGAGAGCTGCTATAGATGAGAGCCCTGGAGGAAAGCAGGGTTGTGCTGGGGGGAGCACAGGCTCATCTGCATGAAGAGCAGAAATTTGTGTTGGAGATGGTCTCTTGTCCTTGAAACAGCTGAAAGATCATTTTCTCCATTCAGCATCTTTTTTCTCACTGTGGATTTGCAGAAGAGTGTGAAATATATATATATAAATCTTTGTGAATATATATATATATTTTTTCCCAGTGGAATTTGCTGGAAATCCTAGAATGAGATTGAAACACATGTAACATGTCATCACACAAAAAAATTAAACGAACAAACAAAAAGACAGTAAATTTTAAACTTGATCAACCACTTGACAAAAGGAGATTTAAAACCATAACTTCCAGTAACATGGAACAAATTGTCCAGAGAAGCTGTGGTTGCCCCTTCCCTGGAAGTGTTCAGGTGTTGGATAGGGCTTGGAGCATCCAGGTCTGGTTTAAGGTGTCCCTGCCCATGGCAGCTGGGTGGAACTGCATGATCTTTGAGATCCCCTCCAACCTAGGCCATTCCATGGTTCTGTAAACATATTACTTCATTCAACTTGTTAAAATATTCATTTGTGCTCTGTCTGCCTGTTAAAATAGTTTTGTGGTGGGTTCTGAAACTTAAGTTGCAATTATTGATAAGCAAAATTTATTTGCATGTAAATAAAAACAAGAGGATTCTGCTTCTAACATTGGACCAAGTACAGGAAAGCAGGAAGGGTCTGGCCCAGCAACTGCTGGTTGTGCACCAGAATTATCAAAGGAGCACCAAACCCAGATGATTCTCAGGTGGTCTCTAGGCACTTTCAGGGATGACAACTTCATAAATTTAATTTAAAAATATTTAATAAGTGTGATGGAAGAATAGAAGTAAGTGGCAGATATGAGAGAAATGCATGATAGAAGGCAAATAAATTGTAAGATAATGCAAGATGCACCTCTAGGAGAAGTCAAATCCTTTGGTATAGAAAGAACCACAACTCATTCTGGATTTCAGCTACCAAACACCTGGGTTTTATTAGGCTGTGTGATCAACAATATGTCATTTCACACTTATTGCCAGTGAAGTAATGGATTCTGTGTAATGAACCAAACACAGAATAAAGTTCTGTGTCTCAGCAAGACGCAGAGAAAGACCATCCAGAAGAGATGAAGTCAGAAACAGAGTTTGAAGCAGGTAATTATAGTTAACAGAGAAATACTTATGTGAAACAATAGGAGTGAACTGGAATGGCATCTGTGGCTATTCAGGGAGAAATATCCTGGGAAACAGAAGACAGTCTTGGGAGGTTTGTTTGTTACTCCTTGTTTATGACTGTAGTTCACAGAATCACAGAATGATTTGGGTTGGATGAGACCTCAAAGCTTTTCGTGTTGCTCTTGATGCCACTGGCCACATTTAATTCCATCAGGGCTTTATCTTTCTTACCTCAGTCCCTGGCTGCTCAGACAATTTCACTGTGCTCCTCCCAGCTGACTGCCATGGAAAGGTGAAGCAATGGAGTGTAACATAATTCCATATGGAATTATGGAGTATGTACATAATTCCAGCTGAACTGGGTAACTGTGGCATTTGCTGAAAGAAGATGGAGAATAAAGACACTGTGCTAGCATGCTTTAAAAAAAATGGTCACAATATCATCTATAAGTCAGCCACTGGTATGGGAAAAGTTAAATGTTTCCACATGAGCAGAACAATTTCCACCGTCAGGCTTTTCTTACAGAAGTTATCATTTTATAATTTTTTAATTAGGCTGGTTTAATTTATTCATGATTGTTATTAAATTTACAATACTTTTCAGTTCTTAAATAATTCCTGTATTTTATCCTGAGGCAAAATCTCTTTAGCCTCTGGCACTTAAACTCAAAGCCTTCTCACTCATCCGCAATAACTACACTACCTGACTTGAAACAAAAGAATAAATATATGGTGCCACACAGGGCAGATACCCAGCAGTGTTATAATTTAATACTTCAGCCACTCATCTTGGGAATAGTTGGTGCCATTCATCAGTGTGAAAGCTTTACCTCATGTTGTCACTGGGGCATCTCTGTGTTATCCAGTGATATCCAACTCAGAGAGTCATGTTCAGGGACCAATTCTTTTTGCTCCTGCCCATTGATACAGGCTCCTTTACAGGGCAGTTCAAAGCAAAAATCTGCTGCCTGTGCTTTGAACCATGCACCCAAAAAGCCTCTCTTTGTTCTGTGATCAGAGCAGAAGCCTTAAAGGTTGTAACAAATCATTCAGTAGGAGAGAGCCTTAAATGGGGTGACTAACACTTTTCAACTTCCTTTTTTTTTATTTTTCTTTTTTATTTTTTTTTTCTTTTTCCCTACGGTAGTATTAGTCCAGATAAATCCATGGATAAAGACTCAAGAATTAGCAACATGAATAAAACACATTTGCAACTCATTTCTATTCTTCTTTCTCCTCAGGAAAAAATTGTGTGTGGATTGATGAGTGCTTTGATTTCTAAGGTTCTGTCTGAAGAAATTGCTTTCCATTTCTTATTTTCTTTTTTCCTTAGAAAATATTTAGTTCGCTGTGTTGGTGAAAGCAGTGCAAGGCATTTACTAAGCATACAAAGCACAAGGTGACAATGAATTTCATGACCCTTAGATTGCAGACAAATCTCTGTCTCCTTCTTATACAAGGGTTATTCATGTGAGAGAAAAGATGATTTTAATTGTAAGAACTAAGTTAAAAATCACAAACCTTCTTCCAGAGCTTTAGGTGTTTGCTTTGTTTTTGCAGATGTAACCCACTCATGCTGAAATAATACTCCTTGATTCTTCATAGGAAACCCCTGAAGAAGCAAAAAAGAAGAACATTTTTTTCATTTTGAGAATTTAAATGTGGAGAAGAACAGCCAGAGCTTGTAGCTGTTCAAAGTGTTTGTGGCAGTGTAGTCCATTCACCACATTGCCCACATCACAGCTGACTTTTGCCCTCCACTGTTTTTTTTGCTGAAGCCGAGTTTTAGTTCTTTTTCATTTGCAATACAAGAAATAATGTTTCTTATTATGAGATTTGTGTTCCAGTCTGCCAAACTGAGGATTCAAGACCTTTTAAGACAGTAATGTAATTTTTTGTCAGTACAGCAGAGCTCCCGAGTGCTCTTCCTGAGAACTGCACTCAGCTTTCATTTCATAAAAAACGGGTTGGCTCAATGCAAAAGAAATTCCAGTCACAAAATAAAATATATTTTGTATCAGGAGATTTAGCAGTGGACATTTATGCTACTTGACTGTGATAAGGCAGGCAATGACATTACCAAGAAACAAGCAAGAGGAAGAATTGTTAGGACTATTTCTATTAATTATTCTGCTTTATCTGTCTCCTGGCTTTATGCTTCTGTATGTAAAACTTTCTTTTTCCTATACCATTTTCACTAATATTTAATTTGTACAAAGACTATTTAACTTTAAGGGCAGAATCAAAAAAGTAGAAGTAAATTTTCTTTTTAAGAGGAAACGTTTCTTCATTTCTCAGAAAAAGTACCCTGAATGCTTGAAAATGTTCTTTCTTCAAAATATCATATCTTCCTGATTAAGAAAGGAACATTCTATTCCTTCTCTTTCCCACGTACTGTTTTATTTCATGTTCTCCATGAAAGCAAAAACATTTTACTACACCATTGTTTTATTTACTCATTTGACAAATGCCAAATTATTTATGTTTATGATCCTGCACCTTGGGCCAGTCAGGTTGCTTTCTGTAAGAAGGGATTTAATCTGTAACCCCAAGCTTCAGGATCAGGTGGGAATCTATATCTGTAAAGTCTCCTGTCATGTATCAGCTCTAAGAGACTCTTTTAGACAAAAAGAGTCTAAACTCATTCAGTTGTTGGGGTTTTTATAACATAAGCACAGGTCAGTTATCATTTAGAGACTGGATTATGAGTCCAGGGTCAGAAGACATTTGTTCCAGCCTGTCTTCAGCTGCAGAGCTTTCAGATTTTCAGCTTCCTCTCTCCACAGAAACACTCTTGTGAGAAGACTTGTGCTACTTTCACGCTGAATTATCTGGAAGAAAACTTTCCTTTCTTGGGAAATTTCACCCAAAAAACCCATCAGATTTTAAAATTGTAATAAATTACACCGCCATTTTGTAATGTAAAACATTATTTCCAAGCTGTTCTACTGATGACTCAATGAGCCGAACACTCCTTGAGTTTCAGTGAGTTTTATCCTCACATGATCTTTGTGATGTAAAACAATGAAAACTAATTTTTCCACTGGAACGTTACACGGAATCACAAAATTATGGAATCTTTAAGGTTGGAAAAGACCTACAAGATCATAAAGACTTACAAGATCATCAGACTTATCCTCTGAGTGAACATCACCATGTCAAGTAAACCATGGCACCAGGTGCCACAGCCAGCACCACATGGGACAGACCAAAGGTTCCACTGGACACCATGAACAAAGTGAGTTTATGTCCTGGTTTGAAAAGCCAAGTGTCTGCCAGGGAAAGCCAGAGCTTCCCTTGGAATGGAGAATGTAAATTCCCTCCCTTCAAATTATTATAATTTTGAAATTAAGGGGCTTTCAGACAAAGATATGGGAATAGGAATAACAGTTCTTCACTAGAAATAGCAAAAGTAAAAATGTATCAAATCAAATTAAAAAAAAGCAAACAAACAAAAAAACCCACTGACAGAGTCAGAATACGACTTCCCACCCTGTTAGTCAGGGTGTTGGTAGCAGTGCAGTCAAGTCCTCCTGCAGTGACAGATGTGGTTCTGTTGGAGCAGAGATGATCCTGTAGAAGGGTGGAGTTTTCCGCTGAAGGGTCCAGTGGTGCTGAGATGGGTCAGGTCTTCCTCTGGCAATCCAGTGCAAACAGGCTGTGCTGCTGTTCTGGATCCCAGGTTTTATCCAGGTAGGAAAGCTTGGCTCCTCCCCCTTGGGTGGAGCATCTCCCAATGGGATGATGGAATTGTATCAGCCATGCAGTGAGCCTCGATGGCCCATGAACAGCAGATATCCCCTGGAGGGAGGATGGGTCATGGAAGAGATAAAGAAAACACCTCCCCAAACAGTTTTAACAGCTGTCAATAGAATACATATTTTTGGTTGCTCCAATTCTCTTAAGTTGTTGGATGCCACTGTTCCCTTGTGGAGCAACACCCTTCAAGTGTTCCTGGAAGCAATATTCTCAACACTCAGACAGGACCAAGAGACCAGAGGAGGCAAGACATGGACTCAGTACAGGAAGGTCAGGCTGGGTTAAATGCCTGGTCTCCACACTTTGATTGAGTTCCTTTAAATGGGCTATGAGAAGCAGTGTGGTAACTGCAAAGTAAGTGGCAGTTTTTTTATTTGTTTTCCAAGGACTGTCCATGATTTTTTGTCAACTGGGCTTTTCTCTTTACCCTTTCCTTTCCTTTCCTTTCCTTTCCTTTCCTTTCGTCTTTCCCCTCCCCTTCCCCTTTCTTTTTATTTTCTTTTTATTTTTTTTTAATTTTGTTGCTAATTTCTTTTTGTTTTGTTACATTTTTTCTCTTATTTCCCTTCTACTTCTCTTTTGTTCTCTTCCCTCTTCTTTCCCTTTTCTTCTTTGCGAAAACACGTTTTAGGAATCAGAGAGATAAAATTCCACCAGAAGAAAAGAAATGATTTCCTGTGGGCAATGTCACTGCTAATATGACATGTCCAAAAGCAGATGTTGGTTGCTTCAGGCTGCTCTATGATATTTTTTTAATCTTTGACAGTTCATCATGGGGACTGGGAGAACTGTATTCATGCAGGCATCCTTCATGAGGATCTGAAGTTGGTAACAATATTGCAAAATTCATGCTGTCCTGAATAAACTGCTCAGTAACAGCCTTACCCTCTGCACAAGGCTTTCAACAGGGCTCCAGCTGAACGAGACATGTAATTCAGAACAGATGAAGCATAAAAAACCCATAAATATTGTACAATGGCTCCAAAAGGATCATGCATGACTGCATACATCCTAATTGTCCTTGGTTTGTATGTAGATTCAGCAGTGCAAACACCAGTGCCGTGCCATGAGTGCTGCCAACGTGAATTTCTAAGCTAACCTCAGGAAACAGCGTGGGAAAACAATGCTTGATTATTAGTGCATGATTTCAGCCCAAAAAGGGGCTACCCAAGCATTCATCTGGCAGCACAGCAGGCTTGCTCTCTGTATTAAAGGAACTATTTCCAAAGGAAAACACAATGAAATATAAACAGAAGCGAAAACCCCAAAAAACGAAATAAGGTGTGTAAAAGTTGGATGTTGCACACACTCAAGGCACAGGAGGTTGTGCTGCAGGGAGGGTTGCCATGGAGACTGAAGGATGGCAGTAAAAATGCAATAAGATCTGAGAGTGAGGTGCTGGGAGCATCCCAAACCAAGCCTCAGCTCCCACAGAAGTAGGGACAAGTCGAGACCTGTCCCGTTTCTTGCTAAAGCAGGCTGGCACTGGGACAGGCAGCAAGAGTGGCACAGGAGCCACCAGGAGCTGTCACCTTCACAGGAGCTGTTCCCCAAGAGGCAACCATCCCAGGAAGAAAAGGATTTCTTTCCTGCTCACCAAGAATGCTGCCTGTGCACAGCTTTCCTTTTCTCTGAATGAGGAGTAAGTGACTTGGCCTTTTAAATAAAATATCTTACCTCAGCTAGTCTGCCTGGTGAATCATGAGGCTTGTGTCCTACTCCCACCTCTCATAAAACCTTCCCTTTCTACAACAGGGAATATTAAAAGAGTTGCTGCTTCCTTTTTTTGTAACTACAGCCACAGCTGGAGCAGGAAGTGATCAGGGTGAGCCTTGTTATTGTGTCCAGCAGAGTACAGAGATGACAGTCCCATCTTCTGTCCCCACACAGCCACGGCAGAGAACACAGAGGTGCTGTCACAGTGAGAGGTGAGACACTCACAGGTTGTCACTGCAGGGTTAAACCTCCACCTCAAAACACAGGACTGAAATCCTGTCCCTCCCAAAATCAATCCTATGAGAGTCCTTCAAAGAGTACGGTAGTGTGGATGCTGAGAGCCTGGTCAGAGAGGAATTTTCAAGTATCAGACAGCAGCAGAGAGTGAAAGGCAAATAACTTTCCCATACACTGGTCTGGGAAGCTGTGAGAAAGCTCATGAAGGAATCAAAACAATCCTTGCACCTGTTGTTTTGCACTTGTTGACTTGCAAGAGGTTTACGAAGAGGTGTTGTTTCTAATTAGCCCATGATAGTGAGGGGTGTTAATTGGAGGACCAATCATGTCCAGCTGTCTCGAAACAGTCTATAAAAGATGTGATTTCTAATAAACTGTGAGATATTCCTTCTGAGAGGACTTGGAGTCTGTACTGTTATTCAGCCATCTCTAATACAATAGTGACAGAGTAGGGCCACATTCCTCAGATGAAATGTAAACTCCAGCAGAGCAGATGCTGTCTGCATGGGCAGCAGCCCCCACTGAGGCTTTGGGGACTGAGGCTGCTCAACCCCACGTGTTCCTTTCTGATGGGTTTTCATGTTCACCACTACCCAACCACCCCGAGCCCACACAAATTCCTGCTGATCAAACAGTGCCTGTGGTAGGATTCAAGTGGATGGGAGGATCTCTCATTCCTAAATCACATCACTCTTCTCTCCCTTGCCCCAAATAGTGACACCAGGATAAAAGCTAACAGAAAGCCACACAAGTTACATTGATAGGTGTTTTTGCTTTCCATCCTTTTGACTTTTAAATAATTTTTCATTTTTATGTTTTCTTTTGAATACACTTCTCATTTGTCCTGCTGCTGAGTTTTCTAGCAAGGGAAACTAACTGGCTTCCTACGTACTAGACCCTGGGAATTAAATTATGTATGTATAGTCCAATAAGATAGAATATGGAACCCTGCAGGTAAACAGGGAGTGAACCAATTTATCAGTATAGATACCATAATAGGTGCAAGTGGTGGCAAAATGATATAATCAGTAATTTCTTGTTAAAACAATTCCAAAAAACAAAAAAAAAAAAGCCAAAGAAATAAAATCAAATTGCAGTTCCTAAAGCACTTTCAAAGCCTACAGTCCTGGATAAATTCTCTCCATACAAGAAGCTGAAGTTTCTTTTATGTGCACAGCACATTGTTCAGATCTAGTATGGAAACAGTATTGAAAGAATTACCCGTTATTAAAGGAAAATTATTTGGACCATTTTTCGTCCAAAATTACAATGTGTAGTTGATTAATGGTGCATGCCCATGAGGGGAAATAAAAATTATAAATGAAACTCTGAAAGCTGCTAAAAATTTCTTAAAATGCCTAAGAACTATTTTTCTCTGAACAGTTGTGATGGATGTATGAGACTATTTATCACAGCCAAGAAGTTTATGGTTTTTAATCAGGTAAGAAAGTTAAGCAGTAGAGAAAACTTATACATAATTTCTAAATCATTGAAATTATTTCTTATGCTCATGGAAAAGCAACTCCTTCCACATATTACTAAGTTCTGCTCTCCTTTTAGTCATTGGTTGATCAACATCTCTCTGAGTAATAGAATATTATTTCTTGCAAATCATCCTATCATGCCCACATAAATAAAAGATAGTAATCACCTGCTCCCTGTAAATAGTTCTGCTTATCAAGTGTTGGGAGTTTTTAAACTTGTTTTTAATTTTAAAAATGCCCATTTGGAAAAAGCATATCAGCAACATGCAATACCAAGCTCTTCTGAAGTTACATATGCAGATATTTCTTGTGCTAAAATGAAGGTGATATAATCAATCTAAATCCTCTTTTTGCTGCTCTGTGCTTCCATACAATCTTTAACTGTGTGTAATTTTGTTTTTCCTCACCATAGGAATTCAACCTTTTGCAATAAGCATTTTGGATGGTTATTGAGAAAATGTGAGCAAGAGACCTGAAGTTCTCACTCAGAAGTTTGGGCTCTGTAAATCTTTTTGAATTCAAGGTTTTCCAGATGAAATGTGGAAGGAGACCTTAATGTTCTCTATATTCATTATATATATTTATAATCCACATATTTCATTAATTGCTGTAGTATACCTACTGAGTTAGCAGATCTAAGGGAGTTGCTTTAGCAGTTCACAAACTCTAAAGATTATCAAGCTGTTACTCCAGTGTTTTCTCAATATTCCATTTCTTCCAAGTGCATCACAGTCTGTGCTTCTTCAGGAAAAGTCGATATTTTGATGACATGGTGGATTGAGCCTATTTTTACCACTGTTAAATGGAATACTACACAATACAGTTTCTTTATAAGCTAATTATCCTGGTTCATGCAGTGTTTTGTGGTCTTCTTTTTGACCCCACACCACCTATCCATTACAAAATCTCTTGTCATGCACAGAATCTGTAAAAAATTGGGAGCTTTGAATCTTAAATCCTGCAAAACTAGCTAGACTGGGAAACATGACAGTGCCTTGTGAAGAAGCACATATTTTTAAATAAGGGAAAAACTTAGGATTTAAAAAAATCACACATTTTCTATTCACCAGGTTGTCATTCCTATGTCAGACTTTGCCAAATTTTGCTGGTATCTGACTACTATGTCATCAGTGAGAGGTAAAAATAAACACACACCAAGTGTGGCTGCTTCTTCACCTCGATACAAATCACCCACCCCACCTGCCTGGGATCTCAATCCATGCAGGCAGCACTATCTAGGTTGTTGGTTTCGGCACCATCCTTTATATTATTTATATAATCACTGTGTGTGATTGCAATCCCTCTCTCCATGATGTGTTGCTTGATCCTTTGCATACCCAAAGAATCTTCCAAGCTCTTTTAGAAAGTGCCAGGCTTTAAAAAAAATCATTTACCCCGTTGCTGTTAGACTTGTGATTTCTACAAGATATCAGCCTTCAACTTCGCACTATTATTGATCTTCTGCTTTTCCTATCAACACTTCTACTCCTCACATCCACTGCTGAAAAAATCACTCTAAATGTTTGTGAAGAACTTCTATTATCAGCTTCAAATAATTTTTTAAAACCTGCCTTGTCTCAGATTACCTACTCCTCCAGTTTTTTACCAGCTACAGAGAAAGTTTCTTTTTTTGTTTGTTTGGTTTTTGTGGTTTTTTTTTTTTTTTTTGTTTTTGTTTTTTTTTTTTTAACACAGCTTTCTCAGTGTCTATTTAAATTT
>VWYP01008523.1:31451-68782 GCA_013400435.1 Pycnonotus jocosus | reverse complement strand
TCCAGCTACAGGGAAAGTTTTTTTTTTTGTTTGTTTTGTTTTTGTGGTTTTTTTTTTTTTTTTTTGTTTTTGTTTTTTTTTTTTTAACACAGCTTTCTCAGTGTCTATTTAAATTTGTGTCTTACTGCTGGGATAACTCACCAGATACCCCTTGTTGACCCAAAGAACGCAAACACCATTCTTTTTCTCCCTTGCACTATTCTTTCCTATGCATTGATCTATGATTAGAGCTTTTAAGGCTACAATCAAGGCTTGAGTGATGCAATTAAGATTAATATTTATAACGATATTGGTATAGTGAGCCTCTAACAAAAATTACCAATTGTTTTGGAGGAAGACCTGTGACCTTAGATATTTTAATCCCAGTGGCCTCAGTCCTGTAACTTTAAGTATTTAAATCTCAGCTCCCTCAAGGAATGAAATAATTACCCCAAAGAATAAAGCAGTTGATGATGAGTGGACCAAGTCACTTGCTGGATATACTTTTATTCCTTTCTATGATTTATGACACCACAGCATCAGTCCTTACAGCTCCACAGCTGTTTGAATATAAAGCCTGAGTTTCAGTACAAACCCTGGCATCTCTCCTCTGGAGGGGCTGGCAAGGAGAAAGCCTTGCTCCAAAGCACACTCTGCTCTTGAGCTTCCAGAAATCCCTGCTTGAAGAGTGGCACTCCTCAGAATCATCGTGGGAACGTGTGGTGTGGTCAGCAGGGTATGACAAAAACGGCAACAGGAAAAAGAAAAGCAGAAATGGACCGAAGCAAGCTGAGAACCGTCATTAAAAAAACACCCAGGCTGTGGTGGGAGCTGTCATGGAATTCCTTAGTGATGCTGGGGGACATATATCAGAAAGGTCTGGGTTGTTTGCTTGAGATAATAAACAAAGAAATGGGTACTCAAGTAAAAACATTGAGGAAAGTTTCTAAATATCTGTGGATCAACAAGCACTTCAAAACTAGACTCACGTTCAGATCTGTGGGATGTGTTGGCCAAGGTACAAAAGATTGCAGTTCCTTTCATGTGAGGGAAAATATATGTTTCCTTCTGCAAGGTAAACAAACCCAAAGCAGTTGCAGATTCCAGGAAGCTGAAGCCAGACCAGACACAGCTGCTGCCTGGTCACTCAGGATTCCTGCAAATACCCTGGGCAACCTCCTTGTTACCTGCCAGTTATTGTTGCCAGAGCATTCATGTAGTTATTCAGTTTATTTAACTGTTCTGTAGGAAATAGGATTTTTTTATATTTTATATTTCTTTTTGAGGTGGAAAAAATTCCTTCCTTCTAGGGGAAAAATGTGGGAGGGATGAATAAACCTCTTAAGACATCAAAAAGATTAAAAAGTGCCTGTTCAATACAGACAAAAACACAATGTGCTCACTTTGTTAAGTTTATCCAGAGCTCCTTCAGGGCACTTTCAGCCTGCCTACTTCAATTAAAAAACTCACCATAAAATGGACAATATCATATTTCTCCTATACCTTAAATTGCCTACATCCTCCATGGAGGTCAAATGGGACAAAGCATTATTATGGAAATTACAGGAATAACTCTTGGAGTTCACCAAGGAGATCTTGGTGCTACAAATCCCCATGCAGAACAAAGCAAACTCTCTCATTCTGTACTCTCACACCTTTATGGATTTGAACATCTGGAACACATATCTCATGAATGATTGTCCTGCAGACAAATACTGGGCGTTATGAAGGCATACACTGCAAGTGGTGAAACTGCTTTGTCATAAGATTGGACATTAAAATTTCTTCGTTGGAATGGACTGCTCAAGGGAGTGAAGTCACCATCCCTGGAAGTGTTCAAAAAACACAGAAATGTGGTGCTTAGGGACATGGCATAGTGGTGGCTTGGCAGTACTGGATGGATGGTTTGGCTCTTGGAGGCCTTTTCCAACCTAAATAGTTCTGTGATTCTATAAGAAAAATAGATTAGAACATATATCAATTAGCTAGAGTGAGGAGTGCATTCTTTTGGTGGCTTTTTTCAGGGTAATTCTTTACCCATTGACTAGTCCTGCACATCAAGTGGGATACTCCACGACTTTTTTTCTGGGGCAGAACTACACAGAAAATTTACTGTGAATGTAGCTCAGCAGAGAGCAAGAGGGTAAGAGACAAAGTTGGGACCTTTGAGTCTTCTTAGAATCACACAATTTTGGTTGCAACAAAAATTTAGGATGCAGAAAACTGTTAATTACTAGTGTTGTTGGCTATATACCCAAAATAGTGTTGGAATAAATCTTTGATGACCAAGAATTTCCACTGTGCAGTGCTGACTTGTGCTGGAGTGTCTCTGCCATCAGCAGCCTCCAGAGTACACCAAATCAACATTTTCTATTGACTGGTGGAAGCTGTACAGTTCTGACCACCAGCCATTGCTCTCCTGGTCACTTTATCCCTTGCTTCCTCACGCTTGGCCCTGATGCTCCTCTGCCCTTTTCCTCCCTCACAACACTGCTGCTGGTTCCTTTTCCAGACTGAGGCAGGGTGGATATTTATTCTGTGTCTAAAAACATTTCCTTGGGGAAAATAACTGCATTAATCAATTTATTCCACCTCCCCTGTCCTCACAGCCCTTTAGACTAAATGCCAAACACAGCAAAAGTTAGAACATTTGGTTCTATGTTCTTTTGTAAGGCAGACATGGGCTTTAAAAGAGGATCCTCTTCTCATATTGGATCTATTTCTGTTCCAGTTATGGAGTGCACAAGTCCTTTACAACTCTAATAAAAATCTCCCACTGTAGTAAATCAGATTTTCCACGAAAAAATTTGTCCAGCTCTGTTCCCGTTTTGTCAATCAAGGTGTCACCTTGCATGCCACAGGAATCAGATGGACCCTCACCTGACTTCAGCTTTGGTGTACACCCTGAAATTCCTTTTCCACAAAAACCAGACCATTCTCTGCTGACTGTAGAGTAGATCCCTGAATAGGGAAGTGGAATTGTTTCCCACCAGACCATCAATGTAATCCATAGATTTTTTTTTTTTTTTTTTTTTTTTTTTGGTCCTTGGAAATACATCTATGGCTGGTGCAAAATTCTTACCTGCAAATTCCCTGTAGATGATATGAATTAGATAATAATAATAATAACAACATGAAATAAGGATTACTTGAGTTTAACATTAGAGAATGTAAAACTGTCTGCGAGCTGCTATCTTCCCCTTCATGGCATTCCTCTCATTCCGTGAGATCAAGTATTTTGTCTTTTGAATTATTATCAGCCAAACAGATGGCAAGAGCCCAAGTGTGCCTCACTGACAGGTATTTTCAGAAAGCTTTTCATCAAAGGATAATGGGATAAATTCAATATTCAGCCACATGAAGGTACAGCCAGCCTGTGGCCCTGGAATTTCTCCATATATAAGCTGGGAAAAAACCCACACAGAGCAGAATTTGGTCCATTATCTTTAGGATTAATGCCTGAATGACATAAATCTGTCAGCTTGTCTGCAAATGTAATTGTATTGCACTTTACTATGGATATTATTAATTAACACTCCATTTGCAGGTGATCTAATCAGTTAATATACGCCTTTGAAAAATGTACTATTGCCCTACTGCAAATGGATGTTTAAGCTGACTTGTAGAAATCTATTTCTGGCTCTTTTCATTCCAATATTCCTATTTCTAACTTCATTGCTTCAACATTTGGCAGGGAACACTTAGACTGTGTCAGGCATCCCGTGATCAGTATCCATGGGCTAAAAATGTTGGGAGAAACCAGTGTGAAAGCTGCAGGGTTTCCTCTAAAAGTACGAGCTCTCTGTTTGAGCTCCCTCTCAAGCAGCATATTTGACAAGCAAAAAATTAAATAAATTATCAACAGTTTTGCTAAGATGCATTCCTTGTCAGCATGAGAGAGCTCTCACAGATTTTGAATGGACATGTGTGTAGATGTTAATCAGGAGAGAAAATGAATGGGAAGTGCAACACAATCCATTTAGGAGAAGTTCTTCATTTATGCAGAAATAATAAAAAGTCTCAAATTCATGATTAAACATAAAAATTACGAGAGACCTTTACTCCTCCTCTGCCAGTATTTCCACACTTCTTGCTTTGTGTGAAGCTGTAATTTGTTGATTAAATTAACATTTTCTATAAGCATGTTCATGGAATGAGCAGCAAGGGTTATTACAGTCTTAAAGCAGTTTCCTTGGCATTTTACAAGGCAAGCATAAATCGCATTTCGAATTTCAGAGTTTCCACTTCCCTTGAGGGCCTTCAGTGAGAAATGTGCTAACTTAAGCAAAAGAAAATGAAATGCCTATATTTTTGGAGCAGTGTTGGAAGAGTGAAGTAACTATAGGATGAAGGAATATTTGGGAAAAAACCCAGCATGGATACCTTCACCCTTGTTGTGTGGCCTAGAATTTAGGTATTTTGCTAAGTTTAGAAACATTGCAATAACATTTATTGATTTACCAGATTATCATCCTACTTTCTGTACTGCCTTAGAAAGAAGACTGAACCATGTATACAAAAGGTTAAGGAGTAGAATTAAAAAAAACTATCTGGAGTACAAATTACAAATTTGTCAGCCCAGATATTCTCAAGCACTTGGAACCAATCAGCAGCACACCAGATTATCAGCAATGTATTACAGTGTCATTTGTAGATCACTCCATAAATATTCATATAGAGAAATAAAAACTCTTTAATCACAATTGTTTATTTACAAGAAAAATAGGGACAAAGTGAAGAGGGACAGTTGTAAGTATGTGGAGATTATGTAAATGCTAGGGAAAAACTTTGCAGTTTAGACAGAGATATTTTAATGGCCTAACCACACATAACTAAAATGTATTTTATGCTTCCATCAGAATCATAGAATGGTTTGGGTTGGAAGGCACCTTAAAGATCATCCATTCCACTCCCCCTGTCCATGGGACACCTTCACTATCCCAGGCTGCTCCAAGCCCTGTCCAGCCTGGTCTTGGACACTCCCAGGGATCCAGGGGCAGCCACAGCTTCTCTGGGCACCCTGTGCCAGGGCCTCACCACCCTCATAGGGAAGGATTTCTTCCGAATATCCAATCTAAACCTGAAGCTTGAAAAATTCAGGCAAAAGCACATATTTGAACAATGACAGTAACTGGAACATTTTATCTCATCACCCCTTAAAATAATGTTACCAGGACTCAGATTCAGCTCTATCTGAACATCAACCCATAAACATCATCTTTGCTATCTCTGATCCTTTTCCTTATCATGGTGCAGGTATGGCTACAGCTGCTCCTTCTGCTCAGGATCATGTATTTGTTTGCCAGTCACAGCTCCATTCATTATGCTCCTCGAGCACATCTCTACTCCACGAGGAGCACATCTGAGATCATCTTTAGCAGCCAGGCTTGCCATGCATGCAGACAGATGATTTGCAGCAACAAAGCTGGGTTTGGAACAAGGCCCTAATGATTTATCCATAAGACTAGGAGGAATTGCAAGCTTAAATCTACTGCAACAGCTTCCTCCTTTCCACTGTGGGATAGATAAACAGCAGCATGGAAGGAAAGCAAAGTACTCCCAGACCAAGCCACTCTCATCCCAGAACAGTCAGTCCTGGTATTACTGCTCTTCTAGAGCATGATATCTTCCAGAATGGAATTTATAGGCACTTTGAGTACCTCCTTGCAAAAAGAGAGGAAAATTAGTCTAGTGGGGCAAAGATTTGCCTTGCATAACCTCATGATTTTTCAAGTCTCCTCTAAAAGCCAGGTTACACTGGCTGCATGATGCCAAAGGGTTGATGAGAGTCAGAATTCTTCTGGAAAAGGAAATGAAAGTGAAACACCAAAACTCTGCTGAAAAAGAAGAGAAGGCAGAATTTGTCCCACACACACTTATGTCAATGGTACACATAATTATTAAGACTATAATGCCAGTTCCACAGCCAGCTGGCTCTGTTGCAGTAGCTCTCTCCTTTCAGACTCCTGGCTTGCAAGTTGCTTTTCATTTCTTTTGGCTTCACTGGGCCAAATTCCAATTTACCTGGAGAGAGAGAGAAAGTGAGATGGGAGGCTGAGAACATGCACAGAAATAGTAGCTGAATCTTGATGGACTTAGCAACAGCTGCAGAAGCTTCATTCCTATAAAATATTATTACTTTTTCATCTTCAGATAAACTAATATGACATGCAGTAACGGGGATAGATGAGATAAATGGTAATGGATAAAGATGCCACCTCACTGTATCCCAGTGGATGTAACTGGGGAGTTGCAATTTGGTCTTTTTTTTTAAACACATAAAGGATATTTTCTTTGTGTCAGTTTTGATCTTGTCTAAGAGAATGAGTTGTAAATTTAGAAAAAAATCGCTTTGCTTGACATTCATTTCTTCATTACCAGAATAGATTTGGAGTACTTAAAAAAAGCTTTCACAGAGTGACTGCTTGAATGAGTGAAATAAAAAAAAAAATAGCAACAATAAAAAACCCTAAATACAATCAAGAGAGATTATAAATGTCTCATTAAAATTGATGACAAAAGCTCACTCCCCCTCATCAGCATCCAGATCCTTAATCCCAAAAAGGAATAGGACATTAAAAAGCTTCCTTAGAATTAACATGCTACCAAATTTCTCCTTCCAAGTCCATGTAACCACAGAGGCCCAATTCCTGCAGAATTATCAGTGTTTATTCACCAGGAATTACAACTGATTTACAGCCATGTGTATGGGAGAAACAACAAAACTAACAGGTGAACTTTTCCATAATATTAACAACAAAAATTCCTTTGTGTAATAATATTTTTCCACTGTGTCATTTTGCTAAGTGCTGACTAAGAGAGCACAATAACCATCCACAAAGGATACTAGGAAAGGAGAGTAAAATTTTAGATCCTTCAGGGGAGCAAACCTAAGAGTAAGGGAATGCAGCCAAAACTAGAAAAATCAGTGGCCCCAACCTCTTCACACCCACCAAGCAATATCATACTTTCTATTCTGAGTCCCTAATTAATTGCTATATCTGGTTTTTGATAACACCTGTTGGGTATTTATAGAGTACCATGCTCTTGCTCACTGCCAGGTGAGGCAGCATTAATGGACTGGTTTCTGTAGGCAATGTGAGTGTATGGATTGTGTTTACAGGAGTAAGTCATTGGGCTATCTAACAGTTTAATAGGAACTGACTTTGGAACGTGTAATTTTGCGCATTTAATCTTACAAGCGAAGTGTGAAAACCCCAGAACTGAGGCTTTTGGAAAGTACCCGCAGTGTAAAACCTTGGTGCCGTTGTTTTAGAAGTCCTTCAGTCAGAATATTTTTCTATACACCCTCCAGGCCATGAGAATCATCCAATTTCCAGTGCATTATTAGAGCCTTTTTCCTGAGTGCAACCTGGGAAATGGCTGCTGATTACATGGATTTTTCAGGCAGTGGCAAGAGGCAATTTTGTGCCCCTGGCTTTCTGAGCTGCCCCACAAGGTGACAGATGCTCATGTGGAAATGACCCAGAGGAAATTATTGCAGACTTCCTTCAGGTCCCTGGAAATGAAGGTATCCAGAAGCATCAGGTTTACCCCAGGCTGCCACCCCAGTTTGAGCCTGGCTTTGAGGGATATGCCTTGGACAGAGGTCTGCAAAGAGCAGCTTGCAAAATAAGTCACTGGCAGAAGTCTGCTGTTGGGTGACATCTTCCCAGGCTCTCCTCTGACCCAAAGAACCACTAAACACAGGTTTTGCCCCTTTTGATCCAGCACACCGGATATGTGCAGTAGATTTTGGTGGATAGTAGTGGCATCTTCTCACTTCAAAGGGAAATTTGATCTGCCCAATGGAGGGAGAACACAGCTCAGGCAGAATTCCAGCAGTTGTGACCAAATAAATAAAGTGTTATCATCTGCCTTTTGCTGTGAAAATACCAGATCACAGAACTCACATTTGATACAGAAATTGGATATTAGGCACTAGAAAAGTCTCTGGATTCTAATGAAACCTCAGGACTTTAGATCCTCTTCAAATTAACACAATTTTTTACCTGAATGACTGCAACTAAAGAGAGATAGGTATGCACTTCTCAGCTGCAGAAAACTGAGGACTACTCTCCTTCTTTTGGGGAGCTGAACTTTCTTTTTTTCAATTGTGCTTCATCTTCCTTATTCCTCCTCGCATACATTAGCCCCTACCTAAATCCTTCACACAGCATTTAGAACCAAATAAAGCATTAATATGTTCATCTGTGTGAAATGTTCTCTTAACTATTACCTCGGGCAGTCATTTAGTTGGATCTGATAGGGGAATGCATTGACATTGTTAAGGTTAATGACCCCATGATTAACAATACACATTTTGCAGCTCAGTGCTCCCAGCCACTGCTTCAGAGTAATGTGAACAACGACATGTATATTATGCTACAATATATGGAATGGAGTCTTTCTTCCCACATAATAAGTGCTGTAAAAGAAATCAGCCCGTGCTCAAATTGGTAGTTTGAAAAGATGGACACAGTTTTACACTTATCAAAAATGTGAGGAATCTCACAAAGCTGACAGATGATATTATATTAATCCTGATTAGCTCATAAAACCAGTCAGCTTACATATAATTTGTGTCCCACCGCATTGAGCTAAATCACCTGCAATTTAAAAAAAAATATATTTTTTATGCCTATAATGACGTCTTACTAAAGCTGTGGTGCTACACTGGATCAAATACAGCACAGATCTGAGCTGAGCTGATGATCCACTTGACTGCACTTCTGTGCAGAGCTCAGGGCATGGCCTGTGGGCTGAGCTGGGCACACAGCTGTGCTTGGCAGAAGGGCAGAGCAGAGGGAAGAGCCCCCCAAAGCTGACACTGGAGCATGAAGGGGGATGTCTCAGTGTGTGCACCATGGTGGGCTTGATGCCTTGGGAAAGTGACCTGAAATAGAGACTGGACAGAGCCAGAGGATCAAGCAGGCATTTATTGAAAGGCCTCCAGGATTCACCTTAGGCAGGACAAGAGCCTGACCAGNTTACACAGGTGAACCATCCTCTGGAAGTGGGATCTGTGTTCAAGTGCAACAGTGGCAGCTGCAACAAGGTTCCTTCTCCTCGAATACCAGATTCTGTGGATGTCTTTGACTCTCACAACAGATCTCACTACAGCAATATCACTCAGTGTCCTCTAAAAACCAGAATTTTCTTCTCTTAGGCTTATCATGTTGTTTTGAGAGCACTGATACTTACAAAAAGCACAACTGCAAGAAATTACCATTTCAGGAATGCAATCCCCATTTGAGCATTCCAAAATAATTTATAAACATTAAGTAATTCACTAAGTTTCACAGCACCCCACTTTTATTATTAGCACTGCATTAGCATTTTCAAGTATTTCACAGGATTCAAATCTGTGCTGGGACTTGCTCGTACTAGATAATTTTCAGGTTAATTTTAGCCATAACATAATGAACTAAGCAAGTAATCAGGACAGTGGCAAGTTTTGCTAAAGAAGGACAGGAACAAGATGATGTTGTTAGTCATACCTGTCATGAAAACATCTTAACAGATTAGTGAATACATTTGTTTTTATTTACTCATTATAAATTAGGAGGTGAGTTGAGACATAGCTGACAACATACCAGTCCTATTTGGTTTCCAAATTTAGGCACTTGAACGTTCTGTTTTTCCGGAGGCCTGTTCAATAATATGTTCTGCTTAATTAGTGGAAGAGGTAAGTATTCACAGTCTCTGAAAGTTTTAACAGTCAGTAGGTAATTAAGCATTAACTGAAGCAACTTTCGTAATTATTTAGATAAAAATCATGGAACTGGAGCACAGAATCTCATTCACATTTACATTTTAGATCACTGCAGGAACAGATATATGCTATAAATTACACAGCAGATATAAATGGGTTAAAACACACATTATGTTATTTTATATACTATTATGTGTTCCTTCTGGAATAGATTGCCCAGAGAAGCTGTGGCTGAACCATCCCTGGAAGTGTTTAAGTGTGGATCGGGCTTGGAGCAACCTGGGATAGAGGAAGGTGCTCCTGCCCATGGCAGAGGGGTGGAACTGAAAGGTCTTGAAGGTCTCTTCCAAACCAAACCATTCTATGATTCTAAAATATTAGTCCTGAATAATGATTTTAAGGGAAGGAATGCATCTCAAAGGGTGACTGAAAAAGGAACATCTTTTTTCCCAATAATCTACATCTGAGCCCCAAAGTACTCACCTTTCCCTCACACTGTCTCAGGCACTACAAGATTTCAGAAGTCTAAGATGTCAGGAAGATGTGTGAGCTGAGGATTGGGAAATTCCCATTCCCCTACATCTCCCTGAAGCAGAAAATGCTGCACCTGGCAACCAGGCAGCATGGCAGGGCATTCCAGTGGGATCAGCATCAGAATGCACCTCAGTGCCATGAAATTCGGTCACTTCTGAACACCACATGCAGAAAGTACAGGATAATCCACTCCAGTCATGTAAGAGGGGAAAATTTCATGAAGAGTAATCGCTCTCTTTCATAAGAAAACCAGGATGAAAGGCTACAAATTGAAGGCATGGATCAAAGAAGAGGAGGTGGGAGGCAAATGTTCTCTTCCACACTTGACAGACGAGGCAGATGCAGCCAAGATACTGGCAGTAAGGCAGGCCAAAGACACAGAGCTGTTAAGCAAAAATGGCTTTTGTTTAATTCTCCCCCTTTACCTCCAGAACCTCACACAAACAGACAAGGCTGCCTGACTCACTCTGGACTGCTTTTGAAATGGTGTCTCAATAATTGCTTTACTGGCTCTGTACCTGCTCAGTGTTTGTGACATTTTCTGCTCAGGAATCCATAGCTTGTTTAATATCTGTGCAACTTCTCCTTGTTCCAGGACAGGGAATTTTGACTGAAGCTATGAATAGATGAAATCTCTTCGGTCATCAGCTTAAATCATAAGCTTAGAATCATAAATGATGATAATCATAAATGATCTCTTCGGTCATCAGCTTAGCATCATAAATTATTTAGGCTAGAAAAACCCTCTAAGGCTGCAGAGTGCAACCCTTAACCTCACCTTTCCAAGGTTACCCCTAAACCATGCCCCTAAGCACCACATATATATGTTTTAAATCCCTCCACGGATGGTGATTCCACCACTGTCCTGGGCAGCCCATTCCAAGGTTTGACAATCTTCTCAGGAAAGAGATTTTTTTTGTAATATCCAATCTGAACATCCCCTGGAGTAACCTGAAGCCATTTTCTCTTGCCTCATATGATTTTGCACTGTTAAGCACCTGCTTGTGCCAGGGCTATTGCAGCTCTCTTAAGTAAATTCTCCTCTACAATCTGAATGGTTGCTTGCAAATTATCAGAGAATCACAGAATTTTTGAGTTGGAAAGATCCTTAAAACCCATCCAGTTCCACCTCCTGCCATGGGTAGGGACATCTTCCACTGTCCCAGGGTGCTCCAAGCTCTGTCCAGCCTGACCTTGGACACTTCCAGGGATCCAGGGGCAGCCACAGCTTCTCTGGACACCCTGTGCCAGGGCCTGCCCACCATCACAGGAAACAATTTCTTCCTAAAATCTAATCAAACCTCCTTCAGTTTAAGGCCATTCCCCTTTGTCCTGTCATCACACACCCTTGTGAAAATGAAAATCGCCTCTTCAGCTTTCTTGTAAATCCCTTTAGGTACTGGAAGGAAAGGACTTCAAGTGATCTTGTTAAAGTTGTTCTCAGAATATTCAGTTATTAACAAAAAGCTTTTTAATTTTTATCAGTCCAGATTTAAAAACAGTGATTGTTCTGCTTGTGATCTTTCCTTCTGCATTCAGCAGTATAAATAGATAGTTGGAATATACACTAAGTTTTACCTTTTTTTTTTTTAATCAAAGTTACCTTTTCATATCAAAACTGCATATTACTTTACCTACTGTCAAATTTCCTTAGTCTTTCACTTTGTAAAAGCTAAATATATATTGAATTGAAGTGTTTTCTATGATTCAGTATAACACATGACTAAGATATTGCTAAATCTTTGCAGTATTGGAGATAAGCTCTTTGTCTAACAAGGTCTTTGTAGAAGGATGTGAAAAGTGGAGATCATTTATAGCAATGCATTCATCAGACATGGGGTTTGGCAGCTATTTAAACAACAGTGTGGCAGCAAGTCAATCTTCCTTCCATCACAGCAGATACATGATACACTTCATTGTGCTCATGGCAAGAGTTTCACTCTCTTAAAAAAACCCCACATGGATATCTTTACAAAACTCAAAATGCATATCTAAAAAGATATATTTTCTGATCATTCCCCTGCACAACATAAACAATTGGCAATTTAAATTGAGGTCAAGCACTTTGGGTTTGCTTTTTTTTTTTTTTTTCCTTTTCCCATGAAGTATCACAAACTTTCAAGGCATGAGATACATTTGACAGATAATTTAGATTTTTTTGTTAAAAAATCTCATTATGATACAGAAAATACTTTGTGTAAACTGAGGATCACAGTTCAGTAGTCTTCAGAAACTTGCAGTGTTTAGTCAAAGGCTGTTGACCTCACTTAATCATCACTGGAAGATAATACAAAATTTAATGTCAGCTACCTGAAGCTTGCACTAAAATCACCTGCTAATTGCTGATGCTCCATCCCTTCTAACAACCTCAAATAATCAGGCTTTCTATACCAAATATTTATGGGAAGGGAAAGGAAGGGAAGGGAAGGATCAAGAATTTTAGAAAACAGTCAGTATACATGTGCAAATATGACATTTCCAATTCTGTTCTTGGAAGTGAAATTTCTCCATTATCACAGTGGCTGTGAAGCCACACAGAAAGATCAATCTAATCCAGAACCAAGTGTTTCCCTGAGCTAACCAGATTAAGGTTAACTAGCATCCTAACCAGGACCCACTCAGAGATGGATAAATATGAAACAAATCCTAAACTCCTGATCCAAGACAGCTTAGACACTTGACTATTCAATCCTTTGCCTAAGGGCTGAGCTTTCAGGTTCCACCAAAGATTTAGTTTTCTGAAGAGATGAGACAAAGAATATTCCAGGTAATCTGGACTGAGCTGACTTGCTACATGAAGATGCACTGCAAGGTCCAGCAAGGAGGAATCTGTACCAATAATCTCCAGTGCTGATTTCATGGCCAATGACAACTACTCCTTGTTTTGGAAGGAGAGTGACCAGCACATCAACCACAGCAATTATTAAAACTGCAGAAAACCTGAAAGCTCTACAAAAACACTCAGTATTTGGAAACACTGTCATGTCAGTACAGACAAGAGGGCTTTTGCTCTTAATTGTGTTTGTAAATGATCTTCTATCACAGGCAAAAAAGCTGAGCACCAGTGAATATCTATAAGAAGCAGAAATGTTAATCGTAGTTAAATTAATTCTGCCTTCATCAGAGCAAACAAAATGCCACTTTCACTGTAACAAGCCTGCACAAACAAATTAATTCTAAATGAGGCAGCATCATCCTGCCAGTTCTCTTGCAGGGCTCAGTTCTACCTTCTGCTGCTTCTCTTACTCTGTTTGGAAATTTTCTTTCATGGGGGAAGGCAAGATTTCTGCTGTGTGGAAACACCATACAGTAGAACATATACATAAAGGAGAGGAAAACCACATTGGACTGAATGCATCTTATTCAACTTTAGAGAGTTAACTCAGGCACCTATTCACCCTAGACTTTCACTAGAAGCTGTTCAAAAGAAAGCAAAATGGGCATTTCTGAAGTGTGAATTAGATCTAGAGGTGTACCCACAGAGTATAGAAGGGTTTCCAAGGAACAAAATACTTCCTTGCATAGGCCTGTAGTAAGATGGAGTGGATTTAAGTCCTCCTGCATTTGAAGCACAGCCTTGAAATGTGGAGAATAGGAAGATAAGACAGAAGGGGAAGGTGTCACCATTAAGGGCTGTAAGATGTTTTGCACCATCAGAGTGGGAAGGTGAGAGAGGTGTGATGATCCTTATTTTAATATTAATATCTATCCTTTAAAGCAGAGACCCTGAGACCTCTCTGGGGTGTTTACTCATTGCTTATTAAGAAAGTTTTCTAGTCTAAAATGACAAGGCAGAAATCAAAGGCGTTATACTTTTATTAGAGGAAGGAAATTAGGAGAGGAAATTAAACAGTTTGCCTTAGGTGACCCATTAAAACACTTGGTAAGAAGGGAATATCTGACAGACCTCCTGAATCCCAGTCAGACACTCCAACCACTTAAATGGCCATTTCTCCAACTGTTTAATCATCTGGCCACGTCCCACAACCTGGAAGTGATTGGACAAGGTCAAGAAAAGGAGTGGAGGGCAAGGGAGATCTCCTTCATTTCTGTATCTTGCCTTCACCCAGCTAAAGGAAAAGCTTTTCTTATCCTTGATTTTCAAATCATAGTCTATGACTTTTTTCCCCCCAAGAACATCTTTCTTTTTTTACCTCCCTCTTGCCTCCATCCTTCCTGCTTCCTTTCTCTATATGGTTCCTTTGGTTGCGTAGCAACAGCACGTTCCTTAAAAAAGGGACTTGCTGGATATAAATGACTGAATGAAAAAAGGGAGTTGTGCAGGGTCTTAACAAGACCATAAACCAACCATATTTTCTGGCTGTCTCTTTTCAAAGTAATGGCTGGGGAGGTGTGTGGGCTGAGGGGAGGTAAGAGTCGAGAAGAATCAGCATTTTTTGCCACTCATTTCCAGCTGTCCCTTTCTAGGCCCCTGGCCAGGGTCCTCTGCAGCCTCCTGTGTTTGGAAAGACCAAAGGAGAGTGTGGTAAACAAGGAATGAGAGTTTAAGAACCAAGCAGCTGATGAGATGATGTTTCCACACCAAGGAAACAAAGGAAAGGAAATAAACCTGGTGTTTTTTCTCAGAGCCATGCTCAGCTCCTGCAAAAGCCCAAACTGTACCTCCAGCGCTGCAGCTTTGAAGGATTCTTCCCCAAAACCAAACTGATTTGCTCAAGGACACGTGAGCAAAAACAAGTCCTAAACTCCAAAGTTATTGATTCTTTTCAACATATAAAATAGTTACTGGAGATGCAACTGTGGTATCTTATTTACTACTGCAGTTTAGCTGCATTTATCATAGACAACAGAGTTAAGCAGGACACTCCAACAAAAGCCATTATACAGAAGGTATAATGCTTGAGTAGAAATAGTAATAAATAGAAATAGGAATACTGAAAGAGGCTAGATATCTTGGTCAACCTGCCTTTTTCATCTTGATCTCTCATCTTCATCTATTCATTTAGCTTCTCTGATGAATCCTTTCCTGTAAAGCAGAAATAGTCTGGTTCTATTTCAGGGAAGTTGTGTGATGAACGTTTCTAAAAGCCTATGAGGATAAAAGCCAGATTCAAGTATTCAAGTACTAAGTATTAAATGAATGGGATGAATTAAGATAAAGTTGAGAGAGAGCCTTACCCCATCCTTCTCTTTGACTATTGGGAAATTTGCCCATGCCTTCACTTTAATTTGTGATGACCAGGCTATTAAACTTGAGCTGCAGACCAGCAGTATTTTCCTTTGAAAATTTCCAAAGGAGGAGAGTTTTGATTCCCTCCCATCTTATATGGATAAAAGCAGTAACAAAGAATTAAAGAATTAGAGGGGTTTTTTTCATTCCATGCCAGAAGGTCCATAGAAGATGGGACTTGGAGTCAGAATGGGCTGAAAGAGATGACACATGAGAAAAAGATTAGTCAGATCAGGAACTCAAAATTCAGAGGGCTGTAATGAACCTTTCAGTAACTGTGATCCCAGATCATTAGAAAGGAATTCAGAAGAAAACATTAGATATTTTGAGACAGTTTTAGGATTAATGAATTAATAGAAAGGTTGATTAAGACTGGTGAGAAGTTTCTAGGAAAATACATCATTTATCTGTAACACAGAATTAACCACTGACGACACATAAACTGAACCTGATGCTGCATGAGGTCCAGCCATTTTGCTTGTCTGATGGACAAAAATAAAATTGTGAAAAAAGATTGGGACTTTTTAAGGAAATTATTACTATCTCAAAACCATAGGAAGCTTAGATATTTGATGTAGGCAGGAGCAGAAATGTATTCAGATGGAAGACTTGTAGGAGTCAGGTGTGGCAAGTTCCAGGAGGCTGAGACTGCAGTAACTGGAATTTCCTTTTGGACTTGGATGAAAATTGGTTTTAGGATTCAATAAAAAACTAAGACACATAATATTGAGAGACCTTCAAATTAAAATTTATCAGAAAGTTTTATTTATAACTAAGATAAATCAGCAAAGGCAATAAAATCTCCATTAAAGATGCTTATAAGCAGGCTAGACTGCACCTCTGTACTGATGCTGACAGTATAGTACAGAAAATGCAGATATTTTACTGCATCTCCCACCCAAACATCTTCACCTCCTACAGTTCTTGTCTAATAAACACCTTCTAGAAGGATTTTTGTCACTTGGATCCAGATACAAACAATAATTATACAGTGCACATTCTTCCCTGAAATGCAGATCAGTCATTAGATACTTCCAGGCACTTTCACATTTGATGAGCACTGCCCTTGTTTGCCAACTTCCAGTAACTACTCTGTTAAACAAAGTCCTTCAAATACTGTTTTGTGCTTCTGGTGCAGGGAAAATTAAAACACTAACAAATTAATATCTCTAGCTAACATAAACTGATTAAGCTATCTACACTACCTGTCAAGAACTGCACTCTGGACCACAGCTCTCTTTTAAGAGCAAGGAGAACTAATCTCTCCTGATCTCTATCTTCTAGCAGTAGTGAAATATTTCATTTGTTCACTTTGCCTTGTCTTTTCATCTCATCTAAGGCTGTCAGCAAACGAAACATTGGTGTGTGAATGCAGAATGCTGCATGAACTCACATGGAACACTCTATATCCTTATCAGTTGGCTGCTGAAGAACTCTGATTGGAAAACTAATTTCAGGGTGGAACTCTGCCCCTGGAACAATATCCATCCATTCTCAATATCTGTGAAGGGTGAGATGAATTACTTCCTGGAGGTGACTACTGCTCTTCACTGACTGCTAAGAAAAGCTACAAAACTAAATCAAAATACATCCTGAGACTGTAATTGGAGTAAGAACATCCTCAATGACTTTCTGTTCAGTCTGTGACCTCACAGTGATGACTTCTTCATCCCATCACCAGTTCTCTGAGCCATCTCTCCTTTTAACATGACAAACCTTTTTGCTTTAATTATTTGCCATACTCAGTACATTACTAAAAAAAAAAATCTAACACAATTCAGTGAGGAAACCATTGAATGTTAAGACAGCTCACAAATAAATAGCAATAAAGTGCATTTTTTATAAATTTAGTGATATTTTTGTTTCCTCCATTCCTGATATGTAAAAAAGTAACTTTGCTTTAATAGATCATCTCGTAGTATTTACTCTGGTGGTTGGTTTAATGAATCATGTTTATTCCCAAAGATGAGCTCTCCAGATCAGCTCTGGAGAACCTTCTGTGGCACTTTAACACATAAGAGCCCTCAGGTCTCTCTGTCTCCATCTATGGGAGTTTATCACACCCTGAACACAGGCTGAGAGAAAATGTCCCAATGCATCTTCTGCTGCATTAAATCCTTCTGTAGCTGAATTTATAATCACAGTGAAAATGAGTTTGTACTGATGTGGTGGTCTGTGAAGTGGAGCAAAATGACAGATAACTGCTCTTCTACACAAAATACAATTTTATTTGGCACAGATAAACACAAATGGCAAAAGAGGTGGTATAACCTACTCCTTTCCATTAGTTCAAGTGGTTTGTTTAGAGCCATGAAGGTCATGGAATCATAGAATGGTTTGGGTTGGGAGGGATCTTGAAACCCATCCAGTTTCACCACCTGTCATGAGTAGGGACACCTTCCACTATCCGAGGCTGCTCCAAGCCCCATCCAACCTGGCCTTGGACACTTCCAGGGATCCAGGAGCAGCCACAGCTTCTCTGGGCACCCTGTGCCAGGGCATCAGCACCCTTACAGTAAAGAAATTCTTCGTAATACCTAATCTAAACCTTATCTCTTTTAATTTAAGGCCATTCCCCCTTGTGCTATCAATACCTATCCTTGGGAAAAGTTCATCTTCAGTTTCTTCTGAGCCCCAGTAAGGATAGAAGGCTGGAAAGCTGTGGGGAAACAGCTGGAACAGCTACCACAGACCAGAGAAATCGGGTCCCTGTGATAAACTTCAGGGCATAGAACACATCAGGACTAATCCCAGCTAACAACCATCTCTGGTGCTGCAGAGGATTTTAGCTGGGAGAGCAAGCTGATGTTATAACAAATGAGCATAGCCAGGAGAATCACAAAATAAAACACACAGATGCATTAGTGATGCACATGGTGTGCACTTGGGGCTTAATTAGTGATTGGCTTTGGGCCTGAATGTAAAAATAACCTGTGAACTACCCACTGGGGAGGCACTGGAGCCCTGTGTCCCAGTGCTGTGAGAGGTAGGCTGGAGGGGGCAGGTTCCTGCTTTCCTGCAGGATGAGGAGGTATCCAGTTAAGTCTTCGAGCATCTGGATAGACAATTCTTGTCACTGCAGCCTGTGTGAGAGCATTTGGTGTCTCTCTCAGCACTGACAGAAGCAGTGAGGTTTCTTTCAAGCTCTCCTGGTGTTCTGGAGAGTGACTGGGGCAAGCAATCAGATTTAAATAGTGCAGTGCCATCCCAGTTGGACTGCTGCTGCTAGCTGGGATGAAAGTAGTTGGTAGGAAAATCTACACAAATATTCCCAGGTGAGGCTGAATTGGAAAGAATTCAACTCAATTTGAAGGCCATGCAAATCACAGGGTCAAGGGGGAGCAGAGACAAAATTATGACTCAGAATGAAAAACAAAAGGTGCCTTCTACTCAGGGCTTTTTGGAGGTACCAACCTAATCTGTTCAAAGCTTCACATGAACTGAAATCAATCTCCTCTGACACCTGATTCCTTTGGAACAATCATTAGAATAACAAGTGGAGAGGCTAGAATGGAGTGGAACCAAAGAATCATTTCCTTTCCTAACAACTGCCAAAATACCTATTTACCAGTGAGACCACAACAACTCGGAAGCAGCTGTTGTGCTCTTCTGGGTAAATAATATGTGTTAAAAAATGTATAAACATTTATACATGTTTACCTTCGAGACATCAGCTTTTCTGAAGCAGACATTTCCCTTGCTGCATACATAATACATGCTTTGTTTGAAAAACTGCCTGAATTCATAAAGAGAGAAAAACCTGTAGGGCCCTGGGTGTGCACAGTGCTGTTATCTCTTGTAAATGCAGACATAGTGGAGCCCTAGCATATAACATGATTTATATTTTGTGTCTAAAGTCTTCTGTGAAATGGTCAAAGCACTGCTGTAACTTTGGCAAAGGCTGTAATCTACACATATCTAGGAAAGGATGGGATTTTGAAAGCTACATCCTGAATTGCAAAGTTCTTTTGCCTAAACCCAGCATGAGCCACAGAAAAGAAAAAGTGAAAACCTTCTCAACCAGTAGTGCTGCAAAAGGTTTTCATCTCTTTCCCCATTACCATTAGGGGTCTGGTTTCAGGTAATGCTTGAGGCTCCCTCTACAGCCCATGAAGAATGAAAGATATGCTGAATGCAGAGCCTGGGCAGCATAAATTCATCATAAATAAATATTAGCACAAGTGACCAGCTGATCTACCAGGAGAAAATTATGTTCAGCCAAGGCATGTGGCCAGCCAGAAGTCCAGTTCTCCTTGCTGACCACTGAGCACACCCCAGCTGAGCAAGCTGTAAAAGGGCGCCCCAATCCTCCAGGGACCATCCTGCTCCTCGAGTCCAGGAGCCTTTATGGCATCACCTGCTCCAGTCACTCAGAGGTGCCTTTGTGTCTCATTGCCACCCTGCTTGAGATCCCCACCCATTAGCAACTGCTCAGTAAAAACTACATGGAGAGATGTAACAACTGGCTTTTCTTCAGCATCTTATCCAATCTCCATGCTCTGGTTAATAAAAGTCCATAAAATTAGTCCTGTCTGCTCCAGGAGTCTGGGAATTGCCTAAGTGAAATTTAGCAGAGCTCATGCAATGCTACATTACCTCTGATGAATTAGACAAAGGTAAATGACTTGACTCTGGTGTGTGGGATGCTGTCCCTGCTAAGAAATATTTGTCTCCCTTCCCCCACCCTATTCCCTCCCTCTCTTCTTCTTCCCTCCCACATTTTGTTTCTATCAGTTGGTAATAATTTCTTATTCCCAAACTCGATATTTCAAGTCAACCCTTTTACAAATTATTTTGATTGTCCACACTTAAAAATCTCCCAGTCGTCATATGCAAATCTGCAGTAACAGCATATTGCAAATATTTGGTCCACAGCATCAAAAGAGTTAAAAACTATGGCATGGGAAAAGAAAAAAAAAAAAAGAGTAGAACATTTTTTAATCAGAAACTTCCTCATTGAGGAAGAAATAAACCCATATTTATTATTCTTGTTATTCCTCTCCAGGCACAAAAGCTAGGTGATAGTTTGTGGGATGAGTCCCTTGCAATTATACTGCAACTTGTTTTCTTCTTCTAATCCACTTTCACATTTTAACAAATTGATCAATCCTTATTCTCTATCTAGCATTCCTCTCATTGCCAAGGTGCCATTGTAGTCTAAAAAAATACTTATTTGAGTCTCCAGTTTATAAATGATGGGGCTTTAATTATTAATTGATATGTTATTGATAAAACCATTATGACAGTCTTTGCACCATTAAAGGGGAGGGCCTGTCCTATGGTTCTTTTTTATCCAGGAGATCCTTTTCTTCCTAATATTTATTTTATTAGTTACAGGATAGTCTTAATAAATTAGTATTGTTCCAACTGCACAACACTACTATAAATCAAAATTATCAATGTACCCATAAGTACAAGGGTATGGAGGTAACAAATAACTTGGTGATATCAGATTCTTTTGGCACTTTTTGTGGGGATTGATGTTATCTTGCTTTAGAGGAAAAAAAAAAGTTTTATCAAATGTATCTATCATTTTTCACAGAAATTTGATGATTTCCTTGTGCATGAAATGCTACTTCTGCATGGAAGTGATGCTATTAAATTAAACCTGATTTTCAGAATTGCAGAGTATAGACAGCTCCTACTGGACATCAGGTGGAACTACTGATTTCCATCAGCTCCATGAATCACAAAATCACAGAATCATAGTTTGGGTTGGAAGGGACTTTTAAGGATCATCCCATTCCAACCCCTGCTATGGGCAGGGACATCTTCCACTATCCCAGGTTCCTCCAAGCCCCGTCCAACCTGGCCTTGGACACTTCCAGGGATCCAGGGGCAGCCACAGCTTCTCTGGGCACCCTGTGCCAGGGCCTGCCCACCCTCACAGGGAAAAAATTCTCCCAAGTATCCCATAAACATCTGCCCTCTGTCAGTTTGAACTCATTCCTCCTTGTCCTGTCCCTCCAGGCCCTTGTCCCCAGTCCCTCTCCAGTTCTCTTGGAGTGCCTTTAGGCACTGGAAGGTGCTAAAAGATCTCCCTGAAATGTTCTGCGCTCCAGGATGAACAGCCCCAAATTTCTCAACTGGTCTTAATTTAATATATATACATATATATAATCACTGAGTTTGCTTGTTTTCTTGTTTATCAGTTCAGACTCTGCAGAAGTCTTCAAGTGAGGTGGGCTCTGAAGTGCTGAGCCCTGCAGTGGAGTCCCTGGGTGGAATCCTCTGCTCTCTCTTACAGAGAGACCATTCTATGAACTAATGCTCTTCCCATGCCTTGGTCACTCAGCTTCTGCACCAGCCCTTATTAGGAGTCCATTATGAGATGAAATTTTGCATGTCAGGCAATGAAGAAAACCAAGAATCCAAAAAAGTTGAGGGGCCTGGTTGTGTGTGATCAGATGTGACAGCTGAGAAAGCAGCTCACCACAGAACTTAGAGCAAGTGCTCACAGAGTTGTTAATTTAGTGCAAAATATATCATGGAACATGAAAGGGGGGAATTTTCAAGGAGGGGATATAGGAGAGGTCTGGTTATCAGCTGCTTTGCCCATGTATTTCTAATTAGTCTGTTCTAAATGTGTACTGCTGGAACAGCTCAAGATGGAAATGAATTTCTCTGTGCACCAACTATGAAGAGGAAAAACCAGCAGATCAATACATTGGCTGCTGATGACAGTGATGGTTGTGAGACAAACAAGTTTGAATGTGATATAACAACTGCTAAGAAAAAGGTGAAAACATGAAAGAATGTTTAAAGAAAACTTTAACAAAAAAATAAAAAGAAAAACTTTACTACTGTTGCAAGAACTAAATCTATTTCCAAAGAATATTGATAGTAACCTACTTCTGAAATATTCAAGGGAAAAATAATTTTAAGCATCAAGAGAGACTAGAAATTACACAAATTATTCAAACATTGAAATGGGTTCAGTGAATTTCTAATGTGCATTTTGTAGTTAACTGCTAGTTTGCAATTAAATTCAGTGTAGAAATCTCATATCAAAACATTGGACCATTGTGGTCTCTGAAGAAATGAAAATTCTCATCTCTTTTTTGCACTTGATGTATTTATTATAAATTTTGCTTGAGGTCAACAATTTTTGTCAGCCTTTCCTTTGCAGTGCCCAGATTTTTTTTCAGTGTCACAGGAAACTCAGCAGCACCCTGGACAGCAGGCACAGCCTGCCTCTGGTCACAGGAGTTTGGGAAAACCTTCACACCGCTGGGAAGTTGCCTAAAAAGGTTTGTTGTGTCATCAGAAATGTTACTGCATGTGACAGGAGGTGAAGGAAACTATTCACTCCATCAATGTGGGAAGGAAACCTTCCTGAGTATAAAACCTGACCACTAATCTTCTCACTTTCCCAGACGTTTTCCTCAGTCTTCTCTGCTAATAATCCTCCATTAAACCTCTCTCTCTCATGTGCAGGAGCTGAAATGAGACTGACTTTTTGTGGTAGCTCACCTCTGGTAGTGCACAGGAGACACAGAGATGCATTTAAATTCAAACTTGGCAGCGTGTTCAAAAGACAGAATATTAATGGGATACCCAGGCTAAAGGGAATGCAAATAACCCTTCCCATCAAGGATTCTCTTATTATAGTCACATCTAATACTTCCCTAGAGCCACAGCCAAGCTCATGAGAGCAGAGGCAGGAGAGGAGAAGAGTAGCTGAGAGTTAGGCAGGTGCTGTGCTGAACTGGAGAAGCTGGGGAATAAACGAAGTCGTGTGTTCTTACGGCAGCTTCGTGCACACACTGCTTAAATTTTAGAAATCTGACTTTCACCTCCAAAATAAATTTGCATGTTAAGGTAGTAATTCTATCCCTGAAGAGAAAATCCCTTCACTCATACTGATGTAGCATGATTACACTGACCTGTGTCATGAAGCAAGTAATGTCTAATAAATATGTTGAGAAATAGGTTTAAAAAAAAAAAAAGAAAAAAAAAAGAAGAATGAGATATCACATAGAGGCTGCACTAAGTGAAGAGGGACACTCTCTGAATGAAATCTATAGACATCTCCTGTAAGTAGTACATAACATTTTAATCTGCTTACATGTGTTATATCTGTATTAGGGACAAGAATTTGATTGGATATACATAATTTAGCTGGAGGCAATGTGGAGTCTTTCATAAGAAGCAAATATTAGTTCCTCTGCCAGTCCTATGTGGGTCTTTAGCACTGGAACTGCACTCTTGTATTAATTTAGGAGATAATTTAAAGTGCATTTAATAAGATTCATTACCCTTAAGCAGTACATTAGTTGTTATCACTAATAAATAATCTAAAAAGAAAAAAAAGGACTCAAAGAATTTATCCAGTTTTATATCCAACCTCTTTTCCTAAATGAAAATTTTATTAGTGTAATTGAAGAGAGCAGGAAGTACATGACATGAGGCAGCTCTGCATATACAAATTTGGACATTTTACGGGCTGGCTTTGACTTTAAAATGCACCCTTGAACATTGCAAATGCATCCCTGGTAATTGAAGATCTGAGTCATGCTGATGAAGCCGAGGAGCTGTGCAGGATGAACGTGTCTGGGCTCTCAGGAGCAGTCACACCATAGCTGGAGCCATCACAGGGCTTCTTCCCTGCCATTTTGGGCAGTGGGAGTGAAGGAGACATCTGTGCTTTATCAGGTGCTATTTTTATAACTATTACTTTGGGTACAAAATAATCTCAGCATCTGACGATGAGACATTCTCTGGCTTCCAAAAACATCAAAAGCATCCATCCACCACAAACCTAAAAGAGGCAACAAGTCCCTGTACATATGCCAGTAAGACTTCCTTCTTTTAAAGTTAAATTTTCTCTTGGAAAGAATAAGTTGAGCTGACCTCTTTCACCAGATAACCTTTGGATCTTCTCCTCACCAGAAGGATGAACTTCCTCAGTGTTTTGTATGTAGGATTCAGATTATTCCATGATTGCCTCACACCTTTCTAAGGAAAGTTCTTACTCCATCACTTCTGTGCTGATCTCCCCTCTCAGTATCTCTTAATAACCTTCTGGTTTCCAATTAGTTTCTTCTTTCTACAATACAGAACCATCACTCCCTTATTCCTTTTCAGGATTTGATGTCCTTCAGCAGTGTGGCCCCCAAGATCTGTTCAGCAGGGATCCCAAGCTCAGCACACAGTCAGTTTTCATTCAAAACACATAAAAACTTCAGCCATGTGTGACTCCTCCAGCAAGTTAAATGTGGAAATACTGTTCTGTGTGGACTAGTGGATGAGAAACCTTTTTGACAAACAAGTGCAGAAGCTGCAAAGGGGATGTGTGTGTAAAATTATATTTGCCACATACATTAAAATGACCAATGATTCCATTTCTTCTTAAGAGCTATGTGTCACAGAGACTTGGGCTCAGATGAATGCCCCATCCCCGGAATGCTCAAGGCCAGGCTGGATAGGGCTTGGAGCAGCCTGGGATAGTGGAAGGTGTCCCTGCCCATGGCAGGGGGTTGGAACCAGATGGTCTTTAAGGTTCTTTCCAACCCAAACCCTTCTGTGATTCTGTGACTCTGATTCCAAGTCCCATCTAATTCACTCTAACACTAGTTTTATATGAAGTTGTTGGGTGATTTCTTTAAAAAAATATAAAATATTTCCTAGAAATGACACAAAGTCAGCAGAAAGAAGAGAGGTTACTCCTTCTACTTCTGCTAATGAACACACCTGAAGGATGGAGGGATCCAGATTAGCTCCAATGGGGAACTCAAACCTAAAACAACTCTGGTTTTGATGTGTGCCTTCCTGAAAAAAAAGGGATTCTTACCTGATGCTGCTTCCTCCTTCTGTACCTGTCATTTTCAAGAGTGACCCACCCCTGCACAGCTGCCACAGGTGTCTAAAGCTTCCAGCAGGTTTCAGCTGTGTGCTTAGACCAGAAGATGAACTCTCATGCCATAGATTAGAACATAAAATGGGGCTATTGGCATTATACTCCTTTTGGGGGTATGATGACTGAATTACACACCATTATGTCCTCCAATGCTCCAACAGCTCAAACCTAATAAGCTCTAAACAAAACAGAGATCCAAAGATGTGAATCCCACCTGGAGAATCCAAGCATATGAGGATAAGATTTAGCTGCACTCTGAAAATGCAAGAACTGTGCATAAACTGCTTCCCACAGACACAGGAAATGCATATATATTTATAAAAGGAATTGTGAGTACCCAAAATTTTAGGCATTTAGTGTCGTCACTTATATCTGCCAACCATTACAGGTGACAGCTGGTATTTAATGGACAGGCATGTGGAAATCAGGGTTCACGTGTGATACCACTGTGCAGCTGTGAAAGTCTTACTGCTGGCACTGGTTTCTCATACAGATCCCTGAGGTGAAAAAACGAGATGCATTTTCCAAGACATGAGTAAATTTTGATTGTGAATTATTCAATTTAGCTGCACAGCTGAAATAGCCATGTGGGGAGGATGTTTTTTGTAACTCCTTCTCACTGATTTTCTTGAGACAAAATAAATATATTTATAGATTTTTTTGAGGTTGGAAAGAAATTTGCAATTGTTTTGTTTCTCCACTTTTAATTAAACAATCCTTCAATTAAATTTCAGTTGGATTACTTGAGGTAAAATAATATAAAAAATGCTGAGCTCCAAAATGTAATTAATTTAAGTGAGGATTTTTTTTATCTATTCCCAGAGTTATGGGATATTGTTCAGAGGAATTATTCATATATTCATAAATATTTTAAACTAACAAGGTCAAGGAAAAAAAACCCTTTGTCTCTCCATATTGGGGAAATAACTCACACTCCTTCCTCCCTAACACCACCTATGAGACATCAAATGTCAAAAGCATAAAGGACATATTTATGCAAATAGTAAACCACAGAAACTGAATTAAAGCAAAAGAGAGGAGTTTAAGGAAACCAGAGATTTTTTTTTTAGCAGTGCTGCCATTTATAGTTGTTTTTTTTTTTTACCAGTACCTATCCAATTTCATTCAGTTTCCCTGCAAGGAAAACCTACAAGACCTGATGTTGTGAGTACACCGAATATCCCAGCAGGAATATAAAGCACTGAGATCAAGAGGATGATCAGCCTGCTGAAAATTCAGGGGCTGTAGCATTTTTTACCCCTGGACTTAGAAAAGGAGACAGAAATAGCAAAGTGTTCACAAGGTGTGAAAAAATGAAGGTAAACAAAGAGTACCCTCGTCTGAGCACTTCAAAATGCATAAAAGCAGAAGGTGATGAAAAGTAAATATGATACAGAGACTCTGTACAAAGGAAATATTTGACCCAAAGCCAGGAAAAGCATCAAGCTGTGCTCAGGTCTCTGACTGCAGGGGATGGTCACACTGCCTCAGCTCAGCTTCCCTCTGAAATACATCAGCCAGAATCCACATGGGAGTGAGAGCCACTCACCCCTTCCCTGTGCCACGTCAGCCCAGCTCAGCCTTCCTTGAGGTCTGCAGCACCACTCCCAGCCAGATTTTGTGTATTTGAGGTAGGGGTCTGCAATCACAGCCCAGTGGAGGGTAACGCTGGCTCCACACTCTGCTAAACCTTGAGGCTGTCCAAGAACTGTGGGCTCATGGGTTCCAACTATACAGCGAATACCAGGGGCTGAGCTCCATTCTTCAGCCTTTGGGAAAAGCAACAGATGGTGGATGGAGGGATGGATGGACTAAGGATGGATCAAGGATGGGTGGATGGATGAAGGGATGGATGAAGGGATGGATGGATGGATGGAGGGATGGATGGATGGGCACATGGATGAAGGGATAGAGGGATGGATGGATGGTTGATGGATGGATGGATGGATGATGGATGGAGGGATGGATAGAGGGATGGATAGAGGGATGGATAGAGGGATGGATAGAGGGATGGATAGAGGGATGGATAGAGGGATGGATAGAGGGATGGATAGAGGGATGGATAGAGGGATGGATAGAGGGATGGATAGAGGGATGGATAGAGGGATGGATAGAGGGATGGATAGAGGGATGGATAGAGGGATGGATAGAGGGATGGATAGAGGGATGGATAGAGGGATGGATAGAGGGATGGATGGATGAATGGATGATGGATAGATGAAGGGATAGATGGATGGATGGATAGATGAATGGATGAAGATAGGGATGAATGGATGGATAGATGGATAGATGGATGGAGGGATGGATGGATGGGCACATGGATGAAGGGATAGAGGGATGGATGGATGGTTGATGGATTGATGGATGATGGATGGAGGGATGGATAGAGGGATGGATAGAGGGATGGATGGATGAATGGATGATGGATAGATGAAGGGATGGATGGATGGATGGATGGAGGGATGGATGAAGGGATGGAGGGATGGAGGGGTGATGGATGGATAGATGAAGGGATGGGTGGATGGATGGAAGGATGGAGGGATGGAAGGATGGATGGATGGATGAATGGTTGGATGGATGGATGGATGGATGATGGAGGGATGAAAGAAGGATGGATATAGCTACATTTTCTTACGTATGGTGGCTTCCCGCAGAGCAGCTGCTGAGGCCAGGCTATTACAGAAGCCATGGAGTTGACAAATATCAAAATTTTCATGGAGTACAATAATCAAATATGTTCCACACCAAAAGAGAGCAAAAATACATTCTCCAAAAGAGATCAAAATGGATGTTCCCCACTGCCAAAGAGAGCTGGGTCCTGTGGATGATGGAGGGATGAAAGAAGCTGGTGGAATGCAAGTGAAAAATGAGGAGATATATTTCCTTTTAACGGATGAGAAAATAGTCCAGCAAATCAGTTTCTCTGTATGTCATTTATAACAGAACTTCCTTTTCTCTGGAGGAACTCTCTAGCTTTTCCTTGTTCCCAAAGAGACAAAACCAATGGTTACAAAATTTACAAAGGAAATGCACTTCAATTTCCTGGAGCAGTGCAATGCTATGCCTGCACAGTCTAAAAGCTAAGGGAAAAGACATAAAATAAAATATATGAAAAAAAAAATAGAAATGTGTTTATCCAGACAGCAGGTATATTTTGCATCAGTCTTTGTGAGGAAATTCCCACGAAGCAGAAGAGAAATATTGATAAACCAGTGCAGAGCCAAGCATCTAAATACACAAGAACAAGACTGAATATGATACTTAAACAAAATAAAAACACAAAGAAGAAACAATACATTTTAATCACAAAATTCTTGCTGTGTGACTATGCAGGGGAAGATTTTTATATCATCCAGAACTTCAGAACTGTTTCTTTTCATGCATAAAATTTTGCATGCAACAGATCTCTAATTTCAATGATTGACATTTTGTGTGCTGTTCTAAATTCAAGTGCACACTGTTCTGTTTACTTTAGAAGATGACAGGGGTTTTGAACAGGTTTTTTACATCTCATCATTCAAAGAAAAAGCCTAAGGAATTTCATTTAAAAGGGAGTTAATGGCTGGTACAACTAACAGATAATATTAACTGATATACCCGTGAAGCAAACTGGGAGATTATTTTTTCCCATCATGTAAAAATGTATTCTGCCTTCTTAAAGCAAGAGCTTTGAAACAATTCCAAATGACTCAAAGCTATCTTCTGACTTATCTTCTCATCCAGCCATAGAAATAATTCTGAATCGAATTCTGAACTTAGACTGGCTTGGATCAGTTCCATGTGCAGCTCCTCGAGATGCAGGACACCCCTCTTTGCTTTTGCCTCCTGGCACCACTACAACTTACCTATTTTCTCTTACCTGCAATGGGAAGTAAGAAGGTAGCACTTCATTCCTTTGAAGAAAAACTTTTGCAGCCATCACAAGTAAGAGCTCTGACAAAGTGTACTAAAAGATTTCTAAGATTTTCAAGGGAAAAAAAGAGATCCTTTTGCTGTAGTAGTGTTTCTCCATTTTATTTACTGTCAGCCATTACAGTGGCTAAGTTTATATCTTGGGATTTTGTTCCAACAGTTCCTTCCGGTTGGACTTGTGAGGTTTAAGATTAATGAGTGCTTCAAGTAAAGCCATTCCTAATACACTTATCACCAGTTCTACTTGAGACAATCCAGATGCAGGTGATCAATATATCATAATTGTTGTGCACACAGTTTCTCCTGATTTTTACCTATTTTGTTCCCTTAAGTATGTGCAGTGCTGCCTTCTCTTTGCTGAAGAGTTGAGAGCTGCTATAAAGGCTCATAGCCTTCTATGAGGATCGTAGGAATTTCATACCTGGTAAGAATTAGCTTTAATTTTTTTGTATGACCTGTGCAGCTGAAAATCATGAAAATGCAGCCAACTCTGTATGTATGGAGAAATAATACATACAATAATGTATGTGTGTATATTCTCTAAAAAATCAGACCAACACATAGAAAAAAAAGCTGTTTCTGCCTGTTGCCCAGGTCCCTCAGGCATTTTTGCAGAGATTCATGATATTAGCAACTGTTTCCTGGGGATGAGGGTGTGTTTGGATATTCATTCTTGTTTGCTTATTTTTCCTCCCACATTATATTCTTCCCAGCTGTTCCTTAGGTTTGATCCATCCTAGTCAAACCCTACAAACTGCTGAACTCACATCATGCCATTGTTCCTGCTCTTGCAGGATTTTGGACAGCAGTTCTGAAACCTCAGAGGACTCACAACATTTTCATCCCATAATCCCAGTGCCAACCTGTGTTTAATACTGTGGCCATTGGTCTGTTTGGCATTTCATCCCCTCTTGGGGATGGTATTTCTCTCCTCTTGGATAGTGCTGAATATATTTGATTCACATTGAATAAATGATTAACTAATAAAAAATTAATAATGTTATTTATATTGATTGACATAGTATGGTCAGGTCAATATTTTGAGGACACCTTCCTCAAAAATCTCATCTTTCACATGAGTTTTCTTCTTAGCAAAGTCTTTCCTTGAGACTATTTGCTGCTAAGAAACATTAAAAGAAAGCACCCTCCTTGATCAGAGTCTCTGAATCTAAGAGAGAAAATTATTTGTTGAATATGAGTTCTCTAAGGGCAGAGATGCTTCAATCTGTTTGGGTGTTATCAAACTGCCAAGTATGTAAAGACTGGGCCTTTTGCAGGTCTCTGTGAGTTTCTGAGCAGCCTACACATGTTGGAATGTGCCATTTTTTGATTTCTCTGAATTTTTTTTTGTTTTAATATGAATACTACAGGGTGTGAGATTTTTGTCTCCAAACAGGTTTTCTTTGATGGACACAGATTTAGATATAGATACACCAAAGAACTCTGCATCCCTTGCTTTTACCTCTGCATCACAGGCAGAATACAGAATATTGCACTGAAGGGGTAGATGTATCAATACTTCTTTAACTATGTTAAATGACCTTGTTGCTTCCTTTCCAAAATCTGCTCTTTCTGTCAATTGAAACATTGCTGCATTCACAAACTTTGCTGAGCTTTTTCTGGAACTGCAGAAACACCAGAACTTCCATTTCTTAATAATAAACAGCACACATTTATCTGCTCCTTTTTACAGGTAGCAGCCTCATTCAGAGCAAGGCCAGCTTGCTGAAACTATCTCAAAATTCATCATCCTCAGTTTTATTTCTGTCATAAACCAACACATCTTCTGCCTGGCAGAGGATGCCAAGCAACCCTGGCAGCATCCTAGATTTCTTTTTCAGAAATTTTCTGTTGCTAGAGTGATGCTGACTGGGAGCCAGCTGACACCAGTCCCTTCCAAATAGAATGATGAATACAGCTAATGCTTAGATTCTTCCATGAAAAAGCTGAGGAGGAGAAAGGCCAAGAGGACTTTCAAAGTACATAACTTTGGGAGCATTTGGTTTCTGATAAACAAGCTAATATAAGAAGCTCGTTTTATTTCTCCACATACATATGCTAATTTTCTGCTGAGCTTTGGGGCTTTCATTGCAACATGAGTCCTTAAGCACTTTTATCTGTCAAATACCTCTCATATCTTTCATTCTCTTTCGCTCTTTTTTTACCTTCTCTAAGTAGGAAAATACAGAGGTCAGAGGCTGCTGCTGGAATTGCTGATGACACAAGTTTGATTTCATATTCTCTTGGCAGCTCTTCTATTCCCATAAAGACACATGGCTACATCTCTTCAGTAATTTGTCTTTTTGCTACTGATGCATCCTTGACCTTCTTTTGCTGTCTGCACAGTGGGAAAACATCAGTCCTTGCATTATATTGTTCCAAGGACTGTATTTTTCTCCAGCTCACCTAGATACTGACCACAAACATCTTATGATGCATTCCTGTATATATTTTCATTTGCCTTTACAAATACCTGTTATTAGATTGACTTAAAATTATGATCTAAATTATAAAGACAATTTTTGGTTAAGATTTTCGGCATTCTGTTTATACCTTTTTTTTTCTATTATAATAGAAATAAATTTGAAATAGATTTGAAATAGATCTATATAGATCCTCTATATATAGAAATATATTTGAAATAGATCTAGAAATAGATTTACTTCTACCTAAGGCCAAAATTACTCAAAAAATTTTTATTATTCTGGGAAAGTGGCATGGTCCTGTACAATGCTCCTGTCTTTGGTGTAAACCATATCCTCTTTCTTCTGCTAGACATGGGTGTCAGCTGTACTTTCTGCTTTCCTGTAACTTTCACAGATTTTCTATTCCTCTGACCTACCAAAATTTTCTGGTCTTTCAATTCTTAGTGTAGCAAATTCCACGGAACTCTTTCCTTACTTCTATTTTTCTTTATTCAATCAATATTATCTGAGATTATCTCCCTTCATGCTACCAAAAAAATAATAATAAAAAAGCAATATAATTTTTTTTTGTCTTCTGGATTTTCTACCAGGAGTGAAATCTAAATGTAATTGAAATTGTGCTAATAGGCCAATGTCTCTGGCACCAGCAATTATTCTCCTCCTGACTATATCTCCTTTTACCATTTCATTTTTGCAATATTTGGTTCAACTCACCAGAATAATGACACCTTGCGTTTGAACCCCTCATATACTTTATCACTTCTGCCCATCAAAAGCTTGTCATTGAGGCAATTTGTTTCTGACTGACAGTTTCAGAGCACAAAGCTTGGTACTATTGGAACAGTTCTGACAAACATCAGATGCTGTTATTTTCGGGCTGTCCCCTGTTGAAGCAGAAACCATCCTCGACCTTCTCTGAATCCACTAAGCCCAGATGTCCAAAATCTCAAGACTGAATCCCTCCAAGAGCCATTTCCCATCTCTGTTCCAGCTGAAAAAAGTTTCATGGATCTTTCCCCGCAATTTTTCCCTACTTTTATATTCTTGTGTTGCTCTGGGAGTCTGTTATTTGTTTTGCTTCTCAGATGGAATAAGACAAAAGACAGTCATTGACTTGCCCTTCATGAGTTTCCTACCTATTCCACCTTCCCCAGATGAGATATTCCTGCAGTTCAGTAATGTATTTTCCTTTTAATTATTTTTATTCCAATATTTCCTGTCCTCCCTATTTTTTAATATAGTAGAAAACTATCACTAACTCTCAAAAAAACCCCAAACCATCTTGACAGGACAAGTCTGTCACAATAGGACCTGAAGGAATGAGACAGCAGCACTCTGTCCGTGATCAGTAAAAGAAAAAGGGAAGTTTATTTGTGCTTTTTGGGTTTATATAGAGTTCTAAAAAAGCCAAGAGATTGGGTGATGGAGTTTCCACCTCTCCAACCTCGTTGGTGAAAATCACAGTCACTCATGTAACTCCTCCCAGAGAAGAAATATGTAAACAAGATAGGTAATTCTAAAATTATATATAGTTTAGATGAAATTTCATGAGAAGTCTCCACTAAAGAATGTAAACATCTCAGAAGGCTAAGAACTCAGGGCAACATAACTACCTGTTTCTTTCCAGTACTACACAGACTATATATTCTTACAGACACCAGAAAATTCACTGACTGTAAAATAACAGGTCATTGGGTAAAGCAAAGGACCCCCTGGAATCCTCATTTAGTGAAACACACTGACAACCTGTGCCACTGACTCCAGATGTGTGACTTCCTTCCTGTGTCTTCTGCTAAGAAACTGGTATTTAATCATGTGCATAATCCACACCTCAGTTCCCAAAGGAATCACCCTGGATCAGTTTAACATCATCTAAAGGCAGATGTTTATTTGCTTCTTCATATGGGTGCATATAAATCATTACACCCTGTGTGAGATATCAGTAAAAAAAAAAAATTTGCCCAAGACACCCTGCCTTTTGCTTGAAATGGTGTATTGGCCCAGATTATATTTTATCACTGTAAGGTTTCATGGTTTTTATTCTAAACACAAGGAAGCTTTTGGCTTTTTTTCTCCTCTTAGTCACTCTTTCCCCTTTTCCTAGCTCATCTGCCCTTTTCTTTTCCTCTTCCTTTTCCTGGCTTAAAATATAATTTTTCTAGTTGTTGATCTTGACCACCTCAGTTTTTATGTACACTGATGTGGAATTTCACCTTTTTTTTTTTCTGAAAAAATCCCCTTGTTTTCTTGGCTTTATGCTACTATGTGCTTTATGCTATCACATATGCACAACATGGCAATTCCTCTTTGGCAGATGAACTCAAAAGGTTGCCTGCACAGGGAACTGTTATTTTCTCCCCTTTTTTAACACCTACACATTTTTCAACTCCTTATGATCATTCTGTACCTATACAACTTCAGTGCTTTGTATGCAGAACAGAGTTTCCTAGGCTCAAAGTCCTGTACTGGAAAAAATATCCAGATTGAATCCCCTCTTTATTCCCTGTAATTTAGGGGGTTGCTAGCAGGATCTAATTTCAAGACTCTAATTAGAAATGGTCTGGAAAAATAAAGAGCTCCAAGGCTAAACACAAGACAGCTTGTTCTGTTGCCTGTAATGCCATAATTCACCTGCTCCTTTGATGCTTGTAAAATGTTAACCTGTCATGCTTGTTAATTTTTTTTATTATTTTTAATGCACTATAAAATTATATCTTCCTCCATATTTTATGCTTTTATTCATGTTTTATGGCAGCAAATAATGCTTGCAAAGCATTATAGGAAGCAGATTTCTATTTACCTGGCAGGAAGGGTGCTGCACAAGCAGTAACAGCTGCAAAGTGTTCCAGAGACAAGAGGTAAAAGCTTGTAAAGCTCACAGAGTTTTCTGGTAGCATCCATGACCTTATTTATCAGCTCCTTTTTCTTTAGCTGACATCTCATTCTGTGTAAAACCTGCATAAAAACTTGCCATGCCTTGTTAGCAGTGAATCACCAAAAAAGAGTATGTCCTTATTTATTCAGGGAATTTAGGTGAGATTTGCAGAAGAAATTCTTCCCTGTGAGGGTGGTGAGGCCCTGGCACAGGGTGCCCAGAGAAGCTGTGGCTGCCCCTGGATCCCTGGAAGTGTCCAAGGCCAGGCTGGACAGGACTTGGAGCAACTTGGGATAGTGGAAGATGTCCCTGCCCCTAGCAGGGGTTGGAATGAGATGGGCTTTAACATCCTGTCCAACCCAAACCATTCTGTGATTTTCCAATTTGTTTTACCTTCCCCCAGCCCTCATCTCCATGTCTCACACTCAGAAACAGCAGCTGGAAGTGGGTGCATGAAACTCTCCTTACAAAACAGAGTCCAGACATTCTTGCAATTCCTATGGGATAAAACTGCACAAAACAGAACAGACGTGTCCAACCTGGAGTTATTAAGCACATTGATGTATCTTTTCCCTAAAATCATTTTAGGTTTGATACACAGCTCTGAGTAGATATCCCTGTGTAGTGTGCTTTTTATTGTCCCAGCTCTTGAGTCTCTTTAAGGCTCCAGGTTGTGACTGTAATAATTTTTATAGTGGGACAATCAATGTTGACTTTAGATAATTATGCCTTCCTTTGAAAAGCCATAAAGGAAGAAAAGTAATAATTTGTATTTTATCTCTACAGTTTATGAAGCTCCAAGTGCAATATTGTAAAGGTTATGAACTGATACTTTGACATTTTCCCCATCTATCTTTTTTGTCACTATCATATGATGACGGAATCACCAAAAACCTTTTAAATTTGACACCTGGGGATGTGGTTTAGTGGTGGCCTTGATAGTGCTGGGTTAAGGGTTGAACTTGATGGTCTTAAAGGCCTTTCCCAACCTAAATTATTCTGTGATTTTAAGGTTATACATGGCTGAAATTAATTGTTTCCTTAGTTTTGTAATTAGAAGGAAAAGGTTCTTTTCTGAAATGCAGAAAAGAATTTTGTTTTTCAAAAAATTCAATCTGAAATTTGAAATTAGTTTTTAAAAGTAAATTTTAAGCACTCTTTAATATAACAATTCAGATATCCTGTTTATGACTCACAATTTTCTAAGCTATTGGAATGCAAAACTTAAATCCAAATACCAAAAGACATTCACAAAACTCATTCCGAATTGGTCCTAAATAATTCTTGCATAAGAAACTTTAGTTCTCCTCATGACTTTGATGAAAAAGTCTCTGAAACCAAAAGCAAGGCTCACAAATCAAGACAAGGGATGATTTTTAACATCTCATTTACCCCAGAGGTTGGACATGGTGTGTATCTTTTTTGCAAAACTACAACCATAAATTAATGCAATGTTTGCCTCTTACATCACATCATCTCAGCAAACATCTGCTATCCACAGTTTGAAACTCTAAGTAACACATGGTTTAGGCCTAAGTCCTCTTTTAGCTGTGTCCCATAATTTGGATGAATTACTTCCATCCATCTGTATCTGGAATGAAAGGATCTGTCCTACAGTAGTATAAGGAATTATTTAAAACAAAACCCAGAAAATGGCACAAAATGGGATAAAATGGCATCACACAATGGCAAGACAAAATATTGATTCCACTTCCACATTTAGGATCCTATAGCTCAGGCTCTAACTTTAACTGCATTTCTCTTTGATAAATATCATGCAAAGAGAAAGGAAAAGTTTATGCTTAAATGCAGTTGTATGGCTGCAGGAGTTGGAAAAACTGATGAGCTGAATCCTGCAAGTTACATGAGGACATCGCATTTGCCACTGTAAGAGCTCAGCTAACTTTAGGAACAGAGTTGTTGCCATTAGCAACGGGCCAGTCATTTATAGAGGGAGAGATGTTTATCACTCAGGCCTGCTCTGAATTTTTAGTGCTTGGCTCAGTAGTAAGGGTAAAAAAGGGATGCTGCTGCATTATTTTTGTACTAGTTCTGGTCTTGTGCTGGTTGGGAACTAACCTTCTGTGTTGTGCAAAGGGCAGGCTACAGAGAGCCACACACCTAGACTTGCTACAGAATATATTTACCTTGCCACTGTTTTAGTTCTGAGTTTTTGGAGGGGGTTTGCTTTGATTCTGCACTGCCTTGCACAGGTTTTCATAGTCTTCTCCCTGTAAAGGTTCATTTCTTAATCCCTTAAATACAGATATGGAAAATTTTATATGAATAATACTATAATTTTTTTCTTACTTTGATAATACATAGTCTTCTTTCTGTTCCTTTTGATACTACTGCATGCACTATGATATTTGCCCCAGTTCCCTTTGCTGTCAGTAGATCCTCTATTTCTTTCTCCTATTTTTAGTGTTTGAAGGATTTTGGCCCTGACTTCCATCTTTTTTTTCCTTGACACTGACTTTCTATATTTGCTAATACAATTGAAATGTTACCATTCCTCTCTTGTATTTATATTTTCCACCTATATTATCACAACAATCCTGATCCCTGGGCCTGTACTCTGGGTTTGATTATCTTCCTATCATCCCCATGTAAAATTCTCAGGTGGTTTATTAGCAGTTCTTATCTTGATTATTGCACTGAGAGAAGTGTATAGCAGAGCTGCTAAATAATCATGAAATAGAGTCTGTTAAGTAACCAGAATTTTTCTTTACTTTAGTAAAGCATAGCCTTTCTGTAAAATCTCGTTTACAAGACCAGGCTTTTTTAACCACAAATTATTAAAAAAAAAAAAAAAAAAAAAACAAGTTAAACAAAAGCAT
>VWYP01008523.1:0-31429 GCA_013400435.1 Pycnonotus jocosus | reverse complement strand
AAAAAAAAAAAAAAGACAGTTAAACAACAGCATTGGAATTGAAATTAATGAATGGGCCATGACTGCACTCACTTTGAAACAAAAACCTCTCCAGTCACTGAAGCAATGGGTTTTCAAACAAGTCCCACAGCAGACATATTTGACTTTAAAAATGTAAATATTTTAAAAGTGAGTCTCATGTACTTATTAGCAAGATTATGTAGTAACATTATATGTGAGTGGATCCAGAGACATTCATTACAAAACGATTTCTCTTCAGCAATGTCTGCAGGATAATCTTACGCTTGAGGACTAAACTGAATATGAGTCTCTTGTACATTGTTCCCCTGTCATTTGCTTGTCTGTCTTACAACCCAGTGCTGTAAAATAAGTCAACTGCAGAGCTGCTGATACAAGAAAATTGGAACATATAACTCTTTGCATAATTGGGATGTGCAGTTCCTTGGTCCATGATCCAGAAGAAACGTAAAACAGCACTAGAGCTGAAATCTTTAGGGAAGTATAAATGACAGTGGGTAGTTTTAATGCAGAAAGAACAATTAAGAGCTGAATGCTGATTTATTCTGTTTACTTTTGAATGTTATAATTATGAACCAGCATTCTTGGTTATTTTCTGGGGGTTTTTTTGACAAAAAAGAAAAGAAAGAGAAAGAGAACTCTGGTCAGCAAAGCATGGCTCAAAAGCCAAACAAAAATAATTACTCCAATTTCTTTAAGTAGGTGGTGGACACAGTAGAAAGGAAAAGCACAGAGGAGAAATGAGTGCCATGGAAGCTGAACAGATGACAAGTTTAATTGTCATAGCTGTGTGCCTGAAATAATGAGCTTAACACAGTTACTAGGAAGGAGCTGTACTTTAACAAGGTGGATATTTGTAACACACCAAAGAACTTGTGAAGGTCTTTGTAATATTTACAGAGTACTGGACAGAAAAGATACGTGTGGCATGCAGTAGAAAAGGACACAGAAAACTGGAAAATGCCCAAATATGCCTCTGAAATATAAAACCCTAAACACTGCATATAAATACAGTTTTATAAATATAAAAACTGTATGGATATGGATACTACAGCCTGGAATTTGTGTGAATGCCCATTATATAGGTAGATTAATTAACAGCTTTAAAATGGTATGGGAGAAGATGAAAGCCATTGGAAGATGCATGATACATTGTGCAACAGAGGGATTAAATACATATTAAAGCAAGAAACATGGCTTGGATTATTTAGCTTCAAGGTGGTAAACAATTTTTTCTATTCTGCTCTGTTTGATCAGTGATGCATAATGACTACATCTGTAACAGGAAATCAACCATCCTTGGGACTGCTCTTTAGTTATTCATAGCTATCCAACAATTATGGTTATCCAGGATTCATGTCTGTGCCGGTGAACCCTCCTGACTCCAAATCCAAGTGAGCTGTCTGTTCAAAGTCATCTCTGTTGCTTTCTATCAGCCATACTCTTCCAAAAATCCACTGGATGGATGCTAAGTGGCCAAAGCCAGTAATAATTCTGACAGTTTAACAGTATGAATAGTTCAGTTTTTGTGAGTAGATGAGAAGATAGGAAAATAAGTGTTGCAGTGCTAGTAGAGAGCAGGGATACTTTGAGAATTAGTAGACCTTGAAGTATCAGTAAGCCAGAGACACCGGTGGTGCAGGGACATTCCTGATCTTAGTTTGAGGTTCATGAGAGACATTGGGGTGCTGGAGCATGTCCAGAGAAGGGAACTGAGCTGGACACTCAACCCATTCTCAGCTGCCCTCTTTCCTGGATGTTCCTGTCAGGGAATTGTGCAGAGCTAGAAGGTTCCCCCTGAGTCCCCTTTTCTCCAGGCTGAGCCCCTTTCCCAGCTCCCTCAGCTGCTCCTGGTGCTCCAGACCCTTCCTCAGCTCTGTTCCTTTCCCTGAACTCTCTCCAGCCCCTCCATGTCTGCCTTGAAGTGAGTGGCCCAGAACTGGACACAGCATTTGAGGTGTGGCCTCACCAGTGCCCAGGACAGGGGAACAATCTCTGCCCTGATCCTGTTCCCACACTATTGCTATCACAAACCAGGTGACATTGGCATTTTTGGCCACCTGGGCACAGCTGGCTCAGGTTCAGCCACTGCTACCAGCACCTTCAGATCCTTTTCAGCCAGGCAGCTTCCCACCTCAGCCCACAGGCCTGGAGCTCTGCAGTGGCCTACAGCAGATTATCCACCTCCTCCTCTGCTTTTTTTGTAGAAGGGAATACAGGCCATCTGTCCCTGATCAGTAACAGCTATGTTAGTTACCCAATACAGCCTCACCCCAATGAGTCACAACTGTATCCAATAAAGGTAAGTGTGATAAAAGGGAGTGGGTGAGCTGGTGAAGGAAAGATCATCATGGAGGAGGAACACTGAAGAGCATGGAGGCATTCATAAGGAAGAGAGTTATGAAACAGGATCCTGGGGAGAGAGAATTCCTGCTGTGAGGTCAGTCTGGGTCTGCAGTCAGAGCTTGTTGTTGGAACCTGCAGTCACAGTCTAGCTGGGTAAAAGCCTGCAGTCACAGTCTGCAAACTGATCTCTGCAGTCACAGTCTAGCTGGGTAAAAGCCTGCAGTCACAGTCTGCACACTGATCCCTGCGGTCACAGTCTAGCTGGGTAAAAGCCTGCAGTCACAGTCTGCAAACCAATCCCTGCAGTCAGGGCTGCAAGGGAAACCTCCAGGAGGAGTTGCTGCAGCCAGAGTCACCAAATAGCTGGAGTTTAGATGACTAAGCTGTAAAGAGAGATAAATAAGGACCCTTTTCATGCTTTGATGAACAAGAAGTCTGTGTCTCAGCTCATTTCTACCCTCTAATAAGAGGGCTGCTGCAGCACATTTTGACTGACAGTTTGAAAATGCCAATCTTTTAAACATTAATCCAACATCAAGCACACTTCAGGTTAAGTATTTAACTTATATTCAAGAGAAATCTTTCTAAATACATTTTTCTCCATTAGCTTGGGCTAGGAACAATTCGAATACATCCATTCCATATTTTTAGTAAGCTTTTGATATAGAGGCTGTTTAGCCTCCATATAAAAAATTCTATGTGCTCACATTTGTGGGGGATGAAGTTGTGGAACCTGAATGTGTTGTGATGTACTTTTTCCCTCCGAAAGACACAGAGAATTGTGATTTTGCAGCCTGGAGAAGGCTGTGGGGAGATCTAATTGTGGCCTTCCAGTGCCTGAAGGGAGCCTACAGGGAAGATGGAGATGGGATTTTTGAAGAACACATAGTAACAGGGCAAGGAGGAATGGCTTCAAAGTGACAGAAAACAGCCCTTTACAAAATGATGGATGTGGAATTTAATTGATTCATTAAAAACTGTGTTTCAGAACATTAGCAAAATACCCTGGTATTTAGAAGTGTTGATTAGCCATTTAACAGGGATGCGTGTTTTCTGTGAATTTGGAATTTAAATCTCAGCATGGTGTGTGATAGCCTTTTAAGATTAAACCATCTCAAATGAGATTTTCCTGTAAAATTAAATTCTCATGAGTACTCTCATGTAAATATCTGCTTATGAATTACTTGCCTATGCTCCCACTGGAGTCAAAATACATGGAGTCAAGGGATTCTAAGGATCTGGTGACTTAAATCTGTTTGACTGCAATGGGAACTTAGATGTCCAACTTATATGTGGACATCTCCATAGAGACACCTGAAAGGAGGCTGTAGCCAGGTGGGGATTGGTCTCTTCTCCCAGGTAAGAGGTGTTAAAATAAGAGAAAATTACTCAAGTTGTGCCAAGGGAGGTTTGACCTGGTTAACAGGGACAGAAAGGGTGACTGGGCACTGGAACAGGCTGCCCAGGGCAGTGGTGGAATCACCATCTCTGGAAGTGCTAAAAAAAAGTAGATGTGCAGATGTGGTGCTTGAGGACCTGGTTTAGTGGTGGCCTTGGCAGTGCTGATGGAATGGTTGGGATCAATGACCTCAGAGGGCTTTTCCAACCTAAATGATTCTGTGATTCTAACTGTGTCTTGATCCACAGACTGAACACAAACCACAATGAGCTTGATTAACACTAGATGAAAAGCAAGCAGTAAGGCCAATTTGAACTCAAGACTTTCTAACACTTCCACAAATTCCACTTTCAAACACTTCCACTTTTCTTGCACTTCCACAAATATTTGTAGAATTGGAATATTTTCCCAATGAGATCTGTAGTCTCTAGACTATCATATATAATTTCTAATCATAGCTATGTAGAAAGTGTAGGACTTTTTGTACATGCAGCTATGTTTACATGTCTGTGCCATCCTATTGGTCTAGTGGTCCTCAAGACCCAAAAATTTGTTCTTGCAAGAGACACAGGTTTTTCTGAAATAGATGTTGAACAGTCCTGTTCCAAGAGAAAAACATTCTGGGTGTTTAGCAGAGGCTGTGCCATAGCCCCAGTCTGACAGTGTATTTCTATTCATGTCAAAGGTATTTCTCATGACAATGAACATTCGCAAAACATGGGAATTTTCATATTTTCTTCCCACAGAGAAGGAAAGTTCTTTGATGTACTGTCTTTGTATCCCACAGGCTCAGGTAGGAAGGTGGATGTGCTGTGATCACAGCAAAAGCCAATGTCAAGGTTGAAATCGTTTTTGTTTATTTATATTTTAAAGGTTTGACTAAGGAAAAAAACCCCAAACAACTCAGAGAAGAGGATTTGATACTATCCGTATCTCAAATATTGAACCGTCGTGGACTGACAACTAGAAATGACAAAATGAAAATTACTAGATTTTTATTTTGACACTTCTTCCACTAGATACAGCACATTTTGTACAAGAATGTATTATAAAACAGATTATAAGAGTGTATTAAAAGATAGTTATAAATCTGAAAGATTCCATATTAAAATTTTAACCTTGCATAAAGGGCTTAAATATTTGGGGCAGAAGGAGACTTATTAAGAAGAAAAGTGGATTTTATTTGTTTTGAATCTCCATTATAGATGACTTTTACTGGATTAGCAAAATCTGAATTCATCCACACAGTATTAACTGTGATTTGTTCCAACTCAGGATGGCAATTTTGTTGCTTTTTTCTTTTCTTTTTTTTTTTCCAAAGAGAAATGAAAGCAATCTATCTCTTAAAACATGACTTTAAGAAACTTAATACAGAGTAAATGCCATGCAAATATTTCTCCTCAGTCACCCACTACAAAAACTGAGATACATATGTTTAAACTGCTAACCTACTTACCTAAAAGGAATACAATGTGAGATATAAAGTTTACAATTTTAGAAGATGCACAGAGTCAATTAAGGCTTCCATTAAAGAGAATTGTTTGATTAGTTTTGCTCCTAAGGACCATGGCCACTGCCATTGTGTTTGAATTTTAGGTGTAGTCTGACTAAGCGTTTAACTTTCTCTTCAACATTTTCATTGTCTTAATCTAGAATTGAAGGTGTTGCACATGAAGGCATATTGTGCATATATAGAAAACTCACCCACCACAACAGGAGGTATTTTTGCACTGAGAGATTTTCTTGCCACTAACGAGTTGAAAGTTATTTTGTCCTGCTTAAAAAAAAAATGCAAACAAACAACCCCCCCCAAAAAAACCAAACCAAAACAAAAAAACCCCCAAACAACCAAAAAACCCCTGCCCTAAACAACTCAGACTTCGGAGAGATGGAAATTTACTTAGAAATTATTCTAAAATCTTTCAGGTGACAATCAGCTTTATCAGTAGTAGCTGCCCTGAACAGTGAATGGTCAGAGAGCAAATCAAGAGAAGTGTGTATCAATAACATGCACTACACATTCAGACACAGCCATTAGAGATTCAAGTGATTTCACCTTCATCTATTTGCCTATAGATACTTATTTGCATATGCATAGGAGCCCTTTACAAAAGGATGGATGTGGAATTCAATTAATTCATTAAAAACTGTGAGAACATTAGCAAAACACCCTGATATTTAGAAGTGTTGATTAGCCAGTTAACAGGGATGCATGTTTCCTGTGAATTTGGAATGAGGAATTTACATCTCAGTACCGTGTGTGATATTCTTTAAAGAGTAAACCACCTCAAATGAGATTTTCATGTAAATATCCACACATGAATTACTTGTGTGTGCTCCCACTGCAGCTAAAGGAGATGGAATCAAGGGATTCTAAGGATCTGGTGACATTGTTTGACTTCAATAGGAGCTAGAACAACAAAGTTATTTTACTCTTCCTTGAACTATTTCCGGATGAGGAAGACAAATTCTTTCACAACTCAACCTGTTTACTATGGAAACTACTTTTCTTTTACATTACAACACATCTAAATTGTGTGTTACAGCACTGACCAGGATCTTACATTTTCAACTTTAGGACAAGATTCTGTGGTGGATTTGAGTCGACTCTACCATTTTGCAGTAAAAAACTTAATTATTACCAGAGGAATTAACTGACCAAAAATTATCCAATAATCCAAATGAAAACTATGGACATGAGCACACAGGAATGTACGTTAATGTACATGAATCAACTACATACCACATAAAATCAGTATAATCAAAGGAACAGCTGATCCTGATGGTATTTTAGGGTGTTCTTCCCATCTGTGCTTTATTTATGTAATGCAAACCCAGTCTGGATGTGAACAGGAAGGTTAATTACATCCTGCACAAGCTTATTTCTCACTAAAAGGGGTTAAGAGTACATCATGCAAATGAGACATTGGGTCAGACTATCAGAATCTGGATTTCATATTCAAATTGCACACTAAGTGATCATCTCTGTACCTTCTGTGTACCTCACATGCCAAACTCACAAGTAATACTGAACCTATGCATCAGCAACAGAGTTTATACTGATGCACTGAAAAGAAAGTCTATTTCTTCATGTGAGTTTGATTTTCCCAGTTCTTAAATCTGCAAGGCCATATTATCATTCATTAGAACTAGTCAGGGAAATAAAACAATGAATACACTGAGTGTTAGAGAAGTTCATGCAACAAACCCTCGACTGACAGAGCTAATTGTAATTCCTGCTGCTTAGCACTGAAATTTTTTAACCTTATATCTATGAAGGCAATTATGTGAAGAATTAGTTAATCCCCCAGACATCAGCTTTACCTGCATTATTTTAAGTACCAAAGCTACTGAATAACACAGCCTGCAAGGAGAGGAAAATACTAGGCAGATAGGTAAACATATGCATATGAGCAAACACTATTTTGGGGTAGCTCCCAAAACAAGCTGTACACTTCCCGAAATAGAGACAGACAAAAGTCTGGAATCCATGCAATCTGCCAGAGAAAGATGAGCTGATCTTCTAAGATACTTTATAAAGGATTAGCAGCACATCACAGCCAACAAATACCTGAAACATTATCTGCAAACTGAAGGGAAAGGTGTCCTGTTGTAAGATTTGTCCTACAGGTGAAACCTGAAAACATTCAGCCCATGATGGCTCAGGGAGCGAGGACCCTGAGCTGAAAGTGGGGGGTGAATATCTGAGAAGACACAGGCTGATGACAGAGAACCCTCTGGACTTTCATGGATAGGAAGCAGCAGGCTGTAAGAATGGAAGATTAAGTTTTTAGATGCAAGGACACTTGTGGCATGTGAGAGGCTGCAGAGTGAATGACCTCGTGTTGGATGGGAAAGGTGGAATCAGACCTCAGGATAAGCTACAACCTCCACACTCTTATTCTCCAGAATGCTGCCAAACACAAAGCTTCAAAGGCAGACAGAGATCCGGAGTCTCACAGCAGTGATGAGGTGGTGGTGTAGTGAAGAGAGACTTCAATTTACTATGAATTGGGCAAATGTCTGGGATTTGAAAAACTTACTGGAAAGATACCTGTACTTGTTCTATCCAAATGTACCCACTGAAAGTCATAGAAAAATATTTAAGCTAGGAACAGGGAAAAGCCAAAAGGCACACAAGGCGTCCCCCAGGAAACAGTGCTGAAGCTGATTTTGTTCAGCCAAACAAACTCTACTTAAAAACAATGAACAGAAAAATAAATATTTACATTCAGATGCTTATAATCTTGTTCTGGTAACCAGAAGTCAGAATGAAGGTTAGGAGCAACAAAGAGAGATCATAAAACTGAGTGAATAATGAAAAAAAAAGCAGCCTAAGTGCTTTATGTAGTTATGAATAATGCATCTATAGAAAAGCAACATAAACCATGTATACACTATGCCAAACACTGAACTGAATTTTTTTAAACCAGGCAGCCAAAGAAGCCAATGAAATGTGGTACCTCATCAAGAACAGCATTAAGAAAAAAGAAGAGGTGTCATTTTTTCAGTGCTCAAAAAAGCAGAATTTTATTTCATCTTCCTGTTCTGGAATAGTTATCTAGAAGTTTAGAAAGTAAAGTAACAAGATTCTCCTACATGCTTTCTCTGGCTTGACTTTGACTGTCTGAATAGATAAAGATGGGGATAAAAGCAGCCCCAAATATTTAGAGAAGAGTGGAAGACACATTTTAATTTCCCTAATGAAAGCACTCCTCCCTTGTTCATTAATTGTTCTGCTGCCAGACCCCTCAAGGCCTGGCAATGTAGGAAGCTGTGTCCATCAACCTGCAGGAGCAGCCTGCCGAAAAGAGTCTCCAAGCATCATTAGCTTAAGAATGTTTCCTAAATAATACAAGAGGTGGACCAAGAACTTTGGAAACATTCAAGCAAACTTTCTGTGCCTCACTGGGAATTATGCACTGAATGGATTTTTTCCAGAATTGTTGAAAACCAGCACTTCAGTTTACTGAAATAAAACATGACAGGCTGTTTTTTTCCCCCTAAATGATAAATGTATGGATACAGCTATAATACAGTGTGAAATCTCAGCTTAGAACTTCTTGGGTTGGATTACAGATCACACTTAAAAGTCTAGTTAGTGTCACAGTTTGCCTGGCACTGACACAGAGTCTGATATTGACAGCTAAAAATATAACATACAACAGAGAAAAATTCTCTGCTGGTACATGTTTGAAAGACAAAATATGAAATGCTCTCCAGCTTCAGTTTTTGAACTGAAGCATTGTTTCTGCAGCTTATTTTACCTTAAAAAAAAAATAAAATTAAGAGCAGCAGGACAAAATATATATCCCAAAAAATGAGCTCTAGATTCCTTGTCAGGTTACGAGTTGTAAAAAGTCTGAAAGTTAAGTAATGGTTTAAAAGCAGAACTGAGAACCTTGATGAAAGGTTCTAAGATTAAATGCGATTTAAATTCAAAGTCTGGCATTTGGGCCTAACATTTTAAAGGAAATGTCTTTAAAATGTTCAGAGAAAGCCTGCAGTGAAAAGCAGAGATGGCCAACCCAGGTTCTGACAAGTAGTTCACTCCCAAATAACAATGTGGGTGTTACGTGGTGATCAGCCTCTACTAAACCATCCTGGACTTCAGAAATGTTTTGTGAACTGAGCTAAAATGTGCTGCTGTAACTAAACTGATAAATTTAACCTACCCAGTCAGCACTGAGTTATTTCAGTCCTCTGTGGCCATCAGTTCTGTGGGTTTTGCCTCCTGCTCACATTTTGTTGCCTGCAGTTATCAGCACTTGCTGCCCTACCCAGCCAGAAGCCGGAGAGCGTCTGTCCTTTCCCCCAGAAAAGCACGCAATAAATAACCCACAACTTGTAATTTGAGTAACATCTACTGCAAGAAGTGGGTAACATCAGGAATTGTATTCAATAAAACATGGTGAGCCATTGCAGGAACTCCATCTACCAGCCCAATTACAACTGGAATTTCCTTTTCACCCATCCCTCTCCCCACTCTTGCTCCTGGTGGATATTGGTACGCATTGAACCCTTCACAAGCTGTTTTATGTCACTAATTTAGCAGAAACTAAACCCAGGAAAGAAAAGGTGGGTTGTTTTCCCTCTTGGTAGTGACTTCATGGAATGATCCAGCAACCACTGCAGATGGAGCAAGGCAGGAGATGGGGTTGGAAGATAGGGTTGGGAGGTCAGCAGCAAGTCACAGGTCAAAAAAGCAGAACTAAGGAAGATCAAGGGAGTGGGAGACATCCCCTTCTCCTGATAGAAACACTACCAGAAAGACAAAACTATCCATGAATTTTTATCTCAGGACTCTAATTTATATAAACCACAGTGACCTGAGATTTGCTGCAGCTCCCTTTCAGACACTCTTGAGTCACACAGGTTCCCACACAGATGTGTGTTCAGTGCTGCCTTTGGATGCCACATCACACACCCAGCACTCAGAGCTCTGCATGGAGCAGGCAGGACCATATAAAAGGGCTGGAATTACAGCTAGACACAGTGGGTAACATCAGAGGAATCTAAGCTGCTGCAATTTGCACTTCTTCCAGGCCCCAATAAAACAGAAGTTACACCAAGTTGTGCTCCCTGAGGCTACTCATGAAATACTCTCTGCCATCAATCTGCCAGTGCTATTTTCAATGCACAGCTCTGTTTCCTCTCAGATGAGCTTGAAGACTGAAATTTTTGAGGTTGCATAAAGATAGATGAGGTTTGTTAAAGCAAGACAACCCTCTAAACCACAACCAAGATCTGAAACCAAACACAGAATATTAATCCAAGGGCCTGGGCTATGGTTACATGATTACTATATTAATGTGTGGTTAGGAGGAATGGTTTGTCAAATGAGGTGTGCTGATTTTGGCTGGGATAAAGTTCATTTTCTTCACAAGCAGTCCATATTCTGACTATAAAATAATTTACTAAATAACTTTGATACTTTTAGGGTCCTCCCTGAAAACAGATTCCTGGTTTTCATCAGCAGTGATCACCAGCTCAAATCAAGGAATTTGATGGAGACCTGATTTGCCTCTAATGGATTTGGGCATGGACTCTCACAACAGTGCAAACTCCATTATAGTCAGATCCTAAAAATGCTCTCTTTCTTGTTCTATTGGGAAAATTACCACTCTTTTCTTGTTTACTATACTTTCTGTCAACTCTATGTAATCCTCTAGCAAATCTACTCCAGGAGAGTTAAACTACAGCAAAATTCAGGCTGCTCAAGCAGCTGGAGTTTGGGGGTTAAGCACTGAAAGCTGCTGGAGAGGTGACCTTGTTGAAAGGTGAATTCTCATGTCACGGATAGAGGTGACCAAGAAAATAAACCAAAAATCACTGTCAGAGGGGACTGGAGTGTACTTTGCAGCCAGCTAAGGGCCAGTGACATTCACAAGGTGAGCTCAATTAGTGGAAGGGAACCATTTTGTCCATTTAACTCCTGGTCCTCAGAGGGGGAGGGCAGGGGAATCTTGGGTACAGTGGCTACTGGAGATACCCACACTGATCCAGAGAACAAATAGTGTCACAGACCGTGTCATCTGACATGTGACTTCATGATCAAAGCCTGCAGGTTACGTCAAATTAGCTCCACACCTTTCACAGGTGACCTAAGTTACATTATTTTTCAGTCTTTTCTTCCCCTGCTTTTCAGCCTGTGAGTTTATAAGCCTCTGTTTAGGCAAAACATCAATTATTTTTTAGTTTTTTCAAGAATTTTCACATATCTGCCAGAGACAGCTGATGTCTTTTATCTGCAGTAATGTTTGTACTTTTTACAAGTCTTTTATGCTATTGGCAAATCAGGTTCAAACATGTTCTCCTCTTGCAAGGCCAAGCTGCTCTTTAGTTTCTTTCTTGTAATTTATCTCACCAAATTTCTCGGGAAAGCCATGGATACTGTCTGAATAGGAATGCTTCCCACCGGTTTTGTGCAGGTGTTTCTGTCACTAAACTGAAGAGATTTAAAAGACACCAAGATCTGTAAATAAGGCCTCTGTTGCTGAGCCACAGCACCAATGATATCAAATAAAACCCAAGGAATATCCTAACAAGAGGTACTAGTAACCAGTTCGGAACAAAATATTTTTTGCTATGAATTTGAATTTATTACCATTTTCTTTTTTTCATTAATTTGATTTTATAATATTTATATTCACTAATTGAGGTTCTTTATGCTCATGTTTTAGATTGATTTGAGAACAAGCAGAAATTATTTCAAAAATGTCAGCTCACAAACAGCTACAAGCAAAACAGGTGCAGCACTAATAATAACACAAATCACTGAAACATTTTTAAAGAAAACTTAGCAGTGAATTTCTATTGTATTCACTGTTTCTCTGAAATATTTTTTAACCCTTTAACTTTCTTTTTTCTCTAATAGTCTGACAAAATGTGATTATTTTCTGCTATCCCCCACAGGATGGAAAGGAAGAACAGATATTATTAATAGATGGATTTTTAAAAGGAGATAAAAAATGGAAAAATAAGACTTTTCAAATGTAAAACCTTCTATTTAAAAGTCTTGTGCAAGGCTTTCTTTCCACCAATGACATTTAAACCTATTTGAAGCCAAAATAACATTATTATTTTATTTTAAATTTGAGCAATAAAAGAAGACCAAAACAGACCATTTACTTCTAATTTGCTTTCCACAGTGCCTCTAGTTAGGGCCTATAGTGAAGGTAATATTTGATCTATAAAACATCTTTTTCTTGTTTGCTTTAAACCCCAGCATTGACATAGCAGTAAAGCTGAAAAACTAAGCGATAAATCTTACAGCAGCCTTTTTCTTTTTTTTAATTTTTTTTATTTTTATTTTTAATTTTTTTTCCCCAAATGTGCTTCCTTTGGTATTACCTGCTAAATCCTTGAAAGGAAAAGATTTACAGTTTTCTAATATCATGTAATTTTCTCTGAAGCCAAGTTAAATATAGAGTCTAACTGGGTGCCTGTAGGCTTTATGTAATGGGATGGGACCACTGAGAGATGTCTAAAATGTGATTTATTGCCTCAGTCTCATGAAGGGTGAGAACATCTTCACAGCATAAGATAGAGGTCAGTTGTCTGTGGTCAGTGATCACAAGACCACAGGTTACAGGGATTTTAAGAGGTTTATTAGCCAATAAATTACTGTCACACATATTGTTTTTATTTTCACACTAATAGCTAATTAAACTGTATCACACAGTATCACATGCAGACTTTCTTGTCTAATCATGTAGTGACACACAAACTACTTGCTACACTTTAAAACTTTTCTATTATTTCTGTAACTACTTCTATATCCACACTTTAAAAACTTAAAACTTTCTACCCTCTAGCTTAATATGTTTCTATCTAAACTACAAATCTACATTTTTGCTTATGGTCTCTAAATTTGGACGCCTTTCTCAAGGTCTCAGGTTGAATGAACCCTGTACTATTTTTTGTGTTTGGGCCTGCTTGCACGAGATTTTGAGGCTTTTCTGTGCCTGGAATTCCCACTGGTGCCCTGGCAGGATGCTTTGCCTCTTGCAGTTGTTTATCTGTTTCCAGACCCTTGAAAGGATACCCACACTGTCGCTTTACCTGAGACACCTGAGCTGAGGTGACTTTATGATGCTGAATTGTATCCCTATTGGGCTGTTCAGCCCAGAAATAGGTTCTGTACCTTTGAAACTAAATGTGAGGGTGAAGGGGAAGAGAAGGAAAAGCAGTGGAATTTATTTTGAGGCTTTATTCCAAGACATAGAGATAAGTGCCCTTGGAGTTCTCCACTCTGCAGATGGACCAGGAGTTTTCCTTCGCTTTTTTCACTGTTTTTTCTCTTGTTAGCTGAAGCCAGAAGGTGTTTTTTTCAACTGTTCAGGTTTTTGGTCCAGGAACACCAGGACTATGGAGAGCAATCTGAGCACACAGCCACGGAAAGGACTCTGAGCTACAAAAGGAGTCTCTCTGAAATCTGCAATCTCTTCAGAACAACAAGAAGTTCTATAGCTCAATATTGCTCATTTTCCCATGTTTGTGATTACTTTTCTAATTAAATAAACAGGGTTTTTCTGCTCTTCTTGAAGGAGGTTTATCTCCCGAAAGGTTGGAGGTGAAGGCTGCTGAATTTTGCCCTTTAGGGAACATCCCTTTGGAAATTCCCTTCCAGATCTGTCTCAGACCAGGGCAGACACCTAAATGTCAGACACCTCAATCCTAAGATAAGTGAATCATCTCCTTAGTCTGGAGTATGAGCTGTTTTCACACTATACTATTAAAAAAATCATCTCATAGTTCTTAATTATTTGAATATGGAGGGAGCAGGGCTGGAATTTTTTCTGACCAAGCTGGAAACTTGAAGTTTTTCACAGACCCATTTACATCGTGAACTTCCTGCCACTTCAGAGCTGCACATTGAGGGAAAAGAAATGGTAACAAAATGCATATTTGAAGCAACAATCAGCTGTTATATTGCTCATGAAGGTAATTGTATGCTCATTCTTTTCAAGGATAAGAGGCTGGAATGGGCATAGGAAAATTAATCAAAGCATTTACAGCCTTCTTACAACACATACCAAAATTTATTTAACAATCAGTCAAAAAAGTGTTTTAAATCTCAGTCAGCCGAGAATCCCTGGCCCTACAGAATATTTCTCATAAGAATTCAATCTCTCCATTTATAATGTTTTGTCTTACCATAAAGGAAAAGGAAAATAAATAAACACTATAAAGTTATAGTTGATTATTATGAAAATTAAAATAATTCTTCTCACCTGTCTTAAACCTATTCCATTTGGAAAAGAATGAGACAAGTTCTAAGAAACAAGTAATTAATTTTACAGAAACTTTTCATAATCCATGCGCTACTCTTCATTTAGCTAATGGTTGTGGATGAATGCCTGTAGTAGCTGAAGTCTGTGATGAATTAAGCTTTACAATGTGACTCCTCTACTTTTGTGACTCACTTGAAACTGTTTTGGAATGTATTGTAGAAGAATTTTACTGTTGTACCAAGGAAAAGCAGTATTAAGTGCATGATGTAACAGAAAACCTTCAGCTGTAAATCAAGGGACTGATTCAAATGATCTTGTCCAGGGGCTCTGAAGACTAAAATCTCACCATCTCAATACTCATCCACAGGAAACTCCTCTGAGGACCAATAAATAGCTGTTTTACCTGCCTCTCTTAGTCCAGTGTACAGTTTTTAGTGGTATTTTTTTTTATTGCTGGACTGGGTTTTATTTAGAAGGCTGTGGAGACTCCCCTTTTATGGAGAATCTGAACAATCATCTTAATGTAGAGGTTTAAACTAGGTGTGAAAACTCCCACCTCACTGCTTCAAAACTTGTGTTTGTACACAGGGAGATGCATCTGCCTGATTCAGGTTCTTTGTGCTCTCATTGTGATGCAGAGAATACAAAAAAGTGAGTGATGTCCTATTCATTATATGTGTCGCTGCCCCATTACTTTACAGGATAATGTGGTTCAGTTTCAGTTCATAAAAACTCCTTTTCCATAAAGAACTCGGTGTATTATAGCTCATATAAAGGGGGATTTGGAAGTGAGCACCTGATTTATTCACCATAAAACACTAAATAACATGATGACCTCTAAGTGATCTATGGCATACCAAACATTCCTGAGGAATTTCAATTTTTCTTCAATCCTTCCAAAGCAGGCTCAGGTGCACACTGGAAGGAGACTGATGCAAACTGCCCAGTTGTGCAAATAATGTATGCAAGATGCCACTGGCATATGTTATTCACTTTGAGGATTCAATGGTTTTGCTTAGCATAATCCAATGTAGCTGAACAAAGGAAATTCAAGTTTTCCCTGACAGTCTAGAAAAATAATTGCAAGAGAAAAATTAATTAGATACAGTTTGCAAGACAAGAATTGAGGAAATATTAATATACATATTAAAGTTAAAACAATTTTCTGTGTGAAAATACTTATCCCTCTCCCTTTTTTTTATGCACAAAGCAATGCTTTTGTTCAATATGAATGCAACAAAGTCCTTATATTTTCAGCCAATAAATAAGAATTTATGAAGTCTGGTCCTTGTAATGACACACAGAGCAGGATGATTGAAATGATTGTAACTGAAATTACTAATTTCCAGTCATGATTAAACAGATATGATACAAATCCAAAGAAGAAACTGAGGATGGATGTACCAGGTCAAAACAAATGCCTGTATAAGCAGTGACAAACAGCAGATGTCCAGAAACCAGAGTACAACACAGGACACACACACAGAGACCTCCTTGAGGATCCTCCCAAATACTGCTTTTAATTTAAGGATTTAATGATGAGATTTAACTTTGCTTTGCATTTTGTACAGTTTGATTATCATTTTAAGGAGAGACTGTCCTTCACCTGTTGCTTTTATGTGGGACAGATCTTTGTGGGCAGTTGGATGAGTTTTGGGATATACCTAGATAAATCTATATATGGGTATGGTCATTATATATCTGTATATATGGGTATTGCCATTTTTGATCCATCCTTCCATCTGGACCTGCATGACTTCCCATATTTCTGAACCATGACACACAGGTTTCAGTGAAACCCTCTCCTCACATGGATTTATATTGCTTTTACTTTCCTTTTCATACGGAGCCAGATCCCTGAAGGTCAGAAAACAAGCTGCCTGATTACCACAGTGCATCAAGCAGAGCAAACTGCTTCAGCTCCCTCCTTCAGAGCTTGTGAGGCTCTTGACAACAGAGGGTGCTTCTGCAGCTGTACCTCACTTTTCTTTACTTGCTTATTAAAGGACATTTTTTTTTCATGGCAGATGCATGAAGGCTTTCAGAATCCTTTGGGCTCTCTGAAATGCAGAGAGAAACTGAATCCCTCTTTCTCATGTCCAGACAGTGCAGGCAAATATTGTCAGGTTCCTGCTGTAACATTAATAGCTGATTCTCATTTACTTTGCATTCAGGGTGGCTACCAGTGCCACTGCAAGAGCACTGAATCTAAATCAGATGAAAAAGTTCATCAGATTGGAATAGCAGATGGCAAAAGGTCTGCAGGGGAAGATGTGTGAGGAGTGGCCAAGCCTGGAGGAGGCTGAGGCCAGACCTCATCATGGTCTTCAACATCCTCCCAAGGGGCAGCACAGGGGCAGCTCCAATCTCTGCTCTCTGTGACAGTGACAGGAGTGGAGGAAAGGGCTGGAGCTGTCAGAGAAGGGTTTGGTTGGGCATTAGGGCAATATCCACTTCGGACAATATCCACTTAGGAAAATACCAGGCATTTGGGTGTATGTTTAACCACCAGATGGTGGCTGGGCACTGCACAGGCTCCCCAGGGCAGTGGTCACAGCACCAGCCTGGCAGAGCTCAAGGAGTGTTTGGACAAGGCTCTGGGGCACATCAGGGGCATGGTGCTGTGCTGTGCAGGGCAGGAGCTGGATTCAAAGATCCTTGTGGGTCCCTTCCAACTCAGGATATTCTGTAATTCTATGAGTAATGCCCATCTTTTTCATATATCTCTTCTTTCTTCCTCCATTGCACCCTTCTGTAATTAAAGACTGTGGAGTTTTGCCATGGATTTCACTGAGAGCAGAACCACAATTTAGGTTATTGCACAGGCCATATATTAAGGACCATGCTTTCATCTTCATGATTTCCACTTCTTGCAACCATTTGCCTGGTTGTAAAGGACTCCTTCTTTCCCTATCAAGTCTTTCTTTGTATTACCACCTATGTTTAAATTGTTCACTGAGATGCTCAGTTTAGCAGCTAGCAAAGAATTATTTTTCTGTAAATGCTTGGGATGCCTCTATGTGCTGCAGAAACGAAATCAGGAATAATGTAAACCTGTCAAAAGTTCAAGGTTGGTTCCAGTCAGATGGTCACAGCTGCTTGGGACAGGAGACTTACTAAAAAGTGTGCTTCTAAGGGACTTCTAAATGATGGGTCTTTGAGAAAAAGAAAAGACACATTTCAAAGGCTTTGGAAATTAAAATGATGCAATTTAATTAGGGACAGAATTATACTATTCTGAAAAGCTAGATGAGTTGAAAAGAGCTAGGGCTCCCCAACAATAGCAAGTTGTCCACAATGGGGGAATGTCAGGGGTGGTGAAGAGAGAGTTTTGGTAGAAGAACTGCTGATTGGGGAAGGGAGAAAAAAGAACATTTTCTTTTTAATAGAACTGAACAGTGATCTTTGCATTGTTCAACCCATGCATACCAAGACCTAGGAAAAGTGCACTTGTGCCTTCTGCTTCACTGCATGTCCTTGTGGCCACTGCACAGTGCACCCAAGGAGCACAAGGCCACTGCAGGTTGGAGAGCTGCATCTGCTCTGCTGGCTGCCAGCCACCCCTGCAGGGAGACATATCTGTGATCTGAACTACTGGAGTGAGGGCAAAACAAAATATAGGGAAGGTAAGGCAGCTTGGAGCATTTTAACCACCTTTTTCATTTTACAATGAAAAATTGCCCCCATCATGAGGAAATCTCAGCTGCAAAGTGAAGGGGGGAAAAGGGAAAGGGAAAGGAAAGGGAAAGGGAAGGAGGAACAGACCACAGAGAAGAACACAGAAGAAATTAATGGCTTGGGGGCAAGGCTGCTCTGCTGCAGGGCCCTTCCCCTGAGCAAGTCCTTTCAACAGAAAGCCAGAGCCAACAATGGGGCCCTGTTGTCACTCTGATTGTGCTTTCTTGCTTTGAAGCACACAACTGATTGCCAGTCCTGCCTTCATCACAGTGTTCTCTGTATTTCAATCCCTCACTATCAGCTGCAGCTGCAACTCATCTCTGCTGCTGGAGTTGGATTTTTCCACTGCCAATTCACGGATGTGTTATAATTGAGTGCACTTCAACCATCTACCATAAGGACCATTGATATCTAGGACTTAGCAGAAGTTTTTTGTTGTTGTTGTCGTTGTTTTGGATTCCTTTAAAATTCCTGTTCCTTGAGATTTTATCTTGTGGATTTTTTGGCTTTTCACTGACTCCTCCTGCCTAGTACTGGATAAGTGAATTTACTGTGCTCTGCCAGGGGCAGAAGCAGAACAACGTGTTTGCTGTTTACTGAGACTCCATCTTCTACCAACACAGGTTGTTGATATCCTTGATGTTTGCCCTGAGGAAAACAGATCATTGCCCATTTTGCATTTAATTTGTTGGAATCGTGGCTCTTCATGTGGTTACAGCATTTCAGTACTGTTGGCTTGACCTCCTCTCTGGATACAATGAATTGTTCCCTGGCAGCATCAGGGAGTGCTGGGGGATCTGGGCATTTGAAGGGGAGAAAATATCCAACACTCAGGGTAAAGCATTTGTCTCCCAGTCAAATTGGCTGAAACTGAATAACCAGAAGGGCCATTAGGACAAATTTCCAACTGGTGTAAACCTGGTCTGGCTCCAACTGAGCTCCAGGGCTGGCCATGGACGAGGCTAAAAGGCTTTACAGGAGTTCTGTGTGGGGTAGGGTGAGAGAGATGGGGAGACAGCTTAGAAAAGTGAGCAGAAGAAAGATCCAGGGGGCCTAATGACAGAAACTGATGACTATTTCAAGCAATAAACCTCTCAACATCTAATATTGCTGAAGGATGACAGAGATATATCACTAGGTTTCTTTAATATGCATTTGGAATTTGACTGTCTATTGTGTTGCACCTTTTTGCTATTCTTACAAGTATTACAAACTACTGCTGCCTAATTTGTTTTCATATGTGAAAAATACTGTCAGATACAAAGCATGACAAATCTCACTTTTTATAAACAACACAGAAGAATATCTTTTGTCTTTCCAACTTTACAATTTTTCACAAAGTTGCTCAGTTTCTGAGTTAGACATAAAATTCAGATAAGGCTGATGTGCCAAGTTGATATGCAGGGAGATATACTGATCACAGCTGCCTTTTGAATAGCAAATTTATCCCCCTTTAAACATGCAGTATCTTTTATTTTTGTCCACAAACAAGTCACTGACATTTCAATTTCACTGTCACATATTATTCTAAAGTGTGAAGAAAATATGAGTATTTGTCTTGGAATATAGCCCTCAGGCTATAAAAATTTACTTGTAGAATTGTTAAATGTTGATAGAGAGACAGAAGGCGAATTCACAAGAACTTGATCCTCAGTTACTGCAAAATGATCTATGAATAATGATTCAACAATGAGTAAAATGCATTGGCAATTGGTTTATGGTTCTTTTAACTGCTAGCTTTTTTTTAGAAGTAAGGAAATAAAACATAATAATTACGTAAATAATTACACTATGCATTGCAAGGAACTTTGCAGGAGATGTTCATTAGTGAGAACTCTGGAAAAACTTGGAGGAAAATTAAACTTCATCTGGTGCCAAAATACAATGGTCAGGAACTCCTGACCCCAGCTACAAGGAGCTGTTTTTCATGGAAATTATAATTGTTTTCTGAAAAAGCAGTTTTGCAAACACATATTTGGCTTTTTAAATAAACAGTTACAGCTTCTAAATTTCTCTGTGTGACATTTTACTTTTCCCCCCAAATTTTACACAGAACAGGCTTCTCAGTACCTTTGAACCAATAAAGCATCACAGATATAAAATTAGGAAAAAATACACAAAAAAAACTGTAATAGAATTCTTCCCCTCACTTTGAGAAGGAAAAGATGAAGTCTAGTTTGGTGTTGAGTTTTTGGGGGAATTACAAGTTCTAGTGCCCTGACAGTCCACACAGGGGCAACATAGAAATTCACTTCTTGACTGTATAACTGCATTCGTTCCACAATAAATTAAGCTGCCTGGCAGAGTGGTGGATAATGTGGTTTTCCAGCACAGTTTTAGAACAGACAGAGCACATCCTCAGGGGCCACAAGGGAAGGCTACAATGCTCTGGTCTCTACTGGTAAATTAAGAGAGTGGCAAGATAAATTATTCAATACACCTCACTGACATTAAGATGACAAAATGGCAACTGATAATGAACACAGTTCTCAGGGCCAGTGTGTACTTTGAGCTCATCTGCATTTCAGCTACCAGTGTGTTTGCAGCTCAGCAAGCCTTTGAGATGATTCAGGCTGATAGACCTAACCTTAGTTCTAAGCAAGAACAATTTCCATTGAGACAGAATGTGGTTTTCCTTGTCTACACAAATGCTTTTCTCTAAAACAAATACACCAATGGCTGAAGTCAAGGGTTTATTCTCATCTCCTGCACATTGACAGCTTAAGGCAAAAAAAAGAGGGAAAACCATTTAATAACTGCATGCATCACCAATTTTTTAGAATAGAGAATGACACAAAATCCTAAATATGGCTCAATGAAAGGAAAAGTTTCCCTAGATTTATGTGAAAAGCTGGTTTTTGTTTTGCATTAGAAAGCAGGCTAACCTGCTGCCAAAAGAAATCCACTTATATAACACACATTGAAGTGAACATTGGAACAGTGTCACATGCACTGGGATCCTTATCATGGTCTTCTGAAGAGTCCTAAACCTGAAGACAACAGGATTATGCTAATGGAGTGTTACTGTGGTGGGAGCAGCCTAAGTGTCCAGATTAGCTACATCATGCAGAGTACAAAAACTGAAGAGCTGAGTGAGATATCCTAAGGCCAGAAACCAGCAAAGATGATGAAAAGCAAATTGGTTGAGGTCTGTTTGTTGCACTTCTGTGTTCCAGGGAGTTTGCAGTAACAGTGTCAGTACCATAAATGTGGCTATGGATCTTTGTTTTCCTGACCAGCCTGACCTGAGAGCCCTCCCCTACCCTTTGCCCATGGGCTCTGCAGATCTGTTTAATCTCCATCCTGGCCCTTGTCTGATCTGTAGGTTTAAGCAGTTCTGTTTCTGGCTCCTGGATGGACCCTGGCTGTACCTGAAGTGAACCCAGCTCCAGTCATGTCTCTGGCACTGCCTGCTGGGTGAACCAAAGCCACACCAAAGCTGCAGCCCTTTCCCCCATTCTACCTTTGGCCCATCTCCTGCTGCTCCTGAGTGAGGGAATTCCTGCAACTGGGATCCTCAGCCTGCCTCTCTGAGACTTCCAGGAGACCTTACCAGACCCTGCCCTGCTGCTCAGATGCACCTGGGCTGGGGAAGGCCCTGCCTGGGCTGTGGTCACTCTTCACCTGCCCTCTCTCTCACAGCTCTGCTAGTGCAGTGCCTGACACAGATGACACTGTTTGAGTAGATGGATTGTCCCAGATCTAGCTCATTTAAGCCGATTTGCATGTGAGGGGTGAAAAAAAGCGCATTGCTCTATAGTGTCTTTCCTGCTATTATTGCTGAGCTCCTCAGGCCTCAGTACATTTAATGGTGACTAAATACTGCACTTCTGATCTTACCCATTGTGCCAAGCTCTTCTTTTTCCACGTAAACTCCTCCAAAAATACCCTTGAGCAGCACAAGTAACTTGCTCATCAATATCCACAGGTATTGATGACAGCTGAGAGTTTTGTTCAGACCAAGCCAGATTTCTCTGCCAGCCCTCAGCTCTGCTGACCAGAGCAGAGTGCAAATGCAAATGCACTGCAGAAGCCACATTTGCATTTTCACTCTGTTTGATGCTCTTGACTGCAGGAGGAAGGAGGGGAAGCTGATGTTTTGTAGGCAGAGCAATAGGGGGTCTGAAAACATTTACACACACAGCATCCAGAACTTAAATATTAAGCATTCACTGCCAGACCATCAGGGATTAATGCCATGCAATGGAGGGCAGAGGGAAGAACTTGCTCCATGGAAGAAGGAAGGTTGCTGCTGACAGCAAATACAGTGATGAAGAGAAATAAATGGGCAAAGACTTGCATGCAGACAGACACGTTACTGAAAAACATGATATTATTAGGGAAGTAATGATGCTGCATACCATACACCTTTCAAGGAAGATCATTACTAAGAATATGTCCTGGCAGTCTGAAATGAGGGAGTGTTAATGGGAGACAGGAGCAGGAGCACGGGGTCATGGCTGTGATTAAATTTGATCAGGCAACATGCTCAGGAGCACAGCTCATGAAATATTTTACTCTTCACAGAGGACAGCCAGATGTGTGGGTAGGTTTTCAGAGTGCTCTGCAACATTAAAATGAGCAGCACCACAATGCTGTGCAGTGGTGCTGATTTGTGAATTGTGTCATTGTAGATGGCTGACATTTGCACATACTTAGATAATTTATGGTTATTTAAATTTGAGAGTAAGGAGTGTCACTTGAGTAAAAAAGACTGGTTAAAGATGGAATTTTCCCTGGAAAAGATGGAAATTTTGTGGAATAGTAGTCAGGGATTGCTGTTTCAATGTGCAGTACATACAAAATCACATGAGAGCTGTTACCCATAGCACACTTAGTACATCTCCATGCAGTGCAGAAGAATTGTATGAGATGCAAATCACTTCCAAGTAGATTTGAACTTAGCAAGTACAAGCTTTCTGGCACATAAGTCTTAAATAATATTTTTTTTTCTTCTCATCCAAGGCATTCTAGTGAAACATTAGTCAAGAAAAAGGACTGGTTCCTGGTAGAACTAGTTTGGCTGAAACTTCAGTTCTCTTCTTTGGTATTCCCATCTAAATGTCCAGATTGTTTCTGCAAATTTCTGCCATCTAAAAGTTAATAAGGACTAAAGATGTTCTGCCTAGCTCAGCAACTTGTCTCTTCTCAATGGCCAAAACTGGATTGGTAACAGGAGTCTCTGCAAGGAAATACAGCAGTGCGTTGCCAGGTGCCAACTGCTTCTAGCACAGAGACTTTCCAAGTCAGAATTGGTTTCTACACATCTAATCCACCTGTCTAATCTAGTGTTGTACCCCAGCTTTGTAACTATGGTAGGGAAAGTCAGACATCTCCCCAGAATGATTTATCCACTCTGAATGTGTGTCCAGGGCAGATCAGAAGAACAGCTCTTGGATTCCACTTTTCTTCCTTTCAAATATTCTGTTACTTAAGGCTGCATTTTAGTGTCACACTGCACCTTAAAGGGCAGCAAATTCATTGAGGAGAGCAGGAGAGTCAAAGGCAGAAATGAATCTGATAACACGAGGAGACACAAAATCCAGGATTAACAAACCCACCACAATTTGCCATTTCAATCAGTACATATAATTTTAAAACTACACACATTGTTGGGGTAATTTGGCTCAAGATAGCCACATGAAACAAATACCTTTCACATTCTTACAGGCAGGTGAGCCGAATGGTCAAAGTCACCAAGTGAAGTTTACACTGAGCAATAGGATCTGAGTTTTCTATCCCAGACAGTGCTCAGAACATAAGTATTCTCCTCCTTTCATCTTCCAAACTGTACCTTTGGTTTTGAAAGCTTCTACATGCAAAACAAGGAAGGAAAGGGAAAGAAAAACTCTGGGAAGCCCTAATATTTAACATTCTGCTGTCAGAAAAGCAGCAGCAGAAGAAAATATGCGTGCTTGTTTGATTAAACATATAGTGTACATATAATACACAAATTCTGTGCAGCCTCAGGCTCCTGGTAAACTGCTAATGCAGCCCTCAGTAGGGTGAGGTTTGGGCTTCCCCACTGGCCTGATTATTTCCTTAATAGATCTATAAAGAAAGAATATCAATCTGATGAGTATGATAATCTGGAATTGCAGAAGTGTGTATAAATGCAAACTGATACCACTACTCTTTTTCACGACATTGTGTGAGCAGAGGGTGGGGAAATTAAATGTCCTGTCTTTTCCTGGGTACTGAGAACCCGACATTTGAATTCTGTCTCTCACAGGATTGTTCTGGACAGAATATCCAAAATTCTGCTGGATAAACACATCATGGGTTGGGTGAGCAACTGGCTTACGGGTTGGGCACAAATGGGTGATTATTGTGAGCAGGGTGACATCATCAGACTGGCCACCTGTCACTAATGGGGTTCTGCAGGGCTCCATGAAGAGCCTTGTGCTCTTCAACATCTTTATAAACGACCTGGGTGCAGGACTGGAAGGACACTGAGCAAGTTCACAGATGGTACAGAACTGGGAGGAGCTGCTGACTCCCTCAAAGGCAGGGATGCCCTGCAGAGACCTCAACAAAGGAGAGGGCTGGGCAAACACCAACCTTGTGAGCTCAACAAGGGAAAGGACCTCTTGTGAATCCTGGGGATGGTCTTATGTTTTATGATCCTGAGTATATGCATAGAAAGTGAATCTCCCTTCTGGTTTTCAAGAACTGCTAAACTCTCACTTAGAATTAAGATGCTCAGTTCTGCTAAATGTACTTCCAGAATGATGGAGAATTCAGAGGGCCTCAACAAGAGTAACTGAAGAACTAGAAAACATAACTTTGGGAAGTTTTTACTGAGTCCCTGAAGAAAAGACTTTCAGGAGACACAGTTCTGATTTTCAAATATAAGAAACATGCAGAGAACTGAAAAGATAAAAGGAACAACATTAGTCTTGCGGATAAAGCAAGATGTCATACTTATTTACTTTAAATCCACTGGTCATTAGAGTGAATCCACTGCTCTGACAGAGTTAAAAGGGTGTGGAACCCCTGTCCTTTCATGCTTTTGAGATGTTTTCTCCCTGTCCTTTTCTGCTTAAGCAACAGCCAGCAGCAGTGGTGGCTGCATCAGGCTTAAGCTGGACTCTGGGAAGAGGCTGGAGCTAACATTTATGTAAGTAGCCATAAATGTTGCTGAAAAGCTGAGGGCTGGTTGAGCATGCAGCAACTGAAACACGGCTGGTATGCAAATATGATTGCAAGGGAATCACCTCATTCCATAAACCATGGGCAGCCCAAGGTTCATGGATCTCTCCTGTGAATCCTGGGATTCACACCAGGATCAGCCCTTGAGTGGAGACACTACTCAAGGTTATTCCTTGAGGCTGAGAGATTCCTTGCTGTAACAGATTCTTGTTCAACTTTGAAACTTTACCTAAGTAATACACAGGATTGATTGTGGACATAAAATTATTTAGAGATAAAGAACTGGACAAGTTTGGGACTAAGTCTGGATCCAGCTTAACCTAAACTTCTCACTAAGAGGGTGTTTAGAAAGCAAGAACATAATTTCTGAACCTCATGATGCAATGGCAGGCCCTCCCTGACTGTATTGTCTCACCCTGTCCTCTGTGCAGTGAATAATCCAGTGTACCTTGGTACTACACCTTGCTAAAACAGTCTCATTTATTATCAAACTTTGTTAAATCCCTGTTTTATACCAATAAACATGTTGCTACTCTTCTCTTGGGAGTGAAGAGCATCACTCCATCCATGACAGCATCCAACAAGGTTTCTGAATGCTTGCTGTTAAATATTACATTCCTATCACAGCTTGATACTACGGCACAAACAAATTAATTCAGTTAAATATATAACAATTTTTTCCAAGCAACTAAACCATCTACAGCTTGAAAGACCTATTCTGCATTTTCAGCATGGTGCTAAAACATGCACATTACATTTTTTTTCTTACTCTAAGAGGGACTCTATTCAAAGTCAAAGAATGAGATCGGCTGGTTTAGATACTCAACCCTCTTAACAAAAACCCCAGCGAAGTCCATAAAATGTGAAAATGTTTTAATGTGAGAATAAAGTAATAAACCAAAAGCCTTTCACCGTTCTTTTCCATCATGGCTTTCAAATAGCAAGAATTCTGCAGCTATATAAAAACACAGGAAGGGAGGGTCATGAGTCTTCCTTCTTTTATCCCAGTGGAAATCAAGAGTAACCCTGCTGACACCTGAGGAATTACAATCATGTAAAACTGGTGTATATGAGGGGGAAAAAAGCCATCCAGAGGAGTATACTTCATTGGTTTCAATAAATTCTCTTCCTTTTTAACACCAGCTGTATAAAAACCTCCAATAAAATTTTATGTGCTAAGTCTGGTGCTGAAATGACCAGACACTTTCCAATAACATAAAACTGCAGTAAGCAATTAGAATATTTCTGCTTAAATACGTTGTTCCAATTTGTTTAGTGTCTCATCCTGGAGTAATTCTCCCACATCATCCACTATCTCCAGTTTTATCAGCATGATTTTCTCCAAGATATGAAGGAATATTATATTGAAACATGCATTTATATCTACATCTTTCTATGTATTTTCCCAGGTGTTATATTTCACCTGAAGTTTTGCTATTGCCTTGTTAGCAATCATATTAAAAATGCTTATATTTTATACCACTTTATTCCTACCATGAGAGTATCAAACCATCTCCAGCACAAATTGTATGAAGTCATGGAAACTTACAGATTTAAATACTGGAGTGCACATTAATTAGTATTACAGTATTTTATGAGTTCACTTAATTTTTATCTTACTGTTGTATCTTGAATTTGGGTAGCAGCATATGAAATTTTTACTATTAAACTCCAGACTTTCAAAGTAATTTGGCCAGGATTTAGATGACATTGAAAAGTTCTTTAAATATATGTTATTGCTATTAAATCCCCACATTTTCCCCTTCAGTTAATGAATACATACATTTTAGTGAAATTGTGCAAATGTGAAATCTACGCTCACCCATTTCGAGGCTGTCCTATTCCTTCTGCTACAGTGAATAATCCATTAAAAAGGTCAGGACTGACTCTCTTCCTACAACTACCGTGGCTATTACAGTGAGCAGAAACAAGTATTTGAAATGTTTCACTATTGATTAGCACAAGCTCCTTGTTCAGGTTCTCGAATGTGAGCCAAGATTTTTAATGCCTGTGACATGCAAACCTGTAACAGCCACTGCCAGGTGATGATCCAGCAGAGAGACAAAACATTTCAGTGAGGAACTCTACCATCAGTCCTTGCATGGTGAAGGCATCAGATCAGGGAGCGTGGATGGGGAATAATTTTTCAGTCTGATGATAAATTTAGCTAAATTAAAAGTTCTTGAACTGAAACATCATTTAGGTACTTAGGCTAACCAAAATTCTTATATGGTATCAAACAAATGGGATTTTTTTAGTATCCCCCATCACATCCACACTCTTAAAGAAAATTTGTTTTCCTCTACCTTTTGAAATGTCAGTACATGTGAAAATGTAGCCTGTCTTTTCAAATTGGAATTGAGAAAAATGTCACATTTGACCCATCCACAGAACTTGTTTGCTTTACCTTGGGNTAGGCTAACCAAAATTCTTATATGGTATCAAACAAATGGGATTTTTTTAGTATCCCCCATCACATCCACACTCTTAAAGAAAATTTGTTTTCCTCTACCTTTTGAAATGTCAGTACATGTGAGAATGTAGCCTATCTTTTCAAACTGGAATTGAGAAAAAGGTCACATTTGACCTGTCCACAGACCTTGTTTGCTTTAGCTTGGACATCCCTGTTTAGTCTTTGGTACATGGACATTTTGGTGCAGGAGGCTGTAATTGTGATTTTGTGGTTCCCCCATCCTCTGTGCAGTGCTGTGTCCAGGGAAGGACTGGTTCACTGCACAGATTGTGAAGCAGAGGATTTTCATGAATTAGAATGAGAACATTTTAAATGCAGGTTCAACACTACTTCTACACCAAAGGGGAACCCATTATCCAAAGTTGGACAAGAAATGAGCTCAAATCCTACAAGCTGTGAAGTTTTGGGGCCCTTTTCCAGTGTTAAATCTTCATGGTGAAGACTGAACAGGAACTTCCCTTGTTCCAACATGCTGTGCAACACAGAGTAACATGAAACATCTTGTAAAAATGCACAGCAACACTCACTCAGTCACTGAATTCCATCGGTTGTGCTGAAATCCATGATTTGCATGCATGTATTTGCATATATATGCATCTACTCTATTTATGCCTGTAAATATTATATGTATGCATGCAGAGAGTAACTAATAATCATTTTTTAGAGGAAAACTGAGGCATAGAGTAGTTAAATTTGCTAGGGAGATTGCAGGCATCTGTATGAAAAGCATGAGAAGAAGCAAGCCACCTTTACTTGAACCAATGCTGCCTCTGCCAAATAAAGAATTTGATTTCTAGCAAAAATTCACTCAGCTTAACAGCTTAAATCTCACCTTCCACTCTTTTTTTGTGCTTGTCATTGTTTCAACTCAAAAGTATCTAAGTGTCTCTCTAGAGCTTAAGTTTTTCAAAAGAAACAGAATAGATGAGTCTCTAAAAACATCAATTGATGTCACCCAAATTCTCTTTCCAACTGAAAGATGGAATGCAAATAAAAATTATACTCAGTGTGTGGAGTGGATTCAACACACTAATTACAGGACAGAGTGTGGTTAGACCATCAAAAATGCACACACAGTTAGTTGTTTATGAAATAGACACCAGACAAGAAGATATTAATATTCACAATGAACTTGATCTTAAACACCCTGTAACTTCATATTGCAGATATGTATATGGTGTCCCTCCAGATAGAGACTTTTTTCCCCAGAATGCTCTGTAGTTCTTACTGATTTTACCCCGTGAATTTTTTGAATTTCATCATTTTTGGGCCACTCTTTTTCGTTTGTTTGGTTGGTTCCTCATCACTATTCTCATCTTTTTCTTTTTCCTGGAGTGAAACCTTACACAATATTTTTTTTTCTCTTTTTTAATTTATCATGAAGATGGCTAGTTTTCCTTCTCACAGTTCTCTGTATTTTCACTTACTACATAATCAGTAACTAACTTCAACATTCCTACATGCTATTATTATTATTATTTTCATCTTAGTTATGCAAAAAGATGAGAACCAGGTCAAATTAATTGGTCTGAGGCTGGCTGAATGATTTTTGAGTCTTTGTGTTGTGGCCAGAATAAATCCTGTGTTGCTCAGACTGAATATTTTACAATGACCTTCCTGAGAGCTGCCTCAGGAGGGAAATGGGAGACAAAGAAGTGAATTCTCAGCCAGGAGGAAAGATGTTCTGAGGGTTGCACAATCACACTGGTGCTTTGGCTGATCACAACTACTGGGACAGCACTGGAGCCAAGCTTTCAATATCAAACCCCCACCACCCTGGGGCTGGGAGGGGCACTGTGCTACACACAGGCATAGATATATTGATGATTAGCTAAGTACCTCTAATTAAAATGGGAGGAACACATGTTGCATATAAATATTTCACATAAATATAAAGCTATGATTTGTATGCCATGTGTCTTTGTGACAGTGGTGCTAATGAGGACATCTTTTAAGAGAAAAAAAGGAAGCAGCAAGGCTTGTAGTAATTTTTTTGCAATAACATCAAATTCTATTCTTTCCAACTTGCAGTCAAATAGATTTTGTTAGAAATCATTTTTTTTCTGGGCAAACTCTTAACCCCATCCTGAAGAGGGTGATTACTAATTTCTATTTTTTCTTCTGTTCACGCAAAAGAAGAAGTGGTGGGGAGCTCTCTATAAATAACTCCATCAAGGAGGCACTTGGAGTTATGGCACTTATGGAAAAGGAATATTCCATCCAATTTACCCATTTGTCTAAACGGCTTCTCTTGATGATGTGTAGGAATTAATACTTGAGAGACAGATGTCCAGAGAAGGACTGTTCAACTGCTTCCCCAAATGAGGACCATAGTTCTAATTCGTGCTGCTTTCAAATATATATCTATATATTACAGCAAATATCAAAGGTCATGTTCACATGTGCACTGCCATCAAGAGCATTTCCACATTGCAGCTGGTTAATCTGGTGACATCAGCTAGTCATTCTCAAATTTTAATTCAGATTTCTTAAATACTCTGTAAAGTAAAGCAATCAAAACAAACTGCTAATCGTGGGAACCACCAAAAAATGTCATTTTACACTAGAGAATTTTTTTCAAAACAAGTTATATTTTTTCAGTTATCAAATATGTGTCAAAATTTAAAATATTCACAAATATCTATGTTTTATGCATACAAGCTGCATGTGCTGCAATATTTTTCAGCCAGAAATGACACAACACATATCAGGTGAAAGTTTTTAAATGTAGATGAGTGATAAGGATGGACTCAAGTTTAAAAACATGAAAAGATTGTAAATGGTATGAAAATAACTTGGTCAACCAAGCAGCTCCTTTGCAAATGGATCTTGGTTAAACAGAAGGCAGGAGCTGTGTGAAGAAGCTATTACTGATCAAAGAAATTACCCTGAATTTATGAGAAAGCAGCAAGAGCATGAATTGATGCAAGGCACTTAAGCAAAATCATATTCTGAGGCAAACAGAAAGATTTCATGGATGATTAATGCCTATGTAGCAGAAGAGGGGAAAGCATAACTTCATTTAATGTAAACATGATTACGATCCTGATTCTGCATGAAATTCAAGTTCATTCTCATCATTTTGGGGACACTTGGGGTGTTTCAAATTCAACACATTCTTCAGTACGATGCTGAACTGTGGAAAAGTGTCATTATGTGTGATGAACACTCACAAGGGTATGTGACGAGATAAATATTAAAACACATTTAAAATATATATTTTAAATGAATAGAATTAGGTTTTTTACACTTTGTTACAAAAGGAAGCTCTGTGGAGAATGACAAAGAATCAGAACATGGAGTTATACAAAAAAACCCCAAACCAATTGGAGACCATAATGTTTTACTTATCGATTTATAACCTCATAATTCTGTATGAATGTTTTTGGAATGCGTATACAAATACTGTCAGTAGTTCTTGTGCCTCCAGGGATATCCAGGCCATAGGAAATAATTTTAATAATTTTAAAATTTACTTTGATTACTTATATGTTACCAACACTTGTGCTTCACCCTTGTGTCTCTTTTGAACTCAATGAGGAAACTAATGTGTGTCTAAAATGTATTCCTGAACACAATGAGACCTGGATATAAATACTATAATGATAGAGAGAATCTGCTGTTTAC
>VWYP01008522.1:32492-37492 GCA_013400435.1 Pycnonotus jocosus | reverse complement strand
CTCCAAAGCTTACACAACCCTACAATATTTATTTATTTCCCCTTGTTTTTTTCCTCTGCCTTTTTTTTTTCTTTTTTCTTTTTTTTTCTCCTCCTTCCTTCCACGGGAATCACCCGCGGAGAACAAGGCGGTAAATTCCAGGAGTCCCGTTGGCAGGGAAATCAGACATCAGCGCCCATCCCCGGGGATCCAGGCACCCTCCAGCTCCCGGGGGGACATTTCCATGCTCCCCCCTCATCCCTCTGGAAACTTTCCTGCCGTGCCTCCAAGCTGCACCGGCGTTGCCTTCGCTGCTCTATTTGTTATCCTAATAAAAGTTTTTGGGCTCTGCCGTAAAGTTGTCACTTGAAAGGCACGTCCTGAACACACAGCCACGGTGTGGGGTGAGTGTGGGGGAAAAGGGGGTGAGGGGAGAAGGATTTGATAAAAGGAATTGAGGAATTTAAGCTGCTGCATCCCAGCCCTGGTAATATTAATATTCCCTCCTAAGCCGTGCGTCCTCCGCAGAGGGGAAAAAACTTTGCACCCCACAGAAAACCCAGGAGCTGAGCTGAGCTCCAGGATCCAGGCCTGGGGTTCCAGGGGAGGGTGACCTTCATCCCCAGCAGCAGCATCCTCCCAGCCAGCTCCTCAGGATGCTGCCAGTCAGGGATGAGGTGCGTGAGCAGAGCTGGGGGATGGCGTGGCTGCCTGGAGAGCCCATCCCTGGGAAAGAAAGGAAAAGCAAAAAAGAATTCCAAAACACCCCCTAAAACCCGGTGTTTTTTGAATTAAGCTGCGCTCTGTAACAATTCCTTTCGTGTGCGTGCACAAAATGAGAGAAATACGAACACAGGTCGGGCTGGTTTGCAAAAATCTCCTGAAAAAAAAAAAAACCCAATCTTGCAGACTCCAAAAAAACATCTTTAGGTGGGGAGTGAACCTTGTCATCCACGAAGCAACACAATAAAACCGTGCAAGGCTTTCGCAGAGTCAGGAAAGTTCAGGCATGCACCAAGTTAACATAAAAATTGCTAGAAAACACAGGAATAGCAATTTGGGGATAAGAAAGGAGGGAGAACTCATGTTATAAGTGCAAGTGATCTGGAAATAGCTGTTTGTCTTGGACATTTGCAGGGAAGTGACATCATGCCGAGCGTCCGTGGGGATATTAATTCTGCATTTTTTCAGGCCAGATTCTGGCACTAAAGTTGGCAAAATTAGACCATTCTGTTGAAGGGATCTCCGAGCCGCCCACCTCCAGCACACATTACAGCACACCTATGACATGACCCAAGAACAATGGGTGAAAAATGGGCCATAAAAACATGAATGGCCTGCTTCATATAAAGCAGATTTTATAGTGCAGGTGTGCCTTCATTTATCGATACTGTAAAGCAGTGAGATCATACCGGCAGTAAAACACAACATTTGTAAAACAACAACTGAGGAAAAAAAAAAAAAAAGGGGGGGGGGGGGGGGGGAAAAATTCTATTAATTAAAAATGTAATGGCACAGATAAAATCTCAACGGGGTGTTTTAGAAATATATTTGATATTTTGTCATCGGATGCTTTACATCAGCTCGCACAGAATTCAGCCAGCTCTGAGAAGGAGATCTGGAAAAGGGGGAAAAAAAAAGAACTTAATTGAACTGTAAAACTATATCCCACATTTAGGAAAAACCAGGCACGTTAAAATATCTATTTAATAAGTGTCGTTTAAGTTGTTAAAGCTGGTGGAGAGGTTTGGCTTTTTTTTTTCTTTTTTTTTTTCCCTTCACCCATTAGGATATGAATGGGAAAAATTATGAATAGGAAATCCTGCTGGAGTTTTTATTGCCTATTTCCTTTCGGGAAGATGGCATTGTTCCTCTTTTAAAAAAGGGAAGGGGCGTAAAATAAGCGCAGGCATATGACAGACATCCTTCAAAGGCAGGGCTGGCAGAGGTGTTGTTCTGTATTTTTGTTCCTCACAAGGCAAAGCCTGTTCTATTTTTAAGCAGGGCTGTGCTGCTGTGGACATTTCCCTTCCCTCGAAAGGGGTTTTGGCATAATGTTGTTTTGATTAAGGCAGATTTCTGCTCTATTCTATTTAGTTTCTTTTTTGCTTTTTTAAATCACAATGCAGGAGCAAAGGATTGTATTTTTATTATTATTGTTGTTGTTGTTGTTGAATTTTTCCTTTTTTCATTTTTTTTTTCCCTGCATCCATTCCAGACCAGAGATAAAAATTTTTTTACCCATATCAGCAGGTTCAAAAATCCTCACCTGTGCAGGAGGGTTTTGCCAAACCCACCTGTCAGCAGGTTTTAGGGTCTCCCCTGCCTTGTTTATTTTTTTTTAAGATATTGCAAAAGAACCCTCAAACTTTAAAAGTGACAAATTTCCCGGGCAAAGGTGTGACCCTCTAAATCTTTGATGGATTTAATCACCCTGAGCTGGGTAAGGGGAGGGTCAGAGGGTCTCTGTCCCTCGGAGGTGACCCCAAACATGTTTGGGGGTTTTGCTGAGGTGCCCAGAATGTGGGGGCACCCCCTTGGGCACCTCCCGGGGGCTCCTGCCTGACCCTGTCCCTCCTTTGGGGACTGTCCTCACCCTGTGCCTTCCCCTCCCTCCCTGCCTCCCCCTCCCCAACAATCCCAGCTTGTGCCATCATGTTCAGCACAGATGTTTCAGCAGCTGTACATGGTGAGCAGCTTTGAAAAGAGATTTTTTTTTCTAAGATTATTTTTTCCTAAGATATTTTTTTCCTAAGACTTTTTTTCCCCTAATGTTTCTTTTCTCTAAGATTTTTTTCTTCTTCTTTTTTTTTTAAGTATTTTATTTCTAATATTATTTTTTTTTTCTGACACATCCTCATGGCCTGATAACGATTGTCAACCACTGCCATGGGATCTGGGAGCACAGGGACCTCCATCGTGGACACAGCTTCCTACACTCCCCACCTTTCCCTAAATTCACTGATTTTCCCTAATTTTTTAATTTTGCCACGCTGGGTGCTGGATTTGGTGGGGCCAAGGAGTTATTTTTATATCCTGGCACTGATAATAAAGTCCTGGTGATGGCCCAGAGCCATCATGGTGTGTGACACCCCTGCAACAGCCTTGGGCATGGCCAATGAGCCTCACACTGGTGTGGGGAGCAGTTTTGGGGAGCACTGAGATTATTTCCCAGATGAAGCAAAGTCATGGAGATTCCTGAAATTTTGTCCATCAACCTCCTGCTTTGAGGACCTGAACAATGCCCTGGTTTGATTTTCTTCAGGAGTTACATTGATGGCTGGAGCCTTAACCCAAAAAAAAAAACCCAAAACATAAAAAGAATGAAATCCCATGAAACCCACGAGCTGTAAATATTCCCATCTCCAGCTTGTCCATTGGGATGGCTGAAGGCTCTGGCACGAGCACTCTCAGATAAATTATCTGTGCCTGTTCTGTTTAATTATATATTTTTAAATGTCATTTTTCTTGTGTCACGGTAGACAATACTCTTCCTCTTTACTGAATGTAAGGGATTTATCCTGGAGATTCCCATGAATGATCCTATTTATACAGCAGGGACATTCCAGGGGCTGGTGCTGTGACTTATTGCTGGGCCTGCCTGCCAGTTCTTAAGTACCTTGTTTTCCTTTCATGTTCTTTATGTGCCAGTGGGTTCTTATTTGTCTTTAGTAATTAAAGAAGTGGAGGAGGAAATGGAGAGGCTTTGGATGCCGATCCACCTCTCTTTTTTTGGGATACTGGCAACAAGTGCCCTCAGCCTCACTCTGTGCCAGCCCTTGGCCGAGCCCCACCATCCATCCTGCTCTTCCCAAACCTTCCCAGTTCCACTGATTTACTGCAGGCTCAGGCAGGTTTCTTTGAGGAGCCAGAATTAAGAATTCTCACCCCCATCCAAGCTCCTCCTGGGCTCAAAAAGGGATTTTGCTTTGTGTTTGTGTTGTCCCAGGAGAAGGCAGAGCTGGGCAGGGCTCAGCTCATGTGAGCAGCTCTGCACAGCCCCAGATCAGCACCCCAGGGGCTCCCATGGCTGGAACCCTGCCCTGGCATTCCCTGCTCCTCTCTGCTCTGGGGAACGAGCTGGAGAAGTGGTGGTGGCATCACTGGAGCTTCCCTTCCACAGGGAATGGAGGAGAACCATGGAAAATGGGGCAGCCAAGCTCTGCCCTGGACACCTTTAGCTCCTTCACCAAGAGCAGGAACAGGAATATGACATTTTTTAAAAACAAACAGAGTCTGGCTGTTTGGCTTCAGCACACAGCCTCTGCACCCTTGCCTTGGGGAAACTTTTGGGATTATTTCCATTCCAGCCTTAAATCCAGTGTTTCCATCCAGCCATAAACCCAGGAGAGGGTGGCACAGCCCCCAGCTCGCTCCCTGTGCTGATCTCCCACTCAGCTGCAGGACAGGAGGGTTTGTTCCTGCAATCCTCTCTCCTGCTGAGCTCCCTGGGATCTGCAGCACTCCCAGGCATTTCCAAGAGTTGGATCGATACAGAAGCTCAGTTTACAGCATGGACAATTTAAGCCTTTTTTTTTTTTTTCTTTTTTTTCCTCACCTGGTTGTTAAATTCACATAAAAGTAAAATAAAAAGGGCTTTCCTGGTGGTGGGATAAACCCATCCCTTCTCTCCCTCCTTCCTCCAGTCTCCCTGGCATGGAATGATACCACAGCACCCAGTCCATTTTGGGATTTCATTGGGAATCCAAACTAAAGCACAATTTTCCACGTGCTGCAAGGAGTTGTACCTAATGTTATTGCACTGAAAAAGGGACAAAATAAAAGAGCACCCAGAGTATTTTTAAATTTAACAAAGTAAACCACCCAGAGCTTCACTGGGACTATTGGTGCAGGACATCATGGAGTCACACATGATGATTTAGGAATCACACATCGTTTTGGCTTGGATTCGACCTAAAAATCCACCCAGTGCCACCCCTGCCATGGGCAAGGACACCTTCCACTATCCCAGGTTGTTCTAAAACCCATCTGACCTGGCCTTGGACACTGCCAGGGCTGGT
>VWYP01008522.1:19992-27492 GCA_013400435.1 Pycnonotus jocosus | reverse complement strand
TATCCAGGAAGTGTCGGCTGTACCCAAAGTTTCAGGCTATTAAATCAATGAAAAATATATTGGATTTAATATGTTTGGCTTAGGAAATTTGTTTTGTGTGCTGCAGCCTAGTGCAGCTTGCTCTGAGCTTACCTCTGTTTGAATTAGAGGGTTTCAGCTCATGTGCAGCTCAGACATTGGCCCACAAGACCGTGAAGCGTAGCTGATTTTTGGAGAAACTACTAAGTAGTTTCTATAGTGATAATGATGTACTATGTGCACCTATTGGGAATATATAAAATTAGAGAGAATTTCTGTTTGCTTTGGTCCTCTTTCTAGAATAATTACAGGAACTGCCATTCATTCCCATTCTGTTACCCTGATTATTCTAGAATAACCTGGTTATTAAGGTTTAGGCGTGTTTAAGAACATACTGCAAAGTGACAACTTGTCATGTTGGTATTATCAATACTTTAAAATTTCCATATTAGTGACCCAATTTTCTCAAGATTCCTGAGTGTTTAATTTGGTGGAGAGAAGGAGGGAGGGGAGTAAATGATGCCTCTGCCTTCTCTCTATTCAAAGTAACCTTAATTTTCTGTTTCTGAATAGAAACCTTTCCCTGAGCGACTGAAAAAAAAAAAAAAAAAGAGTCGGAACAATTCTGCCTAAACACATTCTCAGCTTGAAAATCCTTCTGCTCCCATCAGATGTGGTGGGGAACACTTTGAAATCCCCCCGTGCCTGTGGCAGAAGTGCCATTGCTCAATTCAGGGAATTATGGAAACCAGAAGTGCTGAGTGGCCGACCCCAAATCTGCTTCCCAGAATAGCAGCTCACAGCCTAAAAATCCCACAATGTTTAATGAAATATTCTCCCTGAAATAGCACTTTCCCTCCGAGGCAAGGCATCCTCCACGGGGCAGGTGTGTAACAGCAGGTGTGTGGTTTGGAATTTCCTTGGCTGGGAGGAATTTCTCCTGCAGAAGGAGGGGAATTTCACCCAAGGAGGCACGGGCAAGGCTGTGCTCTGGTGAAGGTGCCCATAAAGCTGTCCAGAACCACACTCCGCTGACGTAGTGACAGATTGGGCCATTTTGCCGTGGTAATTACTCAATGCTTCAGCAAGTGGTAACTAAATCCTCTGGAAATCAAAATGTCTAATTGCACAGGCACATATGGTGTCGCCCCAGCCCTCCTGCGGAAGGTAATGGAAGCAGCACACCCAAACCTTCCTGGAATTCCCCCGGCTCCAGAGCCACCAGTGACACAAAACAGTTGGCATTTGGAAGAGTGTTTGGGGAAAAAAGATGGGAATAAAAGAGCTTTTGGGAAAGGTGATGTGGTACAAACAGACCTGGGGTACAACAGCAAAATTTAGGTTAACTTTGTCAATAAAGAGAAAAAGGCTAAAGCTGTGATGCTGCTGCTCTAATCTCTGTATAGGAACCATTTTACTGCCAAAACTGCAAGGATGGGTTCAGTATTTGGTCTGGGATGTTGACACACAGGGTGCAGAATCCACACAGGTCATGCCAGGGGAGCACAGAGGATTTACTGGGCCACAATTTCCTCATACCAGGAGCCCAGGAGCATGGGGGACACCTTTCTCAAGGCCCACATTGAGCACCAAACCCTGGTGGCTGAGCAGGAGAGCAGGGAAAGGACCTTGTCCAGCCCAGCTCAACCAGCTCCCACCAACCTGCACACTGAAGGAGGATCCAGACCAGAAAAAACATGCAAGATTTCATCTGAGAGCTTTGCTTGGCGCAAACAGCGGTGGCAGATGATGCTGTGGGTCAGAGGGGACAAAATCAGGCCCTTTCATCCCATCAAAGCCAGAAATGTGGGACACCATCCTCAAACCAGGATCTGAGGTAACATTCTTGGTCCCTTTTTCCCTCAATGAGTCTCCAAAGTTGAGAAAATCAAAAGGACAACACTTCTTGTGGGGGCTAAATGAATTCTAAAATGTTTATTTTAGAATGACTTCATCTGAAGAGTTGCTAAAATCTGACCTGTGCATCCATCCGTCCCTCCATCCATCCATCATCCATCCATCCATCCATCCATCCTCCATCATCCATCCATCATCCATCCCTCCATCCATCCATCATCCATCCATCATCCATCCATCCATCCATCCATCATCCATCCATCAACTATCCCTCCATCCATCCATCCATCCCTCCATCCCTCCATCCCTCCATCCATCCACTCCTATTGCTACTCCACCAGGTTTTAAGCTCTTTTTAGGATTTCTGCTGTCAGAAAGAGGCAACCCCTCCCCCTTCTTATTTCAACTATCACCTTCAATTACAAACATTCAGCTTTAGTGCAGGAGGGCAACACTGAATTAATTGTTAATTGAGGTTTTTGGACCAGCTTCAGCCCCTTCTTCTGGAAGACACAGTCCTATGTTCTACATTTCGTAATTACCAGGCAGAAAACCTGCATCCCTTACATCTCTTCTTCTCCAAAGAATCCCAACCCCCAGTTCCTGCGACTCTCCTTGGAATTAGGAGTTCTTCTTTTTATTTCTCGCTATTAATGTTTAGAAACTCTGAGGGTGTATGATTAATGCAGGTAGTGTGACTTTGATATAGGACAAAGTAGCATTAATTGTATGATATACATTATTTTTAAAACAACTACATTGTCTTCATCTTGCATAATTATCTCTTTGTTGCTGTTAATCAGGATTTCCCAAAGTGGCACACAATAAAAAGCATTAAGGTTTATGTCAGCAGATCCAAATCTGGAATCAAATCTATCTGTACCATCAGGTGCCCATTAGGCTGGTGGAATTGCACATTAAAGACACTCAGAAAATACAGACACTTTTTTTCTTGCAGTAACTGGGAGAAAGGAGAAATTGGAGCTCTGGAAACAGATGTAGGAAAAGGCAGATCCTGCCCAGTCTGTTAAAGACAAACGATGAGAGGGAAAAGAGGTGAAATATTCACCCACTGACATTTTTGAGTGGTGTCACAGCGAATTTCAAGAATATCTCGCCACTTAAAAATATCCTCAAGAGTTTTTTTCACTCAGATTTTAGAGCAAGGTTGTTTTATGTGAAACTGTAAACAAAGAAGTTGGGGACTGCTGCACTATAGGGGCTCCCAGAGGGGCAGCAGGGCTGGACAGTGCCTGTTCCATGGGTGCCAGCCCGGGGACAAGAGACACTGCCACCGTTCCACCACTGAGCCCTGGGATGAGTGTGGGGCAGACAGGACCCTGCAGGGGCAGAGCCAAGGCCAAGGGATGCAGAAAACACCCAGCCACTGGGGCAGCCTGAGGAACTGCTGCTCTGGTGGCACCAGCAGAGCTCAGCCTTTGTTCTGGGGGTGAGAGGCAATTCCTAGAGGAAGGATGGACAGCTGGACACAGCCATCCATGTGGGATTGGTGTGTAGGGTGGGGAGTGTAAAGCTTACCAGATTAAATGGCTTTATGGGAAATGTTTTCTGTGTTCTCTGTGTTCATGATGGAGCTGAGCGGGAATTTCATCAAAGAAACACAGAGGCTTTCAAGCTCTCCATTCCCTCCTGTTCTTCCTGCACTTTTTGGGTTTTTTCTTCCTTTCTTTCTCCTTGTTCCTTTTTAAGAAAAGACCAAAGGGGAGACAAGGAGCCCTGGAATGTGCACACCTTGCCAAGCGCCTCTCCAGTGCCCACCTCCCCTGCCTGCTCCTTCCATAAGGAATTCTATTCATGGGGAGCAAGGAGGGCTCCTGACCATTTCCACCACTTCAGCCACAGCAGCTCCCTGCAAAAGCTGGGCTGTGCTTCTCCTGCAGGGCACAGGAGCAGGGAGGGAGCAAAAGTTGGCTCTTGTCCTTCTTCAGGTGTCCTGTGGATCCCAAAAGCCACAAGAGTGTGCAAAGCCAGGCAGGGCAAGGGCACAACCCAGCAGAGCTGGGACAAGGAGAGGAGCGCTCAGAAAAGCAGGGAGGAACATCAGGCCAAAGGAGAAAATGAGCCTGGAGCAGCGAAGTAAGAGTGATAATACCAAGCACTTATGTTCAAAGCACTGTACAAATCTTAATTAATTAATCCTCAAAGCCCGCTCTGGAGGAGATAAGCAAGGGTTATTATCCCCTCCTTGACAGGGAGCCGGAGGCAGCAAGGTTAAGAGTCACGTCCAAGGCTGCAGAGAAAGGCTTCAGAGGGTGTTTTCCAGGGATAAACACTCCAAAACCATGAGGATCCACCATCCCAAAGAAATCCTAAACATTTCTGCACTCACTTCTGTCCCAATTTTCACTCTCAGCACTCACAGTCTGGAGCAGCCCTTGAACCTGGCCAAGGATGGGCTGGGAAGAGGTCAGGAGGAAGAGCCAGGTGTGTCCCTGGATGTGCCATCTGCCACCTCTCGTTGTCCCCTTGAGCATGTCCAGTTCCTCCTGTGACACAGTGCCACATTTGTCATTAGCTTCAAAATAAAAAAAAGAAATTATTAATTATAAAAAGTTGTGTTGATAAGGAATTTAAAAAGAGGTTAACTCTGACTGACCCCAATGCTTTCGAGGCTGTGGCCCCAAAAGAGGGAGCTCCACCATCTAGGGAGGTGGAAGTGTTGTGCTTCTCCTGGAATTCCAACCACCTCGTGCAGGTTTCCCTGCAGAAAATCAATTCTTGAGTGTTTTCCATCTGAAGGAAGAGAGGAAGAGGGGTTCTTTCTGGAACCTGACCCAGAAATTAAGGAACAATGGATCGAGGAACTCCAGTTTGACCCACTCCCCCTGTAAAAGGCTCCGGTTGGAAATGTTTCAGCTTTGGGCCAATTTTTCAAAAGTAATGAATATTTAGAAAAAGTGAATAGAAAGAGGAGACTCGGAGTATGGGGGCCAGGAAAACACTTTTCTTGGAAAAAAAAAGGACTTACAGGTCAAAGGTGTCTACTGCTCACAATATGGATCAGAGGAGGATTTCTGTGAGTTCTGGAGGGAGCTGGGGGCAGGGAGCAGGGAGAGGAATTGCCTTTGGTCTGTATTTGTTGCTCCAGTTCCTGTCCTGACAGCACAGCAGCTTTGATTGTAAGATGAATTGTGGGGCAGGAGCTGCAGCTCTCTTTTGGGATGTTGGTGTTTTCTCCAGCGCTTTTGACTTCAGGGAGACAAGGAAAAGTGAGGTGGGTGTAGAGCTGCCAGAAACAATAACAGGAACATTTGCCAATCAATCCATCACACGCTGCAGCACCATTTACCTTTCACCTTCCCAATTCTGAAGAGTCAATCCAAATATCAAATTGTTCCTGGATGCAGCAAAAAAAAATGGGAGGATGTGGGGTTAAAAAAAGGGACCCATCAATAATAGGACAATGGTCCTAATTTCCTGTGCAGCTCATTAGGCGTGACCTGGTCAGTCAATCTGGGCTCTATTTCCCCAATATTCCCTTTAAATACACATTTGCATCACCCCTTCTCCCCCACACTCACTGGGATACCTGGGAAGCAGCACAAGCTCCAGCACTGGATGTGCTCCCATCCCCAAAAAATTTGTGGTAAAAAACTTCAGATGGAAACTCTTCTGAATTATTGTTTAACCCTATCCTCTGTTTTTACTAGGATTCATAAATGTGGGCAAAGAGAGATGCGTTCCCAGGTTTAACGAGCCATTTATAACTAATTACTGAAGCTTATTAAGTACAGCTTTGGCTTAGGCATTTTATCCCTACCTTTTCTCTACAGTATTCACCAAAATTTGGCTTCCTAGGAGGAACTAATTGAATTTCATGGTTTACACATTACTTGCACACTCTCTTTAATCCCCAGCTCTAGTTTTTTTCTGTTACAGATTGTCCCAGAAGAAAGCCAGAACATTAACTTCGTATTTATTGTGCAAATAAGGGTGTTTTTAAAAATTCTATCTACACAGACACACCAAACTGGGCTGGAGCCTTTTCCAATCCTTCAGTGCAACTCCATCAAATCAGCACCCACAGACCAGCATGGAAACCAAAGTAAGATCTTCTGTGGGTGATTCTGGACAAACAGGATCAGATCAGACAGATATTTGTGAGCTGCCAGGGGAATTGGCTCCCACCTGAAGGTTTGGATGGGTTTGATTCCTGTGTGCTGGGCATGGCTGTGACACCCCCAGACCTGTGTCCAGGACAAGAAGGGCTTTGAGGGGCTGGAGCATGTCCAGGGCAGGGAATGGAGCTGGGAAAGCGGCTGGAGAATTCCTGAGAGAGCTGGGGAGGGGCTGGAGAATTCCTGAGGGAGCTGGGAAGGGAATGGAGAATTTCTGAGGGAGCTGGGAAGGGGCTGAGCCTGGAGCAAAGGAGGCTCAGGGGGGACCTTGTGGCTCTGCACAAGTCCCTGCCAGGAGGAGACAGCCGGGGCGATTTGGGATCTGCTCCAGGGAACAGGGACAGGAGGAGAGGGAACGGCCTCAGGCTGGGCCAGGGGAGGCTCAGGGTGGGCAGCAGCAGGAATTTCCCCATGGAAAGGGGCTCAGGGATTGGAACTACCCAGGGAGGTTTGGAGTGCCCATCCCTGGAGGTGTCCCAGCAACTCCTGGAGGTGGCACTCAGGGCTCTGTGTGACAAAGTGGGGATCAGGCACAGCTTGGGCTCAATGATTCTGTGATTTTTTAAATGGCAAATTTGGGGTGAAGCTTCTCTCTTTCAGCTCCTCAAAGCTGCCAGGTCCAACCAAAGCCTCTGGATCTGGGCACAGCATCTCCTCCCGAACTGGAGGAAATCCTGGCCCCGCTGATGTCGAAGGGAATTTGTGTTTTCCATCAGCACAGTCAATATTTCCCCTTCCACTCTTGCCCCTGTAAGCACTTTGTTAACACCTGCCTTAGCACCTGCAGCTGCCCAGCCAAACCCCATCCCAGCAGAGATGCAATCCATCAGCTGTCCCATTCAGTGGGAGTGTTTTTACATCCCAGAATGCACAGTTTGTATTTTCAGCTACATTTCCAAGCCCTGTGAGGCCAGGCACAAGCTGCAGCCCAGCTTTTTGAAGGAGAAGCAGCGCAAGGAGGAATATTCCAGGTAAATTTTTAATAAATGTGTGTGTGTGTGCAAGCAAAGAGCTGCAGCCCAAGGCATTTTTAGCAAATTCCAGCACTGTGCTGCTTGATCTTTAGCACAACATTTCCTACAGAAACAGCGTGAGGAAGCTCCCCCGGATTTTCCAGAGGGGCTGGGGAACGCAGGCGACCTCCTGGAAAGTTCAAGCAACAATTTCCAACACAAATGGAAGATTTTCCAGGGATTTTCCTCTCTTTTCTCGACTGCATCTTCAAGGCGGTCTCCAAATGTGTGAGTGGTTAATAAAAAGCCATCTAGAGTTCACATTATTTGAAGTTTTAGGGAAGAAAATGTTAAAAAACACAAGTGTCCCCTCAGTGATAACACAGCTCAACCCACAAAATCATACCCCAGAATTAAATTCGACTCACAACAATATATTTGGGTTGATTTTATTTTGTGTGAGCACAGCCTGTGGGCTGCTGCTGTGCAAATCAGCTTTCCCAGTGCAAATAAAAGTAAAAAAAGAAAAAAAA
>VWYP01008522.1:0-19968 GCA_013400435.1 Pycnonotus jocosus | reverse complement strand
AAAATAAGATAAAATAAAAAATAAAATAAAATAAATAAAATAAAATAAAAAAAAGCTGGAGCTTTTGGATTCAAATGTCATAACAAACCAAAGTGACAGCCCCTGCCAGGTGCTGGGGAACATCCTTGCAAGGATTCCTTGCTTACCCCACATTTGGAAGCTGAGGGATGGAGCTCTGCACATCCAGGGCACGGACAATTCCCTTGGTCCTTGGAGATGTAGGACTAAAAATCATCCCTGTTCTCTTTTTCTCCTTTTTAATTCCCATCTTTGGTACAGCTACAGAACCAGAAGGCAATAAAATGGTGCAAGAAAGACAAAAAAAGGCAACTTTGATCCCTCATGGCACAAAGTGCTGCCCATTCACATCTGTCCTGTCTGCTCCTGTAGGACAAGCCAGCCTTAGAGAGAACAAAATGGTCACCAAAGCTCTTCCTAGAGGTGGGAAATCGAGTAGAAACCTTGTAAAATGGAGGTTTTCATGGGTTTGAAGAGATTGCTTAGGTGCTTTCATTGTTTTAAAGTCACTGTATTCAGAAAAGATTAAACAAAATATCACAACAGAATGGTCTGATGGGATTTCTTCTATTCCTAAGAATGAATGGTGAATTTTAAAAAAATACAATTAAAAAAAAAACAAACACCAAACCCAAACAAACAAACAAAAAAAACCCCCACAAAACAAACAAACAAAAAAAGCAAACCAACAAACCAAACAAAAAAAAATTAAAAAGAAATCAAGCTGGGCTTAATTGCAGCTTTATATCCAAGCCATAATGAAGGCCAGGAAGGGCACCAGGGAAGGGAGAACCAAACAAGGAGCAGCGAGGGATCACAGCCTCCTTCCCTCCCTGTCCCCCACCCTCCCCTGGGCCCAGGTGGGTGCTGTGAGCTCAGTTTTGTAGGAATGAAAGAGGAAAAGCCTTTTTTTTTTTTTTTTTTTTTTCCAAACAGCTTTGCAGCGCTCGGGGATTGCTGATCCCAAGATCCAGCTGAAAACCTCGGCCACGTTCCCCCCTTCGCTCAGGCAGCATTTCATTAATTTAGAAAGCGTGATCTCATTAAGAAATTCCATTCCAAAGTTTCTGGAGTTGGAAAGCGGGGGGATTTCCCCAGGTTCTCAAAACCTTTGGTCAAAAAAAGCCGAGTTACTCCCCATTCCTCTTTAAACAAATAAGGTTAGCAACCCTTTTGCCATTCACAATTCAACATTCACACTAAATTAATTTTTCCAAAAGTAATTCAAATAAAAGCTTTGCTGCCGCTACCCTTTTCAGAGCTGCAAGATTGAATAAGGCATCTGAATAAAATTGTGTATTACAGCCTTCTTTAATATTTAAGCATGACATTCATTGATTTGTTTCTTGTTTTCTGCAAACCTTGACAACATGATAAAATAAATCATAAGAAGAAAATATAGTGGTAACATCTTTTATGGACTTCACATAGTCATCAATCTCAAGCTGTGAGTGAATTATCAGTGCAGCAAAAAGATCTATGTTTTAAGAGCTCCAATAGCACACTAGCTGGAGGTTTTTCACAAGCAAACTCAAGGCGAGTGACTGATAAGCATCATTATTGTTTTCTGAGAGTCTGGTTTATAGTGTGTTGTGGAGGTGTTGGCATATATGTTTCAGAAGGAAAGGTTTGATCAATTCTAAGTAGACATCTACTAACATATAAAAAATATAACAAGGGTTCCTGCTGAGCAGTATTAAAGTACCTATTGCACCATGTCAGCATGACAGGCCCCATGTTGTGTTTTTGATTATATTTAATATAGAATTAACCTTTCTTAATGGAACATATTGTGCATGCAACGGGAGTGAAAAATATTTATTTTGACCAAAAAAACCCAAATATCATCCTTATTTAGGTTTCAAGGAATACTTCTTTATTTTCAATTTATAAAACTTCTCGTCATAAAATTGTTGCAGCCCTGAACTGACAGGAAGGAATAAAAGGGATTTTTTTTTTTTCCCTGTGGCTTGTGAGCCATAAAGAGAGGAAGCTGCTGAGGGCATCAAGAAAAAAACATCTGTGGGGGCAGCAAATGGGGAAGGGAGGAATTTGAGCACCACCACCACCTCACCCACTGGTGATTCCATGAAATTCAAGGAGCCATCCCATTGGAATTACCAGATGCCAACACTCTCCAAAGTTGGTGGTTTTAATGGGGAGGCACATCCCCAAAACTGGGATCCCTCTGGGTGGAAAATAACAGGATTGACGGGATGGTTTATTTTGACCAAAAAAACGGAAGAGAAATGTGGAACCAGGAATTAATTGGAGGGGACAGAGCAGCTCACCTGCAGGAGCTGCATAACGAGGGCATGCAGAGGGATCCTCGTTTGGCTGTGAAAAATGCCACTCCCCAAAGCAAGGCTTCCGCCAGGCTCCCAAATGTTTTATATCTGCTAAATGGGCTAATGAAAGCTTTAGGTTTAGAAAGCAGTAGCCTAGGGATTGTAAGAGTAAATATTAAGATGTTTTCTGACAAGCCGAATATATGTGGTTTCCCACAAAATCCCACAGTGCTTTGCACTCCATAAATATCACTCCTCTTCCCTCGCAACTTTTTTACTCCGTGAAATACGACGCCGCCGTCCGCCAAAACGGAGCTGCGCTTTCCCCGGGCTGGAGCCCGGGCACACATTTATTTACATAGCTCCAACACCATTCATCACCCTGCTAATTAATGCACTCAGGCAGGAGGGGGCAAGGATTTCCTTTGCCATCCCGCCAGGAGCGGGAATTTTCACAGGAATCTCCTCAAAAACTGGAGATTTTCTAAAAGAGCCCCAGCTCTTGGAGGTCTTTGGAGTTTTGCGTTGGGCAGAGCTCACCAAATTCGCTGGGCCAAATCTTCAAATGAAATTACGGGGCGATATTTTTTGGCGGCCTGATGGCTTTGGGCAGGTAGGGATGCTCGGAATTATTGATATTCCAGGGTGAAATTCCTGTCAGCCCTTCTGGCTGTGGCTGGGGGGAGCTGTGGCCTGGAAGGGGAGACTCAAAGGCTTTCTCGATGCCGTTAAAGGCTGGAGGAGAGCTGCAAAAAGACAGAAGCATTTATTTGTATCCATTTTCTCCTTTTATTAAAAAAGCTGCCTGGAAGTTAAGCTTGAAGCAGTGCCCTGGCTGGGTCTCCCCAGGTTAGGAGAGCAAGGCCTGCTCAGTAGCAAAATTCAGAATCTCAAATGACGTCCAAGCTCTGCAAAACGCTTAACTTGGTAAGTGGGGAGATTTTCTTGTAAATTCAATTTTTCTTGTAATTCAATACCGCACCAGAGGTCTCACTTGATGGAAAAGAGTCTCTGTGCTCCTGGAGTGTTTTACAAATATGTAAATATTATACCTAAGCTGCCCCTGTTAATTAAATATGGCACTTTACACAAGCATATTGTTTCCAGTCTCAACGTTCTGGCTTAAATCCATCATCAGTAATTACGTTCTGTCCTTTTAAATTCTTTCCTGGCTTAATTAGCTAAATTATTCTACTTCACTTCCTGTCCCAAACTCGCACGCAGTGCTGGTGACCCTTCCCTGTGGCTCCTGGGTTTTGTCCCCTCGTAGGAGCTGTGGCATCATCACTCATCCATGGGGAGCTGGAATTCCACAGGGATGCTGTGGCTCCCGAGTGCTGTCACTGGGCTCTCACTATTTACTCAATATATAATCACAGTATATATTTATTTATGTTTTAGTTGCATTTTTTGAAGTGTTTTTGTATCATATCTGCTTCCCCAAAATGTTTTTATTTCATAATAAATGTACTTCCTAGTGTTAAAGCCGGGAAATACTCTCTTCTGAACTCTCCTCATATTTATTTAGATAAAGGAACTAAACAAACAAACAAAAAAAATCATCCAAATCGTAAGGCTATGCAAAACAAATCAGAAATTAATACCTGTTAAAGCCAAAAGCACTGAACCAGAAGAGCACACCGGAGGCACTGGACAGTACAGAAAATCCAGGACTGCTAATGAGATCTCACCATTTTTAATTTCCAGTTATTTTGATATTGAATTAATGGCTCCAGGTCTTAGGAACATGGAACAGCACCACAGATGAGAGAAACTCTGTTCAAATCTGAGAGGAGTTCCACGATTAATAAAGATAAAGCAGGGACAAGGTAGGAAAGGAGGGAGCTGCAGTTTAATATACTTATCCTATGAATATTTCTATAAAAATCTCTTCAAGTTTTTAGTGAAACAAAGTCCTGAATAGAAATGGAATATTTATTTTCAATACCAGCTTTTAGCTACCGAGATTCCATTAAAATTATGCTGGAGAAAAAAAAAATTAAAGATATGTATCTTGCTAATAAAAATGCACTTTGGTGAGAGATGTTGGGGAAGCAGAACCTCCTGTAAATTAGGTCACTTCTCCATAAACCATCTCCTGAACTCCTTTGTGGGAATTATGTAGGAAACAGGTTTTCTTTTCAAATCTTAATATAAAACTTGGAGAAGGAACAAGTCTTCTACCTTATTCACATTCATAAAAAAAAAAAATCATAATGTAGCATCAATATTCACTTAATAAAGAGACCATTTACACTGCTGGGCTGCTGTTCTTTTGTTTGCCAGGGTGGATTTTTTTTTTAATCATACGGAAGAGTCGGTGCAGCAACATCTGTGACTTGTCAGTCATTTAATTAACCAAAGAAAAGCTAGCTATTCATTTTATTTCTGTATATGTTAATGCTAAAAACTAATAGAAAACAGCTAGTAAATTGTCCTCTGCATATATTGGACACAGCAACAATTACTCTGGCAGAGAAGATATAATAAAAGAGGAAATTTTAATAGTATTCTTATTCTATTTATTCTCAGGGGCTTCCGTTTCGAGGTACTGTAGAAATTAACAATTATTCCTTTTCATTGTTTTTGATGATCTTTTTCTATTATGGCCCTATCCGACTTAAAAGAAAATATAATTCGAACTTTTCTTCTTTCCTTTTTTTTTTCTTTTTGGTATTAAATTTTCTTTGGCACCTGGAGATTTCCTTTCTGGTTGGTTATAGGAGGTCCTGGGAAGGTTCAGAAAAATAAGCAGCAAGTGTTTCTTTCAGACAGCTGGTTAAGGCATGTCAGTTATTGGGACAATCAAGAGAACTCAGCTTCAACCCAGAACATTCACATAATAAAATAATTTGCTTTTCCAGCCTTCATTTTATTGACAAATGTGTCTTTCCCATATTTTTGGGATGTCTGTCATACGATACGTCTAAATACTTGCTATTGCTCTGCTATATAAAGCAATTAACTGACTTTATACAGCAAATTGTCAGAGGATTTCCCCGGAAAGCTTGGGGAAATCTAACCTGCAGAACTATTCTCCAATTTATTGACATGCTACGATGGTGAAAAAAAGTAGGACATCAATAAACAGCTTTAGCTGGAAAACTGGAATCTGATTATAAGTATGGGGAGCTGGAGACCAGAGCCTCAATTAAAATACTTGGCGTGGCTTTGGTTTAAAGCAGAGAGGGGCTGGATTTTAACGGGGAAAAGCAAGGCTGGCTGAAGGGTGGGGATGCAGGAAGGTGGAGTTTGACATCCAAAGTTCCCCCTGGGTCTGCTTGAGCTGGATCCAGGTTCAGCTCCTCATCCCAGACCGCTCCTCTGCCTCTGGAAGCTCCGACAGGGAAAGAATCTTCAGAGTTTGGTGCAGGAAATGATCTTGTCTGCCTTTCAAGGGCAGAGCAATGGTGCAAGGGGAAAGTTGGAGCACAGGTTGAAGTAAAACAGCTCAGGGCTGGCCCTGGATGGATTCCCCATCCTTCAGGAATGTCTTTCTACTTACTTAGAATCCAGAATCCAAATCCCCCAAAAGAGCAGGTTTGGAAATTTAGGGTTGAGAAAAGCAATCAAACCATAACCATTTAGGTTTATGCAGTAAATATTGATTAGGGCTGAAACACCTGCACAAGAAAATAGATTTAAAGTGCTGGATCACTCACAGGAATCTACAAAAGAGCCAGAAATCCCCATAATTCACAAATAGAACTTCAGAATCACAGAATCATTAAGGTTGGAAAAGGCCTCCAAGATCATCAAGCCCGACCTCTGACTGAGTAGCACCAAAAGTGCAGTAACAGACTAAAACTAAAGCAAACCAAAGATTTTACAGAATCAACCGCAGCCAAAAAATAAAAAAGAGGATAAATTACAGAAAAATACATATACATGATGTTAAAAAGGTAATTTTTAATGCAGTGAAGGAAACTTTCCTACCTGAATTTTAACTTCCTTATTTTTGCTAAAAGACCTCGTTCTGTGCCACTGGTGTTACCTCACCTGCAGTGCTGAGAGGACAAGGAAGGGCTGCTGAGACTGGCTGGGAGTAATTGCTTTGTTAACAAATTATCTGTCTAAACACAGCTCTTACACCTGTGCAACTCGAGTTTTCCAACACCTTTTCCTGCTCTTTTGTCACCACGGGTTCTTACACTCATTTGGACCTGGGTTTCACCTGTAACCTCTTTTATCAACTTTGAGGGCTGGTTTTACTTTGCCTCTCGAGGAAGCAACAGGGGATGGATTTTGGAACAGCACAGAAAATAAAGGGGGAAAAACCAGAAGAAACTCCAAACTGAGCTGCAGCCCTTGTTTTGGAAGTGTCCCCTCTTGATGAAATAAATTTTTTTACGTGTCAGGAGCCCGGTGGCACCACCTCGGCTGCATTGTTAATATTCTGGTTATCATGCAAGGAGTCATTGATGAACAAGTTTAAGCAGTGTGCAAACAACATCACCTGCTGGGAAGTGTTAAGGTACCCATCATACCATGTCAGCTTGACAGGCCTCACGTTGTGTTTCTGATTATATTTAGTCATATGAAATTAACTTTTCCTGATGCAACGGGGCCGGGGAGGCGACGTGGATGGCGCAGGAGTTATTTGGGCTAAAACCTATTTGTATTCAGATTTACTAATGAGAAGCACGATGTGAGCAACTCACTGAATGTGTTTCTGGAGTGCCTCAATCCCTGGAAGAGATGATAAAGCAGGAGGGTTTGGGATGTTCCTGTTGTCCAGCTCTGAGCCCCACGCAGCTCCTGCCTGTCCATGGCAAGAATGAAGCTGTCCCCAACTTGCCTGGTGCTGTGCTCACTTCCATGAGGGATTTTTAGGGTTATTTGGAGCAGTTTTTAGGGAATTACAGTGGTTGCTGGTTTCCAGTCCTATTTGTTATTTTTTTCCCTTTTTTCTCCTCTTTCTTTTAATCTCTCCTCTCCTCTCCTCTCCTCTCCTCTCCTCTCCCTTTTCTCTCTTCTCTTCTCTTCTCTTCTCTTCTCTTCTCTTCTCTTCTCTTCTCTTCTCTTCTCTTCTCTTCTCTTCTCTTCCGTTCCCTATTAAATTTCATTTCAATTTAAAATTTATATGAGAATATTTTCAGTTTTTTCAGGTCAGCCGTATTTTCCATCTATTCCTTGGAGCATCCTGGTGTCACAGATCATATCCCTGTGAAACAGGCCAAAGGAAAATCCCGAGCAGAGGAGTTGGGAACACAGTCCCTTTCCCAAAATGTACTGACCAAACCAGTCTGAGAGTCACCAAACTGCTTGGATTAAGGTAAAACCCAAAAAAAAGTCCAAATTCTCCCCCAACCAGCAAAACCTCTCAGCACTGGCAGCAGCTTTGGTTCCCTTTGGTTCTCTGCCATCACAAATTCAAGGTTCAGTGACCCATTCCTACCCACTGGCTGTTGGGCAGAGGATCAGGATTTATTAATTATTATAAAAGCCAGGGAGGGGGCCTTCCTAATTAAAGGCTGTGGGTGTGACTCCTCATTTTCGAGCACTTGCCAGCCTGCTGGACCTGGGTCTGCTCAGAGGACACTCCGCCCTCAGCTTGGAGCTGGATCCTTAGGAGGAATTAAGGGAAGAAAAATACAATTTAAAAAAAAATTTCTTCAACCGCTTGTGCGGAAAGAGAGAAGGTGAAAAAGAGTGTAATTGTTCAGTTCAGTAAAGGGGGAGACACAAAAACGCCTTTTTTTTATTAATGTTGTCGAGGCTTAAAGGCTGAGATTTGGCATGGATTTGTATGAGAGGAAACCCAATGACTGATTTATGGGCGCTGGGAAATTGCTTCCCACTCTGGCTCATTAATGGCTAAATTGGGCTTAGTCCTCATCCAGCAACACTCCATTGGCCCGGGATGCTCTGACCACGAGGCCCCTCCGAATTTCCAGCACTGCTCAAGGCTGCATCAAACTCATCATTATTATTGTTACAAACCCCAAACTGTTCAAATGAATTAAAGGAATATTATTAATGGGAAATGCAGGCAGCCTATATGAGCTTAAGAGATGATGAGGGGCTGTGTTAACATTTTTCTTTACGGCCAAGACCTTCAGCAGCAACAATTTTCTGAGAAAAAGGACTATTTTGTAAGATAAAGAACTATTTTTGAGGGGGAAAATTGTATTTCTTCTTATCCTTGCATTGCAGTGACAGCAAAAAGACAGGTTTTTGTCACTTGAAATGATTTTGCCATGTAGCAAATCCCTGATTTACAAAAGTTTAGGACATCACGGGGAATAAAAGGTGCTGCTGCTTAATTAAAATGTACTTGATGGGTGGAAATCAGCATTCAAAGCACCGGGAAGTTACAGCAGCAGCGACAAACGAGTTTGTGTTTTGTGTTGCGATTTACTGCCAACAGCTCTGCCTTCCCTGGGCCCTGGGATGTTCCAGGGAATGGGCTGGAAATTCAATCCATGCCTAATGTGCTTAACTCGGGAAGGCAAAGGGAAGAGCACCCGCTGCCTGCTCCAGTCTGTGCCCCCCTGCACGAACAGGGCACAGAAAATGCTGATTTTAATGGAAAATGGGGCTAATTTCACCTGGATAGATGAAAAAGGGAAAAGGAAGAGGGAAAAGGGAAAAGGGAAAAGGGAAAAGGGAAAAGGGAAAGGGAAGGACTTTTTTAAAAAAGCAATAAATACTCAAAGCATTTACTAAGTAGATTTTGGAAGTTGCTCATCAGTGTAACGGCCACTCTCTGCAAAGTTTCCCATTTCTAGACATGAAAATAGAGCCATAAAATTCAATGTAATATTGGGATGAGTGTACTGGAGGAGCAGAAACCTTCACTGGCTCTCCCAGGTGCTCAGGAGCCAGGCCATGGCTCTGCTGCCATCCTGACCCCAGCTCTGAGGAAAGAGAGGAGGATGGGACTCAGATCCACAGGCGAGTGGAAAACTCCCACCCTGTGCTACCACACTGAACAAAGTGACCCACGAGTGGGGTTTGGGACAGAACAGATGGGGGAGGAAAAGCACTCAGGGCTGCAGGAGAACAGAAAGCACATGCAGGAGAGGATTGGCTTCTGCAGCCTCACATCAGAGAGAGAACGCTCAAAAAACGGGGCAGTTTAACAAGTCAAATAAACATCTTTTTTTAAAAAAAAACCAATCACCTGGGAAGGCAATGACAAGGAACCATCTGCAATCAGCTCCCCATCACCTTGTTCTGGTGGAAGCAGAGGAAATCCTGCAGTGATATTACCTGTGCTAATGTGAACAGAGCTCAACCCACAGGAGAATAGGCCAGCAAATGTGGGTGCACACAAGAGCAAGCCCCAATTCAAGAATGTGTCCCTGGTTGCCTGGAGGGTAAAAAAAAAAAAAAAAGGCAAAACAAAAACACTCCTGGCAAGTGGAGAATGCATTATCTCCATAATATAGCTGGGAGATACAGGAGGAAATTTCAGCATCAAATATTTGTCCACGGGTCCTATTTATTAAAAGCAAATATTGACCGGCCGGTCCTTAAATATTTTAAATAATTTATTCTAAATATTTTGATACCGGAGTAAATTAATGCTAAAGCATTTCTTTGTTTGTGCCAAATCAGTGCTTCCCAGTAGGAAGTTAGTCCATCCTTGCAAGCAAGCTTTCACTCTCAGTAGGCAGTCCATTTCTGTGGAGTGCCATTAACTTAATTTCAAAAAGAACCAGTAAAGGTATATGGAGCAGGCAGTAATAGCATGGAAAATATCCAAAATTACTAGAGCCCAGCAACAGAACTTGGATGCCATTTTCATGCACTAATAATTTGTAGTTTACATATTGAAGGTAACTATAAACTGACTACTTCCTTGGTTAAGTCTTGCAGGTAATTGCAAATATGTTCTTAGTGCTGTACCTTTCCCCATCTGAGAGCAGCATCTCCAGGAAAAAAAAACAACAGAAAGCACAATTTTCACTTTATTATCTGCAAGTGTTCTGGAGTTTCTTTGTCACCAGCAATATTAAATTTATTTGTGATCAAACTATAAAAGTGTGGGCATTTTTAAACTAGATTTCATAACTAGAAATTGTAATATTTTGAATATTCTTGGCTTTAATTTAAGTCAAATCTTGTCTTAATAATGCAGATCTGATGAATATGAAGTACACACATGGAAAATTATGTGTTTCAAATCAGAAAAATCTTTTAGAACTCCCCTTTATTTTGGGTGAGAAATTTAATCTGTGGAAGGAGCAGTATCAACAGGAAAAGGTTGTTTACTCTTGGGTGTCATCCAAAATAATTTGGGTGAGAAGTGGGGCACAGACTTCCCTGTTCCTTCAAAGGTTTTCATGGAGAATTCTGTATTTCTACATTTCTGCTGCCCCAAGAGCTACAGCTTGGATGGTTTTCATATGCAAAGCAGACGAAGAAAGGAGGATTTAAAGAGGAGATGGAACAAGGTGGTCTTTCATGACTCCAAGGTTACCAATATCCCAAATCCCAAACCCCTGGCTCTGCTCGATCTGCCCATGCTGATGGAATTTTGGACCATGTACACAGAAGTTTTGCTCACATGATGCCTTGGAAAATGAATGGAGAATCTTCCCATCCGGTTAAATCCAAAGGAAAACTCTGCTGGTTTCACTTCTCTCTGTTACAAGATCTCCTTTAGAGACAGGAGTTTTCTTAGAAAGGTAACAGAAAATCCTGGGAGAAGCTTCCAACCACTCACATTTATCGACCTCATTTATGCCAACCAGCCGGTGCTTTCCCTGACCACAGGATCTACATTTCACAATTCAACTCATAATTTAAGAATTTTTGATATTTGAATCTGTGATGTGCTTCAAACTTCCTTTAAACTTTCCTGTGTTTGTCCTGTTGGACACTTAGAGGCCCCGGAATCACTTTGGTTTTAAATCTCTTAAAACATTTATTGTAAAAAAAATGATTGTGCTTTCTCTAAGGGACCACAGATTTTTTTTTTCTGATAGATAAAATCACAGATCAACATCAGCAATGCATCAAGGCCAGCAATTAAATGGGTTAATTATTCATCTTTTCGTTAAACTGAAAAAACTGCCCTGGGATGGGGCAATGCTTGGAATATTTGGAAAGAAAAGGTTAGAAAGAGTGTGAGAGAAGAGAGAAGAGAGAGGAGAAAAAAGAAAGAAGAGAGAGGAGAGAGGAGAGAGAAGAGAGAAGAGAGAAGAGAGAAGAGAGAGAAGAGAGAAGAAAGAAGAGAGAAGAGAGAAGAGAGAAGAGAGGAGAAAGGAGAAAGGAGAGAGGAGAGAGAAGAGAGAAGAGAGAAGAAAGAAAAGAAAGGAGAGAAGAGAGAGAAGAGAGAAGAGAGAAGAGAGAAGAGAGAAGAGAGAAGAGAGAAGAGAGAAGAGAGGAGAGAGAAGAGAGAAGAGAGAAAGAGCCTTTGCAAAATGGGCATTTCCCACCCCTTTAGCTGAGCCCAGGTTTTGCAGGCTGTGCCAAGTGGAGATCCTGCAGTTGGCAGAGCAGGCAGGAGGTAATTGCAGTGCTGGGCCAGCTCCCTGTGAGGAACATTGCAAACTGCATTTTGGGCCTGAGAGCAGCAGCCAGCACAGCAAATGAGGGAGTGTGATCTGCAAACCACAGCACGGCATTGCTGCCCTCGGAAAAAAGTCATCGGTGAGAAAAGAGCATCTTAGTAAAAATCCTTTTGCTTGTTGACCACCCAAGGGGAGTTCACAGCAAAAGGCACTTTTTGATCAATATTTTAATTGGTAGATAATTGGTGGATTGGTTGACTTACAACAAGCACGTGGTTTATAGCAAGGATGTCAAACTGAGTAGCTCCTTCAACTTCCCAGTGTCCAAGGCCAGGTTGGACGTTGGGGCTTGGAGCACCCTGGTCCAGTGGAAGGTGTCCCTGCCCATGGCAGGAGGTTGGAACTGGATAATCTTGAAGGTCCTTTCCAGTCTAAACCATCCTATAATCCTATGCTACATCAGCTTCCATGACCTCAAGAAATCTGAGCACCTAAAGGAAGTTAAACAATTCCATATTTTGGGGACGTCCAATGCCTCTGGATCCAATGTCCTGCTAAAAAATAAAAGTTCAATTCCTTCCAAATCCTTTTTGCAGCTGGATGTTGGACATGGGCTCAATCCCTCCTCCATGCAGGCAAGGGAAGGTGTCCTTGTGATTCCCTGTGATTCCCTGTGATTCCCTGTGATTCCCTGACCCCCTCTGCCCTGCTCCTCCCCAGGGCATGGGAAGGGATGTGGGCACTGGGAGTGGGAGCACAGAGCCCTGACCCTCCCGTCGGGGTGCCCTGTAGGCAGCAGAGGAAATGGAGTAAGGACAAGGAAAATTGGATTTAATAATTGCCACTAATAAAGGGGCAAGCACAGAGAGCCAGTTCTACGCTGCGGGCAAAATTAATTGCTCAAGGCACATTAACAGTGTGTTAGTTAACACATACACAGTGAGTAAATTGTAATTAAGCTAACTAACTAAATAATAAATACGTAGACTTTGTATGACAATGGGTCCTTGTAAAAATCCTTTCCACGCCAGTGATGATTATTGCCTTGCACAACTTAAACTGAAAAAAATCCAAACTGATGCCCATTTATTTTCATCTTCAAAATGGCTTGGATTGGTATTTTTATTTTTTTTTTTGTATCGGTAAATGAAAGAATGATGTCATGCAGGAGCATTAAGTACTATTAAAAAGGCCATAACTAACGTTGGGTGCATAAATTATACATAAAATGACACTTTTATGCACTTTGTGAAGAATTGCTTCATGGGTTATGCAATCTTTTCCAAAACAGGTTCCAAGGAATAACATCACCAGTTATGTTTCATAGCTACAAATTGGTAACCGAATTAACATTCATTTATTAAGTTTACATGGAGAACTCCTCTAATTCAAACGCTTGCAGATTATAATTTATTTTTATCCGAGGTATAATTTTTCATCTCTTGTTTTTGCCAAAGTCAACACAGCCTCAGCCAAACTCTGGTTCCAGTTCTCCATTTGTACCCTCCTGTTCTTGGCTACTTACCTAGATGAGTCTTTTCTAGCAGGGAAGGTAAATAAATGAGCTTGGATCACCAGAAAAAAAAAAAAAAAAAGTCATTTGTAAAATTTTGAATTTCAACTACAGTTCCTGAGTCAATATTGACAGCTTTAGGATCCTACTCCTGCAATTTAATAAAAAAAAAAATAGAGCAGAGAATCGCTTTTGCACATATGGAACTTGAACAACTGATCTGCCAGGAGAGGTTGAATACGTTATTTTTTAATAATCTGTTTTATTTCTCCTATCCCAGTTTAATCTGCAAGTCAAATACAGGCACGCTGTGGAGTGGGACAATATGAAAAGACCTTTTCTCCATGAATAAGCTCCAGGAAAGTCCCAAAAAGGACTTGTCTTCTGGGACACAGGCTTCTGCAGCTCTGAGGAGATTTACAGTAGCACAGAGGAGATTAGAGGAGGCTGGCATCATAATCACATGGAATGTCAATAAACAGGGAGAAGAAAGTGAGGAAGGAGAGCATGGATAAAGAGATGGAAAAGCAATAGAGAGGATAAAAAAATTTCCTGGTGGACCTTGTGCAAACCAGAAGAATTAAGGAAGAAGGAGCTAATTGTTGCCCAGAGAGGTGGTGGGTTCTCCATCCCTGGCAGTGACCAAGGCCAGGTTGGACACTGGGGCTGGGAGCAGCCTGGACAGTGGAAGGTGGCACTGGATGAGCTTTAAGGTCCCTTTCAACCCAATCCTTTCTGGGATTTTATGATTTTACAATTCTCTAAATACTGGAGTCAGTGAAGGCCTTGCTGCAGGCACTGGGGTCAGATTGAGGTGAGGATTCCACAGTTTAATCTGATCGAGAATCATTACTGGGGGCAATTTTTGTGGGAACCTTTCCATTCCTGGCTCAAAAGGAAACATTCCTGCTAAAAATGTCCTCGCTGAAAGAGGTTCTTACCAAACAGATGATGACACAACAGGAAGTGACACAAACACAGATTTGTCCTTGGTAGATGGTTAAAGACTTCACAGAACCAGTAACAGAAAATAACCTGAAATCAAGTTGATTCATGTCAAATTAGATGCAAAGACAAATAAAGTCCCATAAATTCAGTTTTCCTATAGAAAAAGGAGAAATGTGGTAAAATGTCAAGGCCTGAAGTTACCTGGACTGCAGAGAACACAGAGCAGGAGGTGTCCATCACCCCCAGCAGGGTGCAGTGGTGTAGGGATGGCCCTGAGCAGTTTTCCTCATGGGCTCTGATGTCCCAGGTTCCTACGAGGTTCTGATCTAAAATTATTTCTAATTAGTCACACTAAATAATCCTCCCTTTGTTGTACTGTCCATTATTCACTTGATCCAGGTCTTCCCAGGTTTTTTTTTTTTTATTTTCCAAACTCTGGAAATCAGGCATTTCTTAACATTGAAGAGAAAAGGAGTTGTTAGAGAATAAATTTACCCCATCTAATTGCAAAAGCATTTAATCAAGTCTGTTCCTTTGATCATTTAAGCACTGAAAGAGGAAACCCAGGGAGGTTTGGAGTGCCCATCCCTGAAGGTGTCCAAGGAATTCCTGGAGGTGGCACTCAGTGCTCTGGGCTGGGGACAAGGCAGGGATCAGTCACAGGTTGGACTCAGTGGGCTGGGAGGGCTCTTCCAACCTAAATAATTCCAGGATTCTGGGATTCTGCACATCAATCAGACCCCATTCCATGTGCCTACGTGCTGATGGTTAGAACAAGGCTGAGGTGAGCAGGACCAAGGTGCAGAAACCACCAGGTGAGGCTCTTTGACCTGTGGCAGGCAGGAGAACAGGTAACCAGGAATGAGGGAACACTTTGGATCCATTAAACCTGTTAAACACGGCTGAAGCCTGAACTTGGCTGATAAATCATTCCAGAGCGTGTCTTGCATGGATTGAAGGGAGAGGGAAATGAAATATATAAAAAAAAGCCATCAAGACTGAAATTATTCTTTAACCTCCACAGCCTTTGAAGTGTTTCTCAAAGCCTAATGATAGCTTGTCATTTTTTTCTGATTTAATGCACGCTCGTTCAGGTTGGCCTGGGCCAGGGGGCTCCAGTTTCTTCACAGACAATTTCCACAGTTGGGATAAAGAAGTTTCAACCAAACTCAAGCAGCTTCTCCTAAACAATGCACCCAGCATCAGGGAAAGTAGAAATTTGTGGGTTTAGAAGATTTCATCATTAAAAATCCCTAGTGTAGCAAAAAAAAAAAAAAAAAATCAGCAGAGTTTCATACAAAAGTTTGATTTCTTGCCTTTTTTTTTGTTTTGGTTTTACCTTCTTTCCATTACAAAAGCGGAACTGTCACAGTAAAGATGTGCTGATGACTTTTATGCTGGTACTGGAAAAAATAATTATAAATCTGCCAAATACTACCCCAAAAATTTGCATTTAACTATTCTGGTTCTCTACTTCCCTAATTCTGAGCTGAACTTCAAAACCTTGCTGAACTATTTATAGAAGGCAGTTGGGATTCTGTTCCTTCAAAAAGAAAACCAAGGATATAAAATATAGCACAGATATGTTGGGAGCACTTCAAGATGTGAAATGGAATATATTCTATGTATTACTCCAAAAATGAGCACTTATACAAAGCAGTTTGAGGATATTATTTTGGTTTTTCATTGTTTCTTGTAGCTGCTGTCTAATCCAACGGATTAGATCATCCAGGGCTCCAAATGAAACCCAGAAATTCCTTTCTTTTTGTCAGTGCTGGAGAACATTCCACACAGGGTCCCAGCTGGATCTGTCCTGGATCCAATGCTGTTCAATATTTCATTAACAACTTGGATGACAGAAGAGAGAGCAGACTTTGGATGACACCAAAGTGGGAAAGATCACAAGTATTAAAACTCCAAATTATTTTGGAGCAGCATCCTAATGATGACATTTAATAAAGATGAGTGTGAGGCACCATGCGTAGGGAGAAAAACCCAATCCACGCAAATACAGGGGTGGAAGTGGTGTTACAAAAAGGCAAAGAACTTTCTGGGGTCTCTGCAGAGCATCATTAGAGCCTTAACGAAAATAAAGTGGCTGTTTCCTGGCATTAGCCTTTAAAAATAAGATGAAGAAAAACTGGGGAGAAGCGCAGAGGAAAATAATAGGAAATTATAAACATTTGGGGAAAGCTGTGATGAGTTTGCTCAGTCTAGAAAGAGGAAGGAGACCCTCAATACTATTTTTGATTTTAAATATATTTATGGCCATGCATATGAAAGCAAATATATGTAAATTTTTGTTTTAAATAAGGTGACAAGCACTTTTTTTCCACGTCCAAAGAGTGCTGGATGAGAACTAACAGGTTTTAGCTCTCAGGAAGGGAGTTTTTCTATCTGAAAGGATAATTAGGCACCGGAGCAAATTACCAGGGGAGATTGTGAAACTCACTGGCAATTTTGAAGAACAGATTAGACATACATCTGCCAACACTGGTGTAATTTTAGTTGGTCCTGGTCCAGGGCACAGAAGGAAAAGGGCCCAGATCCATCTTGCCTGATGGGAGAGACACCGAACTCTGGGAACTGGCCGTCCTGGGAACCTCTGATGGGCCATTGGAAGGGCAGAGGTGTTAAATTCTGTGTGCTGTAGAGCCAGAGGTGACTGCATTCCTCATCCACTTGCTGCAGTCAGCTGGAATCAATCTGGATATGGGCATGTTCCAGCCTGGAATCCAGCTTAACACCCCCTCCACCCCACCAGCTTCTCAGGGCTTCTCGATATATTGAATCAAATTTCCTGAATGGGAATCAATTCCCAACGCAGAGAGGAAAACGGACATCCAGGATTTATGGATTTATTTTTGCATATATCCTTTTATCTGAATGGATTACTTCTGCACCCAAAAACACAGGTCCCAGGACAGTACAGGCAAAATAAAGAATTACAGTCTAAAAAATTAAGGCTTGGTGTTTAAAATAAAGAGTTACATCTTAAGATAAATAGTTGCAGTTTAAAATTAACACTTGCAGTTTAAAAATAAAGACTTCCAAGTTCAATCTCTGCCATTTGCATAATATTCAGCAATCAACTAAAAATAAGAGTGTAAAATACCAAAAGTGGTTCTGTGCCTGAAAACAAAATGGGTTTTGTCATGGCAGCTGTACCTGGGTACCTACAGCTTCCACAGACATCCAGCAAAATCCCTGCTAAGCAATCCCTGTGGGATTCCTTGGCAGGATGCCGTAAGCAAATAGAAATTTTCAAATATTCCCTCCTTCTTCTATAATAATACTTTATAATAACTTTGTGGTACTCCTTTGAGCTCCCCCCCCCAAAAAAAAAAAATAAATCCTTGTGCATCAGGGGCATATTCCCTAAATAACAGCCTGGACTTAAAATGCCTGTCCAGGAATTCTGCCCTTTGCTTGCAGACTAAATGCTCCTACACGGCCTCCTCGCTGGCCAGGCTCGTGCCCATCTGCCGGGATGGCGCCGTGCCTGTGGCAGGTCGGCATGCCAGCTTCCCTGGGTCAGGAATGCCAGGATGTGACAGCAGTAGATGGACAACCTGCCTCGTGCTGCCACACAATCCCTTCCAAAATCAGCTCTCCTCAGGCTGGTTCTGCGCATCAGGGATCGGGCAGCGAACGGAAAATACCTGAAGGGAGCGGGAAACGTGAAAGGTTCGGGGGTGTTTGCTCCTTCCAAAAAATCAGGCTTCTAGGAAACACAGAAAGCTCATTTGGGATGTGAGATATTGTAAAAATATTGCCCGCAGGAATGCTCTGAAAGCAAACCTTTGGCAGGGTTTCAGTAGCTGCATTAGGCAACTCGTGGGCAAGAGGATTGCTCCCAGCTCTTCCTGACCAGGACTCCCATTTGTGTGGGAAGTGCCTCTCTTCTTCCAGACTAATTAATAAACCAGCAGTATTGACAGGCTGCATCGCCCGGAATGGGGTCAGAGCAGCAGGGCCCACAGCAAGGGGGTGAGGATGATCAGCTCTATCTGGCTCCAGCAGCAGCTCCTGCCCTGCCCAGGTGGGATCAGAGGGGAGCCGGTACCTCAGAGGGGTTTGGACAGAGGCACTGGGATGTGTCACCTCATGGTCAGGGTTTGCCCACAAAGTCAAGGGAAGGCACAGGTTTGATGGGACTTGGAGCAATCTGGGATAGTGGAAGGTGTCCCTGCCCATGGCAGGGAGTCAGACTGGATGGGGTTTAAGGTTTCTTAACAAACCAACCCAACCCAAACCAGTCTGGGATCCCCATCTGACCCTAAACAACCCTTGCACTTTGCCCTGGCAGTCCCAGCTCTTTTGGAGGACACCCATCTTCCACCAAAAAAATCAGAATGGCAAATCAGAGCAATCCTAACGAGACAGTGTCAATATCTCCTCCAGGAGGGAAAGCCTTTCTGAGGAACCATGGCAGGAATGCACCTGGTTCTGAGGAACCATGGCAGGAATGCACCTGGTCCAACATTCCAAGGCTGCATTTCAGCCCCACAGAGCCCACGTGCGCGTTCTCGGCCGTGTAGAAAATTATCCCTGGCAAAGGTGGTCACGTATCCAGCTCCACACTCCTGGCTGTCCTCAGGAGCCTGACATGCAGGAAGGTGGACAGGCCAGGAGACAGAACGAGGGTGGATCATTACAGGAACCACAAAGGGAGCTGCTGTGAGTGATGGCCCCTAATGGGAAGGCGGGAATGTGACAGCAGGAGCGGCGCTCCGGCCATCCCACGGACACCACTCCCCTGATAATCCATCATCCACCCTGCTCCTGATCCTGCCCTGGAACCTCTGCCTGCCCTTTAGGCTCACCACCTGTGACATTCCTTGAAAATGCAGGGGACAAGGTGAAAGTGTAAAACAACAAAAAACTGCATATGGATTGAATAATCCCCTCTGTGCTTCCCGTATCCATATTCACCTTCCCCTGCCATCACCTCCTTTTATATCATGGGTTATAATCTGTATTTCCACAGCATAAGAGCAAAACTGCATGATCAAAGCTCCACTGTGCCAGTCACAGCGGCTGATTGCTGCCTGACAGAGAACCAAAACCAGGGATTTGGGGTGAAATATGGGGATTGGGGCAAGCTGCCTCAAGTGACATCTGTGCCTGGCACAGGTCTGGATGGCACCGTGGCTGAGGGCAAGGTAATGCTTTCCATTCTTTCCAACCCTACACGTAAAGGAAACCATCCTGCTCTATTTTATTAAAGTCATATGTTATTCTGGAATTCTGTGTTGCTGTTATTCTGCCTGCTTAGTCTGGCAGTCTAAGTATATTTGAAAACCAATAAAATAAAATATTACCAAAAAACATAATACTCTAGAAATCCACTCCCTTCTGTAATTACAGTTTAATGTCTAACATACTTTGTGCTTCACATTCAGCAAACTTTGATACAGTACTTAGACAGAAATTATGGTGCACCAGAGAAACATACATTTGCTGGCAATGAAAATGGGAAATAATTTCTCTTTTATAATTAGGGGATGTCTGCAGGATGGAGGTGCTATTTGTTTGTCATCACAGAATATGCCTGCCTTGTGTCAGGCAATCAGTTTGACATGTGGAGTTAACTTTAGGTTATCCAGACCAGGCACAGGCATTTGTTCTCCATTTTCTCTTCTGTCTCACAGCGAGTCCATGCGTGAACCTTTCCTGGGCACGGAACATGGGAGGGCAGCATTTTCTTGTAAGGAATGTTTGTTTGCTGGTTTTT
>VWYP01008521.1:85334-96543 GCA_013400435.1 Pycnonotus jocosus | reverse complement strand
CAGGCCAAGCCATTTTAGAACGCACTAATGGCACACTCATGCGGGTTCTTCAAAAACAAAACCAGGGAATGCAGAGTGAAACTCTACAGCTGGTTGGCAAAAGCTTTGTATACCATCAATCACCTTATGGTGCCGCAGAATTCTACTAATCCTGTCATTTTGAACCACCACCTTTCACTGCAGGCTTCAGACGAGATGCATCAGCCTCAAGCGAAGGTTCAGGTGCGGAATTCTGTCACCAAATAGTGGGAAGGTCCCTATGACCTTATCGCTTCGGGGTGTGGGTATGCATGTGTATCCATGTCTTGGTTTAGAAGACAGATATCTGGACAATTCAGATCCCCTCCCTCCAGATTATTACAATTTAGGGAAAAAAATAACTAAAAGGTCTTTTTTCAGGCAGGGTTATAGAAATAGGAAATAACAGCTCTTTACTATTATGTATAACAAAGCAAACAACAAAAAACCCCCAACAACTACAGCAATTATAACAAGACAGTATCAAACAAAAAACCCTTGAAAGCCTTGCTTTCCAAAACCCAGGACAGTTTTGTCTTGGTGCCGCTGCAGGCCCTTTGGAGCACAAAAACGTTGCAATGTCCCAGGCTGGCAATTGGGATATGGCAGGATGTCTCCGGCAGGCAGGCAGGAGCTGTGCAGTCACACTGCAGCAGAACAGAGCAGGGGGAAGGAGCCACGGTGGTCGGGCAGGACCAGCTCTTCTCCAGCCAGGCGGCCGAGGAGCTCAGAATTCCTGGGCACACGAGCAGATGATGGATCCCTCTGAGGCCTTTCCGGTGACAGCAGCTCAGTCCCCTCCACGTTCCCTCTGATGATAGCTCCAAGAGCAAGAAGCACAAGCTTCCTCCAGCTCTGCCTTTTACCTGCCCTGCGCCAACCCTTCCCCCCTCTCAGAGCAACTCTTTTGTATTGTTAACGACCCTCAAGTACCTGGCATTTGTCTCTTAGTAACCATGGGAAAAATAAATTCCATAAGCAAAAAGGAAAAAGGAAAAACCTAAACTCCAACATGGGGTATGCTGGGTACCTGTGAAGTGTGTTTGTCCTGACCTGCGACTGCAAAGGCAAAATCCGGCTGACAGGCAAACTGAAAACTGTGACTGAAATGAAAGTCATCAAGTGGATGAACCAAAGAGTGATGACTCAGATGCAGACAACGCGAGCAATTGCTCCGATGGTCCCTCGACAAGCAGACACTGAACATTGTTAATTTTTCTTTTTTCCTTTTTTAAATGGAAAAAGGGTGAGATGTCACCTTGATCTTTTTCACTCTTCTGATGTTTGCATTTTTGCAATAGAGTTTCTCACAGATTTTCTTGTAAACAAGTAATGTTATTGTAACTGTTCATTTTGGTTTCATTTCTCCCTCTAAGGTGGAGACAAATGATGGACTTCTCGTTTGGCCAGTGAGGTTGGAGAGGTGGCAACCTCATCCTCCAATCCATGGTCATTGCCAGAAATCTATATAAGAGAAGTAGAAAAATAAACTTTGCCCTTTTTGCCCTGACGACTTGCTGTGTGTGTGTGTGTCATTCATTTTGTGTCCTATAGCGACAAAGAAGCTAGAAAGCACCCAGGAGGTAGAAAGAGTATGTAGTGTTTGTGTAGAAACTAGAGGCTGTAATTATAACACGTGAAGCAAGACAAAGAAAGAACAACCTGAATTAATAGAAAAATTGTTTCCACGCAGAGAAGTGCCAATGGGGGGAGTTGTAGGAATTATAGGGTTTGTAAATGCCCCATTGACTGCTTCTGAGGTGAGGAACTTCGAGAAGGAAATAAAAAGCTTATTGGAAGACCTAATTGGAATATCTAAACAGTTAGATCAATTCCTAGTATATACACTTGGGAGGAGTTGAATTCCATTTTAAATATCCTTTTCTCCCAGGAAGAAACACAATTGATAAGATCGGCAGGTGAAAATCTGGGAAAAGGAGAATAGGATGGGTCCCAGAGGAGAGGAAAAATACCCCATAATCCACCAGACTGGGACCCAGATGATGAGATAGGAAGAAGGAGCATGAGGGAATATAGGACTTTAGTAATATGAGGAATTAGGGAAGCGGTCCCCAGGACAAGCAATGTGAAGTTGGCTTTTGACAGCCAACAGGAGAAAGACGAAAAACTGAGTGCAAGGCTAGAGAGGTTAAAAAGAAATTCCAACTTTATTCAAATGTAGATCCTGACAGTTCAGAGGGACAGGCCTTAGTCAAGGTACAATTTGTGACAAGGGCATGGGTAGACATAAGAAAGAAGTTAGAAAAGACGGATGAGTAGAATGAGAAAGGCCTCAATGACTTATTAAGAGAAGTGCAAAAAGTATGTTTAAGGAGAGAGAAGGAAAAGACCAGGACAAAGGCAAAAATCACGGTAGCGGTAGCTAAAGAAAGTGTGGGAGTTGGGGACAGTGAACCAAAAGGGAACAAACAAGAAGGAAACACAGAAAGAAGGCCAGAACTGGAAAGGGAGAAAAGACAACCGAGGACTGATTTAATTTGTTACTACTGCCAAGGGAAGGGTCACACACAATGTTTTTGTAAGAAAAGACAAGTAGACAACCATTGCTAGAGAGCAGGATACTCTTGAGAAGATTCTTCAAGGAGATAAAGGAGAGGATTAGGGGTGTCAGGGGCTCTACACTCTGGGGGAAGTAGTAAAACATCAGACAGTGCCCTTGGTAAATTTAGATGTAGGCCCCCAGAGCAAAGAATTTGAATTCTTGGTAGACACTGGAGCAGATAGATCTAGTGTGTCAAAGCTTCCAAAAGGTTGCAAGCTAAGCAATAGAACATGTAAAGTCACTAGAGCTGAAAGTAACCCTTTCAAAGTATCCATTATTGAACGGGAGCAGGTTAAAGGAAATTTCTAGGAGGGATGCACAGATTTACTTTACATGCCAAACCTAACCAATAACCTCCTAGGCTGGGATCTGCAAGTGCAACCAGGTATAGGGATAGTACTGGAAGAAGGACATATGGTAGTTAAGGGTGGTTAAGTGGTAGTTATGGTACATATGGTAGTTAAGTTGAGGGTTTAAAGACAGGAAGATGAAGAGGAAATGAATCCTAATGCATGGGCAGAGAAAGGTAGATATGGATTGTTGAGTATCCCTCCTATAAAGATTAAGATGAAACCCAGAATACCACCTATAAGAGTAAAGCAATACCTGATTTCAGTAGAAGGGAAGCAAAGATTAATGCCCCTAAAGGCATTAAGGGAAGCACTGATTAATGTGATTAATGATCTGATCCAAAGCGGGATTTTGGAACCCTGCATGTCCCCACATAACACCCCAATACTGCCTGTGAGAAAACCAGATAGCACATATAGATTAGTTCAAGACTTAAGGGAACTTAATAAACAGACTATTACTAGACATCCTGTGGTAGCTAACCCATATACAATGCTAAGTAAAGTGCTGGCATGACATGCATGGTTTAGTGTAATAGCCTTAAAAGATGCATTTTGGGCATGTCCTTTAGAAGAAGAAAGTAAAGATTGGTTTGCTATTGAATGGAAGGATGGAAATACAGGAAGGAAACAACAGTTACGTTGGACTCGGTTCCCTCAAGGATTTACAGAAACCCCCAGTTTGTTTGGCCAGACATTACAAAAGGTTATGAGACAATTTACCCCAATTTGTGATGTACAAATTTTGCAATACATGGATGATTTATTAATTTGGGGAGAATTAGAAGAGGAAGTCTGAAAAACAACCATGAAGTTACTAAATTTTCTAGGGGAAAAGGGCTTAAAGGTATCTAAAAAGAAGAATTTGTGGAACCAGAGGTGAAATACCTAGGACATTTAATTGGAAAGGGTTATAAGAAATTGGACTTGAATTGGATACAAGGAATATTGTCTTTACCAGCACCCAAAACAAAAAGAGATGTAAGAAAATTATTGGGATTAATTGGATATTGTAAGATGTGGATAGACAAGCACACAAAATTAGTAAAATTCCTTTATGAGAAATTAGTAAAAGATGAACCTATGGATTGAAATAAGGAAGACGAAGAGAAGCTTAGAAAATTGAAAGACAGACTGATAAAAACTCCACTGTTGAGTCTACCAAATTTAGGTGAGTTTCTTGAATTATTGGTAAACATAGAGGAAGGAGTAGCCTATGGGGTGCTAGCTCAAAAATAGTGTAACATCAGAAAGCCCATAGCATACATATCTAAGCTATTGGATCCAGTAGTTCAGGGGTGGCCAACCTGTTTACAGGCAGAAGCAGCTATGGTAATACTTGTGGAGGAGAGCTTTAAACTAACATTTGGAAGAAAGATCAAAGTATATACCCCACATGATTTAAGAACCATATTGAGCAAGGGAGTGAGTAAATGGATTTCAGATAGCTGACTTTTAAAGTGAATTGGTCTTAAATAACAGTAAGAATCTAGAGCTGAGTACAAGAGTTCAGGACCCTGCACAGTTTCTGTATGGAGAGCCAGAGATGAATGATGAGTTAGAACACATTTGCTTTGAAAACATTGAATTGCAGACAAAAGTTGGAGAAGATCTATTTGAACATCCCTTGGATGAAGGGGAAATTCTTTTTGTGGATGGCTCTTCTAAAGTGGTAGAAGGGAAAAGAGTCTCAGAATATGCTGTAGTAAACGGGAAAAAATATGACCATCACAGAAAAGGGAAAGCTCCCTGCCAAATGATCTGCTGAATGTTGTGATATCTATGCACTGCTAAGAGGTCTAAAGTGGCTAGATCAAAAAGTCAGCACCATATGTATTGATTCTAGATATGCATTGGGGTAGTCCATACCTTTGGAAAGATCTGGGTAGAAAGAGGATTCATTAACTCAAAAGGGAAAACATTAATGCATGAGAATTTATTTAGAGAAGCACTAGAAGCTGTAAAAGGTCCTTTAGAAGTAGCAGTGGTACATGTACAAGGATGCCGAAAAGGGAGTTCAATGGAAATCAGAGAAAATAGTTTTGGGGACCAAATAGCCAAGAGGGCTTCTCAAGAGAGTGAGGAGGGAAAAGTCTTGTATACATCCAGCCAAGGAGACGAAAATGAAGAAGTTCTGATTCTTAATGAGAAAGAACAAGATGAAATGCAGAAACATGGGGCTGTTAAGGATAACCTAGGGAGATGAAAAATGCCAGATAGGAGACAGGTTTTAATTAAAACATTAACAAAGAAAATATTAGAAAACCTTCATGCCTCAACACGCTGGGGAGCCCAGGCCCTTTGCGACCATTTTGTGTGGAGTTATGTATGCATTGGAGCTTTTGGAATAGCGAGGACTATAGCCAAACAATGCATGATTTGTCAATGAATAGACAGGAAAGTAATGAGAAGGATGCCCCAGGGAGGAAGAGAATTGGCCAGGATGCCCTTCCAAAATATACAAATAGATTTCACAGAGTTACCACAAGTACAAAAATTTAAACACCTATTGGTCCTGGTAGATAATTTAACTCACTGAGTCGAAGCATTTCCAACTACAAAAGCTACAGCCGAGGTAGTAAGCAAAATTCTATTAGAACAAATCATATCAAGATATGGGTTAATAAACATGATTGACTCTGACAGAGGCCCTCATTTTGCAGCCAAAATACTACAACAAACAACACAGGCTTTAAATATCGCATGGAAGCTCCATACACCATGGAGGCCTCAGAATTCTGGGAAAGTTGAACGAATGAATCAGATGTTAAAAACAACCCTTACTAAATTAACAGAGGAAACAAAATCAAAATGGTTAAAATGTCTCCCCCTTGCATTAATGAGAATCAGAAGGAGGCCTAGGGCAGATGTTGGTGTTTCATCATATGAGATGCTGTTTGGTTTACCTTTCTTAACAACCCCCAGAAATCTAGGAACATATGAAGAAGGAGAACAGAATGTAAGGAAATATGTACAGGTCATCACAAGCACCTTAAAACAACTGAGAGAAAAAAGATACCTCCCCCAATCAACACCGATTGACTTCTATATCCATAGGTTTCGGCCAGGTGATTGGATCCTAAAAGTCTGGAAAGAACAACCCCTAACTCCAAGGTGGGAAGGTCTCTTCCAGATTCTGTTAATTACAGAGACAGCAGTAAGAACCCAAGAAAAGGGATGGACTCATGTTTCAAGAGTGAAAGGACCAGTATCCCCACCAGATGAATGAGGTGCAATAAAGGCTACGGACACTAAGTTAATGTTGAGAAAAGAACCCTCCTGGGAACTCCACAGGCGAAGTTTAAATACAGAGCTTATAAATTAGACCATTAAGAATTGTTAGAGAATGTTAAACAGTTTGTATGTTCAAAATGTTGTAATATGAATGAAATTAATAGTGACGCTTGGTATGATCTGACCATCTAGAGATTAGAGGATTTTCCTACACATACTAGTAACCTGGCTCCAAAAGATAAAAAGAAAGACCAGTTGACCCAAGAGGGGAAAGTAAGATCCTGCTATGGAGAGAAGTAACCAGAGCTAGTAAGAGTGCTGCAGGAGGCAAGCCTGGGCCGAGGCATACTCTTGCCACAAAAAGGAAACAGGAATGGGAGAGTGCCCAGTACAGATTCCTGTGGGTGTTAGCCCTACTAACAGCAGTTACAACAGGGGGCGTGAAAACCTGCAATAAGCAATACTATCCCGTGTATGCAGGGGAGACACCGACAGTCGTCCTCAGAATACATACCAACCCTAACCCCAATTGTGTCAGCTTGGCTTTGCAAACACCTTGTACTGAGGACAGGAAATTATATTGGGTTTCTAAAAATGTAGGGGATTTTGGACAAAAATTAATAAGAGAATGCCCGAATAAAGAAGAATGGATACATTCTGAAAGAAAACTCATAAAGACAGAGAAAAAGGGAAGGATCTGTGAACTGGATAATGTCAAAGAAAAGGAAGTAAAAGGAGTAGCAGTTGAAAAAGAATCAAAACTCCAAATCTGGGGAGGGAAAAATTTATTCCTGAATCTAGTAGAGAAAATAAGCCATGAATTTAATATAACTAATTGTTGGATTTGTGGGGATACTAGGATGGCTGAAATTTGGCCTTGGGAGGGGATACCCCCGAGCCCAGCAAATGTGTTGAAAATACTGGGGAGAAAAACACATGAAATAGACCAGACACTAGAGGAGGAGATATGAAATTTAAGATCAAAAGTGAATAAGGGAAGAATGTGTTTGGAGAAGGGGATCAAAGTATAAAAGTTATGTAGGAGATTTATTGTGCAAAAGGTATTTTACAACAAACAATACTCACCAGTGGTGGCTCCCAGAACCCCCCATTAAATATTGGACCAGGGAGCAGGTAGGAGGTGCATGTGGGTCAGAATGGAAAACTTGTATGAGTGTATTACACAACAGCCCAATCCCTTTCAGAGTGAACCGAAAATCTCAAGATTCTGGACCAGAGATGGGATAGACCAAGTGAATTCCCACAAATATTGCAGAGCCTCACAAGGTCTCTTTTGGCTTTGCGGCCAAACAGCGTATGTCATATTGCCTAAAGATTGGAGTGAGAGTTGCACTCTGGGGGTAGTTAGGCCATCCTTTTTCCTGCTCCCCTGAATTGCAGGGCAACACCTAGGAGTGCCTCTCAATGACAAACTACAATGAAAGAAAAGAGAGATACAAGTAGAAGGCACTCAAAATTGGGGAGAAGATGAGTGGCCCCTGGAGCGAATTATAGGAACATATGGTCCTGCCACTTGGGCACAAGATGGGATATGGGGGTACAGGACCCCTATATATATGTTAAATAGAATCATCTGCCTCCAGGTGCTGGTTGAAATCATTACCAACCAAACTAGTTTAGCTCTAGACCTGTTATCAATCTAATCTCGCCAAATGCAAACCATGATCTATAAAAATAGATTGGCAAATGATTATTTATTAGCAGAGGAAGGGAGAATATGTGCAAAGTTTAATTCATCGGAATGCTGCATAGACGATCACAGCAAAACCATCAAGAATATTACTAACAATATTAGAACATTAGCCCATGTACCAGTCCAAAAATGGTCATCAATAATAAAAAAAAAATTGTTGGGATGAAGTTTTCCAAGGTAATTGGTGGAAGAAAGTGTTATTTATTGTTGGGTGTGCAGTAATGAGTATTATTTTTCTCTCCTGTATAATTCCCTGCTTAGTCCAAATAATAACTGGTATAGTACAAAATTCTATGTTCAAAAAACTGGATAATGAAAAATTCAAGAAAGCTAAATAAATGAAATTAGGACCGCAAGAAAATGAACCTGAAACAGTGAAAGAAATATATGAGAAATACCAATGAATGAAAAAGTGTATAGAATATATGAAGAAGAAGTGTATAGAATATATGAAGAAGAAGTGTAAGGTTTAGTAGTTGATGCAAGCTTTAAGCCCAATCAAAGTTTTAGAGGGGAGAGCTATTATAAATATTTAAAGTTAGACCTTTGTTAGTTATAGGGGTATATGTATGTATCTTATAAGTTTCATTTCCATTCGCAACTTTGTACATGTTGTTACTGCAAGTTCTGTATAGTTGTTACTGCAAGTTCTGTATAGTTAGAAAATGTGTATGATTGTACGAGTGTAAGAAGTTACAGTTGAAGTGTTGTTAGAGTATTGACAGTGCTTTCTAATGCTAATGCCAGAGAGAGAAAGAAAAGGGGAAGGGGAGGGAATCCTTCTTCCTCCACAGAAGGCTCCAGATCAGACCATCACACCAAGTCATGATTGGTGGACACAGCTGACCAATTGTTCGAAGGTGGGAAAGAATGATTGGTCCAGAAGAACTCTCGCTAAGGACCAATAAAACCCCAGAGAATGAGCCAGTCACATCAAGGATCCTAAATCCACCAATCAAGGGAAGAACAGAGGATATAAAAAGAGACTGACAGTCTGAGGGAGTGCCTTTTCCTTGAGGGACAGTGTTCCCTAGAGAGGGGAGGGCCCGTATCGTATTATCCGTAGCTTTGTACTCTGGCTTGTTGTAAAGAGTTTGGGACTAGCCCAGCTTTTTTGCTGTTCCAGTAGTCATTTTGTTTCAATAAACGATTGGCCATTTTTTTTACCAATACCGGATCTACGGCCTCGTTTATAACACTCAGAACATGCGGCTCCTCCAGGTGCGCGCCTATGGCCACGGCAGCCTGTTCTCCCCAAAGGACAGAACATGAAGCCTGCTGCTGTTTGGAAATCGTGCCTAGCCCGCCTCAGGAGCTACATAGATGCATTGAGGGTTGACAGCACACATGGTCTGACAGGCAGCCAGGGTTCTTGTGGTAACGCTGCCCCGTCTTCTGTTTCGATCTCTGTCTCTCGTTTTTCCTCTCTGCCCTTTTTTTCCCTGTCCCCCTTTAGTAAGAACACTTACCCTTTTTAATCAGTAAACGGTTCTCAGATATAATATTGTCGTGTTTGTGCTTTATTTTTCTGAGAAATCTGTCAAAAATGATTTTTCCTGCCCCTCCCCCCCCCCTTTTAGAGCAGAACGGCACACCACCTCAATAGCCTGTCCTTACCGCCCACTGTCAGGAGCTCCACACTTCAGTCTGTCACTTGGAGCTCTTGTCCTCATTGCTGTTCTCTGAACCATTTTTGTTTTAGCAATTCCAAATTCCAGGTTTGTGATTTCATACTGTCATGTCAACCATTATCTGGCCTTTCTGTGAATGTTGAAGAGCCCTTAATGTGGCTGCTAACTCTCTTCATTGGTCATGATATTTTGCACACTGGGGAAATCAGATACACGGCTTCACAGCTCCTGGGGGTTTCCCCGGAACTTTGCTGAAAACTGCTGGAGCTGTTTTAAGGCTAACGTGTAAGTGCTATCTGCTTTGGGGGATTTGTCACTGATCATTCAGCAGCGTAGCCGTCCTGAGAGTCCTCAACAATTTGAGGCAAATCCTCCGTTCAGCAGCTGAGTACCGCAGAATAACCTGACGGAGAGGGGTAGCCCCTTCACCGAGAATACTGAGCTGCTGTAGTGATGCTCAGCGGGACGGGACGGACGCGCAGCCACGAGAGGGGGCTCGGGGAAGGCGCAACGAAGCCAAGCCAAACGTCTCATTCAAACCCTCAGTGCTGCAGCAGGTCCAGCTGGAAGGGAGCAGCCGGGAAGGGGCTGTGCCGGAGGGAGCCCCGCAGATCCCCGCTCGACTCCCGGGGGACGCCCGAGCTCGGGGTTAACCAGGAGAAGCCAGATAGTGAAATACTAACTATGTGCGACTACGCGTTTGTCCCCCGCTATTTTCCCCAGGTACTCCTTAAATACATCTTAAAATGCCCAGAGAATAAAAAATTCTTGTAATATTTCTTCTCTAATATCTGTAACCGTGCACAAATCCTGTATCAGTGTGGCGGAAGGGTTGCACAAAGTTCTGATAAACCTTCCTGTCTTCTGAGCTTTTCAAGGAGGATGAATTTGGTTTCATGAAGGTTTCAGAAGTCCATACCTTTTTTTTTTTAATGTTTCTTGTGCCAGGGTTAAAGAGTTTTCATAGACCTGCTGATGATTATTGCTTAGTTCTTGCTTGCAAATCTACAGATGCCTTTCCTCAATAAAATCAGCCATTTGTCTGATTGGCAGCTGCTGGACCGAGCCGCTCTCTGGGAGCTCCACACCCCTCTGTCCGCCCCGATGGCAGCGGGACATTTGTCCCGAGACTCCAGAGAAGGGAACAGAGCTGGGGAAGAGTCTGGAGCACCGGGAGTGGCTGAGGGAGCTGGGGGGCGCTCAGCCTGGAGAAAAGGAGGCTCAAGGGGGACCTTCTGGCTCTGCACAACTCTCTGACAGGAGGGGGCAGCCTGGAGGGGCCGGGCTCTGCTCCCGGGGAATAAGGGACAGGACAGGAGGAAACAGCATCAAGTTATGCCTGGGAAAAGTTTCGGTTGGATATTACTAAGAATTTCTTCCCGGAAAGGGCGGTCAAGCATTGAAAGAGGCTGGCCAGGGCAGTGGTGGAGTCTCCATCCCTGAAGGCACGACGCCCAAGGGACGACTGGACGTAGCACTCAGTGCTCTGGGTTGGATGACCAGGTGGCGATCGAGCACACGTTGGACCGGATGATCCCGAAGGTCCTTTCCCCCCTCAGCGGTTTCGGGATTCTGTGACTCCAGGGAGGGCGGGACTCGGGGAAGCCACAACAATAGCGCCCAACCGCACCCGCGCGCGGGGGCCGCCGGGAGTTGTAGTCCCGGTCGCGCCCAGGTGCGGCGCCGCGCGGGGGCCGCC
>VWYP01008521.1:44216-85256 GCA_013400435.1 Pycnonotus jocosus | reverse complement strand
GCGGCCGGCATCGCGGCGCGGGGGGGTCCCGCGTCCGCTTCGAGGAAGGCGCCGTGTTCCTGGCCGCCTGCTCCAGCGGCGACACCGAGGAGGTGAAGAGGCTGCTGGGCCGCGGCGCCCGCATCAACACCACCAATGTGGACGGGCTGACAGCCCTGCACCAGGTACCGGGGCCGGGGGGACGGCCTGGCTTTGTGTACCTTCGATCAGCACCGAGCCGGGGGGCACAGCGGTACCTGCAGCCCCGGCCGGGGGTGTTGGTAAACAAACGGTTCAGTACACTTTGATCCGGGCCCCGTCCGGCGCGTTCAGCCTGTGTCAGAGCACAGACCGAGGTGGTTCCACTTGGGCAGTGGGATGTACCAACTTTTCACAGGGTTATTAAGTAGGTTAATTGGCAAAATAAAGCGAGGACTGGCAGGGCTGCGGGTCTGACCAGGCGGCCAATTTATTATTTTTTTTAAAACTTAGGATATAATTGGGATCTCCTGAAGTGCCAGAAAAATTTCCCTGGAGGATTGCTAATTTTGCAAGGTCAGGAGTGTCTGGCCAGTTCTTGTTTTGTGTTTTATCAGAGTTGCCTTGAAACTCCCCAGACTGCTCCTTGGCAGAGAGCAGAGTGGCCGCATGGCCGATTAGCAACGTCGATTCTATTAATACTCATCCGAATGTGAAGATGGTATAAAGTGGTCGCAGGGATTGGCTGCAGAGCAGTAAAGCCTTGACTGTCAAGAAACATGTGCTATGTTCCATCCGTAGCTTTTGCTGCTCTGGTATAAGTGAGCAGGAATGCAAGGGAACATGCAAAGCTGCCTCCCCGGAATATTGGGAAACCTGTTGCTGTCCAAGACTGATTGAGAATTTAGCAGGGTGTGTGAAATCAGTGTCTCAGATTGGTGCATCTGGTCTGGATCAAGGCCAGCTTTGGGAAGAAAATTTTCTTAGCTCAAGGTAGTGTAGATTAAGCATGTAGTGTAGCAACCAGGAGTGGGGAAAAAAAGCACGGTTCAGAAATAACATCTGGAGCTAATGTGTTTGTAAATAATAATGTGTTAACAGCACAAATAGTAGGACAGTTCTTGAGTTAATCAGGGTATCTTCTTTGCTGGGCTGATGTTATGGAAGCATTTGGGACACGTACAAGGTGGTTCAGGCTCTCGGCTGTTAGGGAACAAGGGGCAGGGAGATCCATTCAGTTTGGTTTGGATTTCCAAAAGTAAGTTATGAAGTGAAGAGCATGCAAGCTTACAGGCTGTCAGGTTGAATAAGACTTCAGCTGGCAAACCAGTGACCTTTGTAATGGCTGGGCCTTTTTCTTGGTTATTTGTGGAGTTTGGTATAGCAACAGCAAATAAATTCCCCTGCATTAGTAACCTCCAGTACAGCACATGTACATTTATTATCAAACAAGTAGTCCTGTAGACACTAGTAAGAACCAGTTATTGAAAAGCTGGTCATTCAAAGCATTTTGACAGCCAAGAAAGCTGAATTTAAGGTGGATACATGGTAGAGTTGGGATGACTTCATGAGGGCATTCCAGCCAGGATCACTTGTGATCCCCTCCGAAGGGCCCAGGTCTCTTGCTGCTGTGGGTAATGTGAAGTGTCTGGTTAAGTGCACTGGACTCTCTGACAGCAGGCAGTGAGCTCAGCAGGGTCACACTCCTGGAGACCATGGCAAGCCATGTATTGACAGGCAGGCTGCGAATTGAATTCTGTATACGTAAATGATGCAGAATTGTATCCTATGTGCCTTAGCACAATATTGGGTGACCCTGACTAGTAACACCTAGGGCTTGATACTTGGAAGAGCTTGGATGAGTGAGCACTGGAGCAGATGCTGGCAGTACCAGCCAGCTGCTTATGTGAAGTGTTTCTTCACAAACTTGACAGAAAGGGAGGTGACCTTACTGTGACTGGAATAAAAACTTTGTTCCAATGTCCCATGGATGTAATAACAGTTTTGCTGAAGAGTGACAAGATGTTCCTGCACAGCCAAATGGGGCAAATGCTGTTTTGTTAAAGGTTTTGCTGTACATGTGTATCCTGAGTCTGTAAATCTCAATAAGATGAAAGTGTTTATTAGTATGGTCGGGGAGGTTGTTATGAGTTCCTTTCTCTGAACCTGTCCAAAATAGGTTTGTTTTCATGTTGCTTGGAGAATAATGCTGCCTATGGTAAAAGCGTCAGCCAGTCCCCAGAGCCCTAGTAGACAACTTGAAGGATGCAGTACGTGTGAGGATATTTAAATAACTTCTCTTAATATTAGAAACACAATGTTACGTTACAGGGCAGATGGTAGTGACAGTGTGCTCTTGTTTATTACCTGTGCAACCAAATGGCCACTCAATGAGGAGGGAAATCCTACACATTGCCAAGAGCTGGCTTTGTTGACAGAAATGCCAGGTAAAATGTAGGATTTTTTTGGTTAAAAAATATAGTGTATGAGACTTGCTCTGGATGAGCAATCAGGTCTTTTTAGGTAATGGAAGGGTTAACCTAGTCAATTGACTTAATTTGTCAGAGTAGGCAGCTGCTCCCACAAAACCTAAGACCAATCTTACAAATGGGGTTAGTTTGTTTGAAGCACAGGGTGGCCCCAAATATTGTTTGTGTTCACAAAGGTAAAATTACACTTGCTCTGGTATCTGAGCCACTGTGGCTAAGATCCATTGTGTACTTGCTGTGTGAGAAGCTGGCTTGGCTATTTATAGTCACAAGGCTGTATTTTGAAAATAACCTTTTCAATTATAAGTGATGTTTCTGAGCCTACAGCCTGTGTCACTGCCTTCTTTGGAGGCATCAGGTGCTGCACATACCTGCACCACAGCCCGTGTCTGGAACCTGTAGGGTGGCTTCAGCTGTACCTTGTCTACCTCAGTGCCTGCAGAATGTCGCTCGATGCACATCAGTCCCGTATTTTCAATGATTAACTTATGTTATGTTCAGTGAATTATTTTTGACAATGATTTTGTGTTAATGCCGAATGGAAAGGGAGATATTTGTTAAATGTGAGTGAACATTTAGAAATCATCAAGAAAACTGCTACCAGTTGGTGAAATGAACTATTGGTGGCAGTTGAACTTCTCTAGTGTTTGCAGGTGGTGGGAAATGAGTATGAACTGCTCCTCTGTCTCCTGGTTGGCAGATAAAACCAAAGAGTAAACTTGTATGAAAATTGAGTCTTAAGGGAAAAACATTCTGCTGCTTCTAGTGGGGAAAGCATCTCCCAGTGTAATTATAGCAATGCTTGTTTGTCTTCAAGGACTCCTTCACAAAGGATGACAGCAAAGATTGTTTATCCTCTGTCTGTCCTTTGATGATTTACTCTCTGTTTCCCTTTGGCCTGTTCCGAGGAGAAGTGAGTTGCTCATGAAATAACTTCTGTGTCATTTACAGTACTCTGCAGTACCTTGTTGCTTGCTGTTGACTTTGTTTTCAGGTGCTGGGTGCCTGTGCTAATTCAGGAGCTGCTTCCTGAATAGTCAGGTAGGTTGTGCAGTGACTCTGGGTTAGGTGGAGGCTGTTTGTTATTCTCTGTTTGTTATTCCTCCTTCTGAGCCAGAGCTGTAAAATTGCAGGCATGTCTGGTTGCTCCTCAGACCTTTGTAAGGTGGCATCTGTGTCAAAAGGTTTGGGCAATTTTCAGTTGCTGCTCAGCAAGTTTACCATTTCCTCATACAGGTTGTGTGTAAGAAAGCAGGAAGCAGCAGAATTTTTGGACACTCTAGAAACCAGACAGAGGTGATAGAGAGCACTCTGCCCCATTACAGAAGTCTGGAGACTGTTGGAAGAGGCATTGATGTGCTAACACTGGAACAAAATCTGGGGACTGAAGGGAAGGAGGAAAGGATTCCTCCACCACTTCCATGTTCAGCACTAAACCATGTCCCTAGGTGCCATGACTATACACTTTCTGAACATTTTCAGGGATGGTGACTCCACCATGTCACTGGGTAACCTGTGCTAGGGCCTGACCACCCTTTCTGGCAAGACATTTTCTATAATATTCAACCTAAACCTCCCCTGGGACAGCCTGAGGCCTTTTTCTCTCATCCTGTCCCTTGTTCCCTGAGAGCAGAGCCTGGCATCCCCTGGCTTTCCCTTCCAGTCAGGGAGTTGTGCAGAGCCAGCCCCCCAGCTCCCTCAGCCGCTCCTGGTGCTCCAGACTCTTCCCCAGCTCCATTCCCTTCTCTGGACACAAAATTTCTTAGTCACCAAAAGGTAACAGCTGGTCTGTGCCCTGAAAGGTGAGGAGATAACACAACTTAGAGTGGCATGACAACTCTGGAGTGAATGTTCAGGTGCCCCATCTTTGGGGCATCACAGCTGTGGTTTAAGGTAGTTCAGCTTCTGATCTTTAAGTTGGTGATGATAGCATCATAAATCACGCTGCATTTTTTTAAGATTGGGTGGCTGCATTGACTAAAAATACATTCATTCGTGGAATAGAAGATTATGTAGGGAGAGTCATACCTTTTCCACCACACTGTGCAAAGTTCCTTTATGAAGGTGTTCTTCTGCCAGGAAAAATAAAGTTGCAAGCTTCTTGTGCTGCATGTAATGCTGTTCGTCAAAGTGACATATGGCACTGTCAAAAATAGGGTTTATTACTAGGGTGAGTGAAATGGGGTTTTTGGGTTTCAGTTATAAATGGGAATTCAGTAGAATGTACTATCCCACAGGGCTCTGAATAAAATGAGAGAGCTTGGAAGATGCCTCTAATACACCAGGAATTTATGAGACAAAATAGTTAAAATCTGAAGTGCTGTTTTATCAACTTCATGCTTTTGTTTTCTTCCTTTTGGCTTACTCAGTCCCTGTCTTGCCTTGGTGTTTTCATCAAGCGTTCAATTGTCCTTCCCTTGCATCTCTATTTCCAAGCAGTCTCCTGAGTGGGCAGAATTAACTGTAGACTACACAAACTAACCTTGAGCTGCAATTAGAGACTGGGAGAGCTGCTACTGCTGGCAGCAGGGCAGGAAACCTTCCCCTGGTTTGGTTTGGGGCACTTTCAACTGGTTGGTTTGGCTTCTGGAAACTGAAGACAGCCACATCATTTTCTCAGTACTGGGTGCCTGGGAGGAAACTCTGCATTTTAGTAAGTAGATGGATATTTGGGAGGGGAAATGTGCATCTTCATTGCTTCCTTCCTCAGCCTTTGTTTATCCTACCCAGTGATTCCATGCGTCAGGCTCCACTGCTCCCCATAAACACTGAGCAATGGAGCTGGTGGGATTTTCAGCAACAACTTCCTTCATGGCAGCAGCTGGAAGTACTGACCCTGGTGCATTAGTGCTGCCTGTGGAAAGGTTCTCATCTCCACTAGAGCTGCTGGGCAGTCTGGAGTTCTGGCCTCACATGGAAAGCTCATTTGGAAAGCAGAGTTTTTTTAGGGAAAGCTTCTTGTACCTAATGTATGCTGAAAGCTTTCTGACTTGTGCAGATGAAATTCTTGAGCCTGTATCGGAGGTGGAGACAAGTTTTCCATGCTGCATACTTGCCTGAATAAACATGGTTTGATAAGATTGAAAGCCAGCTCAGCAAAAATGCAGGAGTGAGCAATGAATGCAGTGCCTGGACAGTCCCTGCTCCAGCAGCACAGGGTCCTGCATGCATGGCTGGAAACATTCAGTGTTTGTGCTCAAATATTTAGTACATTTATGTGCAGAACTCTAAGCAGTAACCTAGATGAAACTCCCATCCTGGCATTATTTTTTGCAATTTATAATGCCTTTTGCTTATTTTAACAGGGAGTGTTGGGGCTGGGATCTGTTGCTATTTCAAACAGTTTTAGAGATTTAGAACTCAGACTAGGTACTGTGGGGCTTGTGAGACATCACAAGTGCTGTGTTTTGTAATGTACTGAGATAATAACTGGCTAATATTAAAATATAGGACTTCTGAGTTGGTTTGCTGGCTCCCAGTTGAGGATTACTATATACCATCAGTCAAAAAGGCTTGTCAGACTATGCATATCAGGGCAATCAGTTTTATGAAGGTTGAGAGAGGGGAATATCACATAAGTGGTTGTATAAATTGGTATTTTATTCTTTCTAACGTTTGAATACAAATGAGGGCAGGTGGAACATTAAATATTCTGAAATGTGGGTTTTTAAAAATTGTGTTTGTGCTGAGGGCTGGAATAAAAAATGTAAGAGAAACCCAGAGCCTTTCAGGGCAATGGCAGCCCCTGCTGTGCAGTGACAGGATCCCCAGCTGAGTGAACCATTTGACCTAGCGATGATGGTATGGCCCCAGCACAGTGAGGGTGCCCAGTATAAATCCTGGGGTCTGAGTCTGCAGTTTATTTTGGGCTGTCCTTGTAAAGGGAGGTGCCACAGCTGTCCCTGCAATCTCCTTTCTTGGGCTGCAGCAAACTGATCGGCATAGGAAGGAAAGGTGCAGCTTGCAGGAGGAGCTGGGCCATGGGCCTTAGCAAGAAAACTTGACTTGCTAAAAATTTTGACACCAGGTTAGACAGGGCTCTGAGCAGCCTGGTCTAGCGGAAGATGTTCCTGTCCATGGCAGGGCATTCAATGAGATGAACTTTAAGGTCACTTCCAACCCAAACCAGTTTGTGATTCTATGAAGGAACGATTTGGTGGGGATTTAGGTGCCTACTTTCATGGGACTCACTTCAGCATGAATGGGCTTAAGAACAAGCTCATGGTGAATATAGTCTATCCAGGCCAGTGCAGAGATTTTTCAAGCTGTTGTGAACTTGAAATGGAAGCAATGGGGCCCAGAGATGGCTGTGAGATGAAGCTCCAACCTGCACAGCTTCAGGGAGCCAAATTTTAGTTCCTCCCTCCACTCCTGACATGTCCCATCTCTTATTGTGGTGAAACACAGCCTTTCTTAAATACTTAATTCTTAAAATGTTTTTCAGAGGAAATTTGCTTTTCTGCATTTCCAGACTAATGAGCACAATACCTCACATTGCTAACAGCCAAATCTCAGGAGTCAGACTTCTCTTTTCACATCAAGCTGTTGACAATCAAGGACATGAAAATTCCTGATTTAGACACCTACGTAATTTCTCATGTCAGTTTTCAGTCAATAGTTATAATGTGCAGTGCCTACAAGTGATCAGTATTTTAGAAAATACATCCATGTGTTCTCTTGTTAAATATTTTCCTGTTTCCAAAACAAATTTTGGAAAAATCGGTCTCCTTCCAGCTTTAAACTCTAAGCTTAAATATAGGCTTTGCTGGTCTGAAAACAACCAAAATAACTGAAAATTCACTCTCTGAGTAAATGGTATGATTTATTTTTCTTTAATGATGAATTGTTTGTGATTTTTGTAGCTTGTTTTCTGTGGCTGGACAAAATAGAGCACTCTTAACTTCTAGGAGTCTCACTGGAAATGTTTCTATATACAATAAGCTGACCTTGCAGAGGGACACAAGCAGCTTCAGCGTTGCTTTTCCAGCATTCAGCCTTGCTCATAAATCTTTGTGAGATGTACAGAATGCAGAGTGACCACCTGCCATTAGCTTTTTATGTGTCACTGCCTTTTCAGGGTAAAACTAAACCTGGCCTGTGTCTGATCCCCTGAGCCAGAGCATTGATTTGCCACAGTGATTGCTCACCATCCATTTCTGGAATCTTTCTGAAGCCATCTCCTATTTATAATTTGTCATTCTCTGCTGTATCAGTTAATGCGATTTCGTATCAAAGCCTGATGGCTTTTTACATCTGAAACAGTGCAATAGCAGCAAGTCCTAGTAAAGGCTTCTCTAAACACAAGTGCTGGCTCAGTGAGGAGATTCTAGCAGTGGTTTAGGGAAGTGAGGTGACTGTGTGTGGGCTCTCCCCAAATCTAGCTTATGTCTGTTTAGTTTGGACCTGTAAATAGAGTAGCATCACCCAGAGGAATGTAAACCAGCATGAAGCTGGTAGGGCCTGCACAGGGAGCTGCTCCCAGTTCACCACAGGGGCTTTGTGCTTGAATTGAAGCATCCAGAAGTGCTGCTGGTTTAATTCTGACGTCAAAGTATGAAGCATCTTCATTTTCCAGGATTTAAATTCATATAGATTGTCAGCCTTACCCCAAACAACTATTAATTATGAATTACCTTGAGTGACAATTACAAAAAGTGGGAACTTTATTTTAAAAGTGGCTTTTTACACAGACAAATAGCAATAGGATGGGGGGAACAATTTTAAGCGAAAAATGAGGAGGTTTAGATTGGATATTGGGAAAAAATTCTTCCCTGTGAAGGTGGGGAGGCCCTGGTACAGGTTGCCCAGAGAAGCTGTGGCCGCCCCACTCCTGGAAGTGTCCAAGGTCAGATTGGGCAGGGCTGGGATTGTGGAAGGTGTCCCTGCCCATGGCAGGGGATGGAACTGGACAAGCTTTAAGTTCCCTTCAAAGCCAACCCAGCCTGGATTCTGTGATCTCTGACAATTTAATACTTCATGTGAGACATGTACATAGGTATTTCCCCTTAGAAGATTGGTGGGACTGGGGAGCTCTGGCCCAGCTGGCTGTGGGTGCTGTGGCTTGCTTTAATTGTTCTGGTATACCCAATATATATATGTGTATGTATAAATATATATTTATATCATTGCTCTGAGTTACATCATTAGCAGAGACTCTGCCTGTGCCAACAGAAATAATCAGAATATTTACCTTAAGTACTGTTGTGGTACTGGAGGATGAAGTGTTCTAAATTTTTATCTAACAAGCTGGTTTTTTGACTCCATTTGCTCTGTGGTTTCTGTAAGTGAGATGACATCCTCAGCGTAAACAGCTTTGGTGTTTTTGTGGATGGTAGCTAAATCTGAGCAACTTGGTTGCATTAGCAGAACCAACATGTCCAGGAAGAGGTGCACATCCTGAGCTTGGGTAGGAGCCTGACTGCACCTGTGACACACTTCACACTTGCCAACTGTCTGATCTAATTTTTTTTTCAAGTACTGTGAACATGTCAGTAGTAGTTTCTGTGCTAATGAACCCTAGGCCCTTACTTGAGCCTTTTAATGAATATCACAAGTGAAGTTGGTATGACTAACATATACTAATGTAATCATTGGTGTTAGCAAAAAATATTCCACTGGCCAAGATACTTTCAAAGCAACTTAATGGCAGTGAAATGCTGCATTCTAGCCTATTACAAGATCATCTTCTATTTTTTTATGCAAGATGTGGCTTTTAAGAGCTTGCAGCAAATATTTCAAGCAGAAATATGAATTCTGGGCTGAAACAGCTCTCTAGAACAGAGGTAGAAAGAGTTGCTGACTTGATTCCAAAGGAAGCAGTGTCTGGGTTAAACCTTCAGAGCTGGTTCCATCACTTGATCCTGGCTTTCAGTTCTTCCCTGGCTTCATGCTCCTTCCCTGTGTTCTCAGGAAGCCAACAGATCTGCTCCATGCTTTAGCTTAGTGCGGTTTGATGTTCTCATCATACCCTTTTAGGGGAATCTATGTACCCTGCAATGCTTTGAAAGGTAGAAGCTGTGTTCAAAGGGACTGTTTCAGAGGCTTTTGAAAGTCACTGTTGAGTTGCAGTCTCTTCCAGACAGTTGCATGGATGGTCCACAGAAGCAGTTTGTTGTGGCTGCCTGGCCTCTGTTCCCTCGCTCTCCCTGAGAGCCTGGCAGGTCGTTTGCTGCAGAGCTGCTTTACAGCCAGCTGCCCCAGCCTCTGCTGGTGCAAGGGCTTCTTCTGTCCTGGAGCAGGGCACTGTGTGCCTCTGTTATCCTTTATAAACTCTCCATCAGGCTCTTTGTCCAATCTGTGTAGATCCCTCTGAGAGGATCTCCTGCCCCATCCATGCCAGCAGTTTGATATCATCTGCAGACCTGGTGAGAGTGCTCTCTGTCCAATAATTGGCGTTAATAGAGTTTGTTAATGAAGTCATGGATTTGTATTGACCCCATATCAGCCCTGAGGGATGCTGCTGGTAACCAGCTGCTAGCTGGATTTTCTACAGCTGATCTTTCTACTTTTTGAGCCTGATAGTCTCCCCAGCATCAGTCATCTGCTTCTGCAGTCCAGCTCCTGTCTGTTGAAAACACTGGCAGAGGCCGTGTCAAAGGTGCACTACACTTGCTCTCCTCTCCTCCACACAGGCAGCTTGGAGGGCAATCAAGTTAGGCAAGATCTGCCACTGGTAAGGCCACTCTGGCTGTTCCATCACCTGCTGGAGATGGTTGTCAGATAGATTTACTGCACAGCCTTTTCAAGGGCTACAGTGAGACTGAGAGGTCTGATGTTCCCTGGATCCTTCTAACATGGTGGGATGGTGTTTGCATGTCACCAGGCCTCCCTTTGTCACCATGACCTTTGAAAGTTGACAGTGATTTGCAGTGACATCAACTAGCTCTTAAGTCATATCTGTATCCCACTTGGTCTCAAAAGTGGTCCATGGTCATTCCTTCCCCCTCATTTCCTGGGTCAAGGCTCTGGTGCTGCACAGTGGAGCTAACAGGACAAGTCTCTGCTTCCTGGGATCTGCACTTGTTCCCTCAAGCATGTGTCCAACTTGTTGGGTCAGGGCTGTTGTCTGGAGTGCTGCTGGAGTTGTGGGCCTGCAGGAAGCTTCAGCAGTGCTTGCCTCTCACTCTTTGCAGTCACTGTCAGACATTCCTAGAATCACAGAACTATGGAATTGTTTGGGTTGAACGGGCCCTTAAAGATCGTCTTGTTCCAGCCATGGCAGGGACATTTTTCACTAAACCAGGTTGTTCAAAGCCCTGTCCAACCTGGCCTTGGACACTTCCAGGGTTGGGATACTCCTGTGAACACAAACTAACCATTTGTAAGGCATTTTCCTGATTTCCATACCTCCCTGATTTTCTGCTCCACCAGCCCTTCCCCTTCCCTTCTAAAAAATGTAAGTTTCATGGTGAAGTCCATGCTGGGAGGGAGATAGGAGATGTTCTTTCCACTTAACTTGTCTCCTAGTTCTTAAGCATTCAGTCCTGCAGGAGCACAGCCAGTGAGCAGTTGCTGTTGTGTCATACCTGTGGTGCCTTCCCTACTTTTTGGTGCAAACTTGCACTGTGACTTCACCATCAATTCCAAATGGCTGGTCTGTCAGCAGCAGTTCAGTTCTAAGGCATGTTGTGACCTCTTTTCTTCAGGAGCAGACACGCAATCAGAAGTGCCACCAGGTCATGTCTCCCAAGAGAGATGATGACTGTGGATTTCTGCTTCATACTACATCTTTGGTAAATGTTTCTTCCCAATTCTGCAAGATAGACATCAGTGGCTCCTAAGGTTGGATGTATTCTCTTATCGAACTTGGTTGTCTTGATTTTATTAATGGGGTTAGCAATTCCTTCCAGTTGCTGAGGAATGCTTCTTGCTGCTACAGTGTGCTGACACTGTAGGAAATGCTACAAAGCTGAATAGACATTTTTGGCTTTTGAGCCCTTTCTACTCTCAGTCCAGCTACCAATTTAATCATTGCTGCACTTCAGATATTAACTGTTGCTCAGAGCTATCTGAATATGGGAAGGGAGTGCAGGAGACACCAGGTAGGGACTGGGCTCTGGGGAACATGCATAGCCTGTGATCGATGGCTGCTCAAGACTGAACAGCCATAAGTCAGCAGGCTCAGCTTGGTCCTTGCAAAAAGAATGTCTTAGTCCCACTTGCTTAACCTCAACACTCCATGGGCTTTTCACAAGTCAGTCCCACATGCCCAGCTGACCCGTGTGCCACCCTGGAGAGCTGAGTTTGAGTAGCTTTGAGTGCCAAAGCTTAATGTAGGCAAAGCCCTGCTCCTGCCAATGGGTGAGGAAACTGGGTTGGTGGGTGGGAGTCAGTGGCTCCTGTGGTTTGGAGACCAACAAGCAGGGCAGTGAGGGGAGAGCAGGGCTTGACAACTGCAGTCCCTCTCTTGCACCAAGTAGAATAGCCTCTGTCTAATGAGGATAACAGCCCTGTTTGACAGCTTGTGTCTCTGTGTTCTTTTGGATAGTCCTGGGTGGGGCTGTTTGTTTGCTGTTCCTGGGCAGTTCCACCATGTGTTGGCTGCTCTGCATCCCCAGGGAATCCCCAGATGCTGCTCCAGGGCTGCCCAGATGCTTTCTAGACTGAAGTGCTGCTCTGGGGGTTCAAACTGCCCTGGAGCTGTTGAGCTTGTTGCCAGGTCCTATGTCACTTGCCTACCAACTACCATTTGTTTCTCAGATCCTCTGTCACTTAATCTAATTAATTCGGTGGAAAGCTGAAAGGCAGTAGAATTCCCACCAGGTCCTCAGGGATCTTTCATCCAGGTGCCCTGGGGGACCAAGAAGGCCAGTGGTGTCCTGAGGTGCATTGGGAAGAGCATTCTTAGCAGGACAGGGGAGGATCCTGCCCCTCTGCCCAGTCCTGGTGAGGCACACTGGGAGTGCTGTGTCCAGGTCTGGACTTCTCAGGACAGGAGGGCCCTGGAGCGGGGCCAGGAGAGGCTGTGGAGATGAGGAAGGGCCTGGAGCATCTCCTTGCCAAGGAAAGGCTGAGGGAGCTGGGGTTGTTCAGCCTCGAAAGGAGATAACTGAGATGGGATCTCACTCCTGTCTGTCAGTGTCTGCAGGGAGGGCTCAGAGCAGGGCCCAGGACCCAGCACTGGCACAAGGGCAGGAGCTGATGCCCAAGAAGTTCCCCCTGGACATGAGGCAGAACTTCTTCCCTGGGCAGTGACTGAGAGGTGAATGGGCTGCCCAGAGAGGGTGTGGAGTCCCCCTCAATGGGTATATCTCAGACCCATCTACACATAATCCTGGGCCACGTGCTTTGGGATGACTCTACCTGAGCAGGGAGGTGGGACCAGATGAGCCACTGGGGTCCTTTCCAACCTGACCCATCCTGTGATTTTGTGATCCCCAGTGCAATCTGAGCTGCACCCAAGATACTGCTGTAGACAGAGGTACTCCTCAGCTATTGGTGTGTCAGCCTTCTGTGCAAAGGCTCCAGGCATGACCCTTCCAAATTTCAGGTTAGATCACCCACACCTCTCCTGGGTTTGTACCCTTTCCCTATTCTCATACACGTGGATCTGGACGGTGGGGTGCATGAGGAGAGGTGGGTGGGTGCATGAGGATGAGCATATTTGCTGCAGACAAATAGTACTTCTGCAAACATCTACATAGTGGATTTATGAAATGAGACTTCCAAAGAAGGAAATTAAAAAGTGATGATCTAATGGAATTTAAATCCTAATTACTTCAAAATGGAAAGAATGATATATTGTTCCTTGTGACATATAAACTTTTATACGTTGTGCATTGTCCTCTCTATCATAAATCACTATTATAGGTACATGCTCTATTCAGGGAGCACACAGTGTCTTTTTTTTTGAGTGTATTGGGAGAATTTGAGTCTTCAATACAGCTTAATAAAATAGTTTCAAATGACAAATCTGTCCCACTTTTGGCATTGTGTCCTGAATAACTTTGTAGTGTTTCTAAGTGATACTGGGGCTGCATACCCTCAGTCTTTCCTGTACAAAGATCTCTTGAGATAAAAAATTAAAATTCAGCTTTCTGAGCTTTCCAAACTGTAGTATTGGCAGAAGAGGTTCCAGAGCTGCTCAGGCAAATGAAAAGTGTCAGGTCTTTAGCATCAGTTGAAAGTGGCACATGAAGTCACTGAGTGTATAATGTCTCAATTAAAGCAGCTACTGGGGGATGTCAGTGAGAAGTGACAGTTTCCAAAAGGGGCTCCAAGAAGAACCTGGGAAGTGATGAACCCAAAGCAGGCAACAAGCATATGGAGAGGAGAAATCTGGTGGAGATGGTATGTTTGGATTTCTGTGACACTTTTGACAACATCTCTCTGTGGAAGCTGTAAGAAACAAAGCTGTTGTGAAATAAAGATACCTTATTTATTACTGTCTGAAAGAGAGAAAACAAAGGCTGGCAGTAAAGGGTCAGTTTGCAGGAGGAAGGAGAGTTATCCTGTGCATCTCCTCTGGAGTTTGTGCTGCTCTGCACACCTTTATGTGAGACAGGAAAGGGAATATAGAGCGAGGTCACAGTTTGCAAAGGTTCCTGCACTGTCAAGAGAGTGAAGTGTGAGCTGGCCCTGAAGGGTGTCAATATTAGCCAATTTGCTGATAAAATGGCTGGCAAAATTTGGTCTGTAAATGGGGGGTAATGTTTCTGGTGAAACAGTGGCTTCCAATCCAGCTGTCACAGGCTGGAAAAGCTTGTGTTGTGCCCATGTGTCAATTAGTATGTGCAGTTCTCTTTCTACTATCTCAAAATATATATATAGTTAAGGGAAAGAGATGGGAAATAACAGCAAGAGGCTCAAAGTCATGGATTGGTTTCTATACCAGGAAAGAACAAAACTTCTTCAATTCCTTCTGACTGACAGAAAGCCACAAGCACAGATATGATAAAGGTTTCCAAAATTACATGTAAAATTACATTAGAGATGTTTGGTTTTCCTACAAGGAAGAATTTAAGGACATCAGAGTTTTAAAACAAATACGTTTTCTCATGCAGCGTAAAATTCAGCTGTGGAACTAATTGCTTTAGGACACAGCTCATGCCAAAAGCTTGAATGTGCTCAGAATCTGCATTGTGGGTAAAATTCTGTGTAAGTTAAGCTCTGGATTGCCAAGCTCTAGGATGGGTGGAAGATACAAAGAGCAATTAAAAAATACTATCTATTGCAGGTGAGAGTAAAGAAGAGAAAATAAGATGAGGGAAAACTAGTAAGATGAAAAACCTTCTCAAATGTTAAAGCTAAAGTTTTAAAATTAAAGTCCAGTGTTTTTTAGAGGGCTCATAGTATTATCCTGCAGAAATGGTGGCAATTCTGCTTTGTGCTTAGTGGGCAATTTTACTGAATTTTTGGGTAGCTTGCTGCAGTGCCATGAAGATTATATTTCATAGTGTCCTCTAAACTGGAAAGAGTATGTACGTGTGTGAAATACCATCTCGCTAATCCAGGAGGTTTTGAGCATTTTTCTCTTCATAGCACTTCGTAGCCTGAGCTGACACACTGAATGCAGTGTCAAGGTGTTTGTGCAAGGGACGGATTTCCTCTTTCTTCATCATCTGCACTGGCTTTTCTTTTCATTCTTGTGATTGACAAACAGAATTTGACCTTCATGGCCCTAAATGGTTTGTCTTTTAAATGAATATCACTTGAGTCATTCTGAGCAAGCATTCCCTCATGCTGAAAAAGATAAGTGGTAAATGTGTCTGTCTCTCAGTGAGAGACTTCAGGGCTGTGCCAGCCTGTACAGCAGCAGAGCCAGGGTTTGAACTTCAGAACATATTGCAAGAGTTATTTTTGTTCCCTTATATTAATAGTTGCTGTAGAAGGAACCCTGCGCTTATGGCCAAATCCTGTTTTGTAGTTACTCCAAGTATTGGCTTCTCTACAGTCTAGAACTCAGTCCTCAAAATCCATTCTTTTCCATTTAGTTTAGGTGCTGTTAATCTATGAGAAAAATGTTCAGTGTTGCAGAAAGTGAACAAGGAACAAAGCATTAATTTGGGAGGGGATCCATGTGCTGCCAATACCACCAGCTTCCTGCAAATTGTGCTTGGGATTTCAGTTCAAGCCCTGGCCTAAACAAGAACTACTGCATCTTTGAAATTAGTGTTGTGGTGATGAAACAAACCTTCAGAGACCTGGAGACAGATGATACCTATTGTTGACAAAACTGCTAGCTTCTTTTTGTAGTATATTTATTTTAAACATAGAGTCATGGAACCGTTACGTTTGGAAAAGGCCTTCCAAGATCACCATGTCCAACCTTTGGCCAGCCATCTTGTCAGCCAGACCAGAGCACTGGGTGCCTTATGCAGTTGGTCTTTAAACACATCCAGAGATGGGGACTCTGCCACCTCCCTGGGCAGCCCCTTCCAATGCCTGACCACCCTTTCTGTGGAGAAATTCTTCCTGATGCCTGATGTGAACCTCCCCTGTTGCAGCCTGAGGCTGTTTCCTCTTGTCCTGTGCCTTGTAGCCTGGGAGAGGAAGCCAGCCCCTGTCCTGCTAATGTGTTGCACTGGCCTGGTCTCAGTCTCTAATCATTCACCCCTTTTCCAGTTTGTTTAAACTTGTTTCCTAATGCTTTTGCTTCTTGGACCAGTGCTTTGATAGTTTTCCTTCTGTGGTAGAATGCTGAAAGCTGCACCTCTTCTGCTGCCATGTGTTTGGCTTTTTGCTGTTTGCCCACAAACCAGACTGGGCTGTCTCGGTGATGAGGGCAGTTGGTTGCTGTTGGAGAGTTCCAGACATGGCTGGAAGAGGTCACAGAAACTCTTCTAGTTCAGTCCTCTGCACTGAGACATGGCCAGACTTATCAGAGTTTTTTAGAAAAGATAGTTAATTAATGCCTTCCTAAACATCATCACAAAGCGCTTGTCTGCACCTCTCCCAGAAGGTGAGAAGCCCCAGTGCCTGGCAGGCTCAGCTGGAACCATGGGTGATGTGCTTCTTGCTTCAGCAGCAGCCCTCTGAGTCATTCAACCAGCCCTCAATTACCCTGCTGGGGATGGAGAGGAGGGCATGGAAATACCAGATTAAAAGTAATGGTGTCAGTCACTGATGCTTTAACAACGTATTGGTGAATGCTGTGGTGAAGACTGAGACCCCCAGGAAGCAGCGTGGGAGCTGTCAGGGCCAGCCTGTGCTGCCACACAGCAGTGCTGGGACTGCTCTCACCTCATCAGTGATTCCCCAGTGCTGTGTCCTTTATGTTCTTGTCCTGCCTTTAGATTCTTCCACCTAAATGTAGAAATATTTCTGTTTTGCTTCATTGTGAGAATGTTTATGAGAGACACTGTTTATGAGAAGCTAGGTTCAGCTTTCTGGAGCTCTCCACTTTCTCTGCTTTGGTTTTGTCTCACACCAGTAAAATGTGATCTCTGATTCTCTTTTTGCTGAGCAGGAGGGACAGAGCTTGGCCTCTTTAGTCTGTGCTGGTGGGACTTTAGGAGGAGCGTTCCCCCAGGAGACTTGTCTCCTTCAGGGAATTGCCTGCCCAGCCCCATCCCTGCTGTGTAGCTGCAGTGGGTTGGGGTAGCAGCTGTGGAACAAATGTCCTGGTTTCCCCAAACCTTTTATAGCTTGTTCTCTTTTTATCTTTCTGAAATCTTCTTCAGCCATTTTTTTTCCCAAGGAGTTTATTTCTGTGGTACCCTAGAAATAGCATAAATCATATTTGTGATGCCACAAAAATCCTTAAGAAATGCTGTTGGAAAATGGGGTAAATTGTTTGGGTTTTTTGGAAGTGGGTTTTGTTTCTTGTAGTTTTGTTTTGTTTTTTTTTTTCATTTTTTAAGCTGAACTTTTTCTCATTCATGTCCTATTCATGTCTTCTATCTTTTTCAGTTGTGGAGACTAGAATTTCTTATGATACTGGAAATCTGGTGCATTATATAGAGGCCTAATGATATTTTATGGTTTGTTTTCTTCTGCTCCAGGTAATTTCTAGAATTTGCTTTGATTTCTGAGCTTGGAGCTGATATTTTCCTACAGCTATTTGTTAAAATCCTAAGAGCTTTTCCCTGAACTCAGTAATAAGCTCAGAGCCTTTCATTTTGTTACATGACGTTGGGTGTATTTTGTGCCTGTGATTCACTCTCCAGTGATCTGCACTGCTTTTCATCTGCTGTTTTATCAGCAGTTGCTCAGTACTGTGAGATTCTTCAAGTTTGTCCTTTGCTTTACCTCTTCAATAGCTTCCCCAGCAAACTTCACCTCACTGATCACCTCCTCTGCCATGTTCTTTATGTAGCACATCTGGTAGCACAGACCCTGGGGTCTGCAGAGCTCTCCAGGAAGATGATCTAGCTCATATTCCGATCTCCTCATCATGAAAATACATTTAATTGTGCCAGGATCTTCTCTCTTACCTGGGCAATTCAATGGCTTCAGGAGTCACAGTGAGGGACCTGGTGAGAATCCTTTTGAAAATCTTTGTGGATAGATTCATAGAATCTCTGGAGTTGGAAGGGACCCACAAGGGTCATCAAGTCCATGCCCTGGCTTTGTACAGGACAACCCAAAAAATCATGTCATGTGTCATATGGACCTTCCTTGTCTTCATGCTTATTTACCTTTCAAAAGACTCCAGTGGCTTTCTGTCAAATGGCTTTCCTCTGTAAAAGCCTTGGTGGGTATTTTCCAAAATATGATGATTTCTTATACACTTGCTCTTCTGCATTGTACCATCCACTAATTTGACCCCAGCAGCTTGGTGGTTCTTGTGTTTGGTGAAATCTTTCCCTTTCTCCATTCCAGGAGTGTCCTCACTTCTCAGTGACTTTCTTTCCATTTTCTTAGTCACATAGTGACACACTTGCTGTTCGTCCATTTGTCTGGTGCTATACCAGAAGAGGTTTAGGCCAGATATCAGGGAAAAGCTCTTCCCCCAGAGGGTGCTGGGCACTGCCCAGGCTCCCCAGGGAATGGGCACAGCCCTAAGGCTGCCAGAGCTCCAGGAGAGATGGAAAACACTCTCAGGGTTGCACAGGGTGGGATTGTTGGGGTGTCTGTGCAGGGACAGGGGTTGGACTGGATGGTCCTTGTAGATCTCTTCCAGTTCAAAAGATTCCATGATTCTGATACATGTAGCCATGACGTGTTTTCCGGGAGTGCTGCCCAAGCAGTCCTCTGCCTAAGCAGTCCTGCTCTCCAGCTCCTGTTCTGAGCCATGGAGTTTCTGGAGCCTCCCCTGGCTGTGCACCTGCCATGCCTGTAGCAGGAAACTCACCTGCATGCCATGGTCGTCACCAGCTGCCCAGACTTGTGCCTGAAATCCACCTGCTCGTGGCCTTGCTCTTGCTTCAAGCTGAAAACTCAGCATGCAGTCAGGGGTGCATCCATGGTCTTGGGGATCTGCAGTCATGTTGCAGTGAGATGAACACAGGATTGCTCTCCCAAGTGTCCTAGGGTAACTTTATGATGTTTGTATCCCCAGTCATCTCCTCTGTCTGTGTTGAATGTTACATACTGTATCTTTGGGACTGATTCCGAGAGTGAAGAGGGAGAAAGAGAAGCACTTATTCTGTATTTCCAGAAACTGCACTCACTCCTCCACATTCTGCTCCCAGACTGCATTGTCTGCAGCATGGACAGACAGCGGGACAGAGACCTCCTTTGCTTTTAGTTAGTTTAGCTAGCTGAGGCAGAGAAGCTCCCTGGACTGTTTTTTTCTTTTTTTTCTTGGAACTGTTTAAACCTGTTTTGGACTGAAAACCCGGGAGCACTGGGAGCTCACACCTGTGGCCCACCAGGGCCTGGACCTCAGCATTTTCCAGTGCCAGAGAGACTAATAAGAGACTGAGCAAGCCAAGCTATACTCCACGACTGGGACTTTCTGGGTTTGCCATCTCTTCGGACAGTGAGAGGTTTTATTGTTTCATATTATTCTTTTTTTTTGCGCTTGTGGATACTTTGATTGTTAAATAAATAGTTTTTTACACTTTCCTCTGAGGAAGTCTTTTCCCAGACAAGTTGGGGGAGGGGCCGCTTGAATTTGCTGTTCTGAAGGGACCCCATTTGGAGGTTTTCTCCCAGATTTTCCCTAAACCAGGACACCAAGGATCATTTCACTTTGTCCTCCACAGCTGGCACAGAGATAGGGCTGCATTTTGATCCCTCTGGAAATCTTCTTGTGTGATGCTTTTTGTGTCCCTTTACTCTTCAGCAGAAACCATAGACTCATAGAATTGTTTGGGTTGAATGAAGACCTTGAAGACACATCTAGTTCCAAGGCCCCTGCCATGGGCAGAGGCACCTTCAACTAGACCAGGTTGCACAGAGCCTCATGCAGCCTGGCCTTGAACACCCCTGGGGGTGGGGCATCCACAGCTTCTCTGGGNCTTCCCTGGGCTACCTTTTTTTGGGCCTCATCCCCCTCACAGTATTTTTTTTTTTTTCTTAAGATCTAATCTAAACCTGCCCTCTTTCAATTCAAACCCATTTCCCTTGTCCTATCACTGGGTGCTCTTGTAAATAGTCTTGCCCCATCTTTCCTGTAAATTCCCCTAAGGCACTGGAAGGCAACAATTAGGTCACTCTGAAGCCTTCTCTTTTCCAGGCTGAACAATCCCAGTTCCCTCGGCCTTTCCTCATAGGAGAGGTGCTTCATCCCTCTGATTAACCTGGTGGCTTTGTCTGGGCTGGGGTGATCCACTCAGACAAGAGACTGTTCCATGCCTCTGGCAGCCAGGCTTTGTTTACAAACCTCACTCTCTCCTTAATTCTCCTGTTCACCATCCAGGTTGTAGTATGCTGTTGCTGGTGATTTCCTGTGTCACCCTCCTGCAGGGCAGACTCATGCTCAGGAGACACAGTGCAATAAACAGGGAATTCACCATTTTCCAGCTAGACTTCAACCAGGTTTTGATTTACTTCAGGCATCAGTAAGTGCTGTAGTTCACCTGTAAGCCCTGACTGCCTGACTAGTGCTCCTAGTGGTTATAGAGGTGGGGAGTTTGCTCCCCTTCCAGCCCTGTCTTTACTGGATACATGGACTGCTCTCACCGTTTCTGGCTGTGACCTTTTTTCAGCATCTGCCCTCTGTGTGATACCGTGGAAGTCCTGTTGGGGCACTCACGCAGAGTTCACAGCGGGCTGCCAGGACCTCAGCCATGCGGGGCATGTGTGTGGCTCTGAGGCAATAACTGGGTTTTTGTTACTCTGAGGAATGCATAGAAGTTTATATCAGGTCTGTATTTCTTTGATCACAGAGACCACAGTTCCTGATTAGACTTGAAATGTGATTCAGGCCACTGGGGAAAGTTGACTCCTTAGTTGTGTCCGTCGTTCAAACTACCAAGATATCTGGTGTCGTGCTCTGACAAGTGGCAGTGCATGGCCACATCCTTGGTACTCTCAGCTACCCTGTGACAGTCTCACAGGGCAGTCAACCAGTTCCTCTCCCTCTGCAGTGACCTTATTCCACAGGTCATTTTCTTTAACAGCTTGGTGCTCTCTATACCGTGTTGGTCACCACTCCTCTTTTCCACAGGCATCACCAGAATCAAGTCCCTGCCCTTTCTTTGGACTGCTTATGGCAGCAGAAGTGGAATGCACTCAGAAACCAACAGTGAAGGATTTTGTTACTGGTGGCTCTGCTGAGATTTGCTTTAGTTTGTTTCCTACAGGAATAAAAAAACCTCAAAGACACTTTGCTCTGACCAGGCAGCCCTATTAGTGTCAATTGATTTCTTTTTCTTCTTTTTTTCTTCCAGGTGAATAAAGGCAAGTGCAAATGAGCTCTGCCTGAAAGTGTGGTTGATATTTGAAAACTCATACAAATTGGATCCTCAAACATACATATTTTTCCAGTATTGGAAGTTCTTGAAAAGTTTTTACCTCTGCTCTGGAGCCGGGCTGGGAGAGCTGGGAGTGTTCAGCCTAGAGAAGAGAAAGCTAAGAGACTCCAGAGCCCCTTCCATTGCCTAAGGAGGCTCCAAGAGAGTTGGAGAGGGACTTTGACCAGAGGCCTGGGATGTCAGGACAAAGGGAAAATGCCTTCCCCCTGCCAGAAGGTAGGGATAGATGGGATGTTGGGAAGGAATTCTTGGCTGTGAGAGTGGAAGGCCCTGGCACAGGTTTCCCCAAGAAGTTGTGGCTACCTCATCCTTGGAGTTGGATGGGGCTTGGAGCAACCTGGGCTGGTGGAAGGTGTCCCTGCCCATGCCTCTCCTGGAGCCACTTTAGGCCCTGGAAGTGGTTCCAAAGTCTCCCTGGAACCTTCTCCAGGCTGAACCCCCTCAGCTCTCCCAGCCTGGCTTCAGAGCTTTAAGTTCCCTTCAATCCCAAACCAGTCTGGTATTCTGTGAAGGGATGTGCAAACTCTGTCATAGGACCATGAACTCCTGTGTTGTCCTTTACCTACTACACTAAAAATGGTAGCTGTAGTCCAGGCTTAAATTACTGTGTTTAGATAAGTTTATTTGCTATGTTTTCAGAAAATACCTAGCTTAACTTCTGCTGTAATATCTAATTATATCAAGTTTTCAGCCAACATTTAAAAGAAAACGTTTCCTTAAGGCTGCGCTGTGTTAAGTGATGTTGCAAATCCCAGTGATGGCACTAGAAATGGAAATGCTGCAAAATCATAGCTGTGGGCCTGTCAGGAATAGTGTGAAGTCACTTTATTTTTAGAAAGATTTTTTTTATCCAGCCCCCTGTTTGTCAGCTCCATCATTTGTTGTGCTTCAAAGAAAATTGTGTCCTCTGATGGATGTGGAGCCTTTTCCTGCTGGGAATAGTGACACTGGTTGTTGAACCATGGTGGATGGCAGGAACAGTGGCAAAACTCAGAAAAACCTCTTATTTGCTTGGCTGAGAAGACTTTGAGTGGCACGGGACTGGAAAATGCCCAAACAAGCTACTGCATGTCTGTCTGGGGATGATTTTTGCCTCTAGGGGCACATGACTGATCCTTAGAGAGGTTTTAGCCACTCAATATATAACTGCCAAGTGGCATATTTAAACTTTCCTGCACTTTGCCAGACTGGAAAGGAAAATGAATAAATAGAATTACTGACTGTATGTTTTTCTTTTTATATACACCACCTTCTTTTTTTCTGGACACAAAGGTAAAATTCAGATCTTGAAACAAAACTTGATGTGGCTGCAAGACAACAAGACCGGGATGTGCACAGAACCCAAGGACCTGACAGTCTGTTTGTGAATAAACTGACAATGAATCCCTCTAAGAAATCTCCTCTTGCTCTTCACCTCTAGTTGTGTTGAGGTGTTTCTGCTCACAGCCTGTGGTTGCTAGTCACTTTGTGCTAATTGAGCATGTTTGGCATTTGTAGGAGCTCATGAAACTTCTCCTACATGAACTTTAATGTCAGTAACACATAGCTGGTTTCTGTGAAAGCAGTACTGACCCTGGAGTGACTTGAATGTTTTCTGTGTTGAAAAATCCATTTTTTTCCCAGGTCTGTAGGCAGCATGAGCTGTCTGTCTTGACATAAGCAAGATATTATGTGACAGCTTAAGACTGTCTCAGTCCTGCCCTTCCTGCTGCTCCTTTCATGTGCCTTTCATACCAGTGCAAGTGCTTGTTGGATCCCACTGTGAGCCAGTTTAGCTCCTGGATCTGTTCAGTGGGGTATCAAGTGAGTGTCAGTGCCCTTGCTGAGGGAGAGGGTCTGCTGGCAGGGTATAAGGCAGGGCGAGGGCAGTCCTGGCTTTGGCAGAGCCTTCTGCAAAATCCTGCCATGGCAGAGACTAAAGAAAGCCTGGAGTGATCCACAGAGATTTTTCTGTCTGCCTTTGAGGTCTATAGTTAGGCAACACAAATCTCACCTTTAGTTTGCCAAGTTGTAGCTAGAATCATTTGCAGCTGTTTTTCCATGTCTCTGCTGGGGCAGGAGAAGACCTGGAGAGGCTCTTCCTGTAGAGGATTCTCTGCCAGAGCAGAAGGGCCCTGCCTGGCCTTCCCACACCACCTTGCCCTTCCAGCAGGTGGGGTGTGAGTGGAGCCATCTTTCCAAGTGGGCCACAAAGGGATTGTACATTTTTTCCCCCATTATTCACCAGGAGAGTCCCCATTTGGTGTTGGCCGTACCATGCTGCTCAGCCACCACCAGAAGCCCTGCAAGGCATTGGAGCAAATGTCAGTCCTGGGCTGCAGGACACCACCTTGGTTTGGCTGAAGCTGACCTAAAACTGCATATTAGAAGTTTGGGATGTGCTTGTGTTATAGAGATGATGGCAGAACCATATCTATATTTGCTTGTGTTGTGAAAATAAAGTCTTTAGGAACTGCATTAAATAGTGCAGTGTAGTCCCTGATGGAGCTCCTGTCAGGACAAAGGATTGTTAGCAGAACATTTCTTTGCTAAGCAAATCTGCAGTACCTAAATTTCCATTTTCCACACAGGAGTGAAATGCTTGTGAGCTTTCTAATTATGAAACACAGTTATTTTGGGCAGGAATGAAAATTTCAGTAATTTAAGGGCAAGATTTTATATAGACTGTCTTGATCAAGTGCCAGGGAGTGCTGGCTGAGGGGGAGAGAAATTACATACTTAGTGGTCAGAATGACTAAACTGGTGAGGCTTGGAAAGCCAGTGCTGTGCCACACCATTAGAAAACTGGCAGTCCCTGCTTTTTAGTGACAGAAAGACTTTATTTTTAGTGTTGACAGTTGATCACGTACTGGACTCATTTCAAGCTCTTCTCAGATGGTACGAAGCATTAGCCTATGACTGCTGTGGAAATAATGGGTATTAAAAATCATGCTGGCACTAGTGGGATGAGGATGATGAAAAGGAAGGGAGTAAAATTATGATCTAGAGTGAATTTTGAAGTCAGTCCCACGTGGCCTGGTGCTGGTTTAGAGCTCTGTTGTGGGCTGTGTACACAAATGGCAAACCAGTCAATCGGCTGCAGAGGAGAAGCACTGTGGAAGTGGAAAATCAATGTCTTGGGCCCTGTTTGGATGAGTGGTGAATTCATTGCAGGTTGCTGGACACATGGCAGCACAAATACTGTGAGGCTGGAGGGGTTCATAGGACCATAAAACATCCTGAGTTGGAAGGGATCATGGAATCCAACTCCTGGCCCTGCACAGACACCCCAACAATCACACTCTGTGCCTGAGAGTGTTGTCCAAAGACTCCCTGAACTCTGGCAGCCCTGGGGCTGTGACCATTCCCTGGTCCCTGGAGCTCTTTGCATAGTCTGTGTGGTCCCTGTTGATCTTCCTAGATTTGACAAAATGCTCTTTGATTAGAAATGTTAGAGGGGCAAAGAGCTGGCAATCTTGTGTGCCTGTGTGTGTCATCCTAGCCAGAGTGAAAGCAGAGCAATTTAGCTTTCTTCCCATTTCCCTCCCCTTTCAGTAACACAGAGTGTGAGTGTCTGGCTGACCTTCTCTTTCCTTCCCGCAGTGGCTCCTGTTTCTTCACAGAAGCCAAGCTGGAAGCTTTGGCATTCCGAGGGCTGCCCGGGTGAGGGCAGGTCCTATCCAGTTGGGGAGAAGCAAAGTGTGGTGCTTCAGCACTTGCTGGCAGCACCATCACTGCAGCACATGCAGGAGTCCTGGCAGTTCTAAAGAATTCTACAGACGTTTAGCCAAGCAAGCTTTGCTTTAGTGCAGCAGGTATTCACATCTAACTCCCTGTAAATAAGTGGATGGCCCCAGTGCATGTATGAAGGTATGGGGAGTTTCAAAATAGTTTCAAAATGTGGCTTCTGTTCAAAGCATTTCTCCATCTGACATTTCATGCTATTTCATCTTGGAAATGCTACGTTCGTGGCATAATTATGCCTTTGCACGTATTCCTTTCTTCCCATGTGCTCTGCTGGGTTTTTTGTTGTGCTAATCATTGTAAGAGATTTGTTGTTGGTTTCTTTTGATGACTGACATGGATACTGCTGAGTACTTCTCGTTGTGTGTGGGGCTTTTTCCAGTGGAAAAATCTGACATGCCTCTCTCTTCCTGCTTACATGAGAAGTGTGACTCAACTACTATTAAGAAAATGAACCTCCATAGCTAATAAATCAGACTAGAAAATGAATCTTTTAATCTCATTTCGCTCCCTTTCCCCCTGCTCTTTTTAAAACAGAATTTACCTATTTCTCCTGTTTTTAATGTGGTTGTTTCAGAATTAGATTTGCCAAGGATTTAAAAGCATATAGCTTTTAAAGCTGGATTGGTGGTACAGAAGTGCCTGTGCAGAGTACAAGGCACGAGGATGTGCAGAAGCCGAGGCTGAGGAGAGAGAAGGTGCGAAAGCTCTGAGGTTTCGCTGGAACAGAGGTACGAGCTGTTTGTTGCTCCCCAGATCACTGGTGAGTGTAATCTGTACTGCCAGAGATACGGAATCACTTGGAGGTGGAATTTTTGGGCAGTGCTGGTTCTGACAGAAGCCCCTTAAGAGCAGAGCTGTGATCATGGGACACCATGGCAAGGTCATACCTTCCAGTGCCGACAGTCCGAGTGCTGACAGTTGCCAGGCTATTTTGGGAGTGCTTTTCCCTTTGTTTTCTGTGAACTCCTTTCTCTGTGCTCCCAGATTTAACCCTGATGCTGTTCAGCTGTCATCAGCCCTGCCTTTGTTTGTGGGTTTGAGGTATATGTTGACATCACGTATTTACTCTTGCCTTGCATTTGCTGGAAGATTGGCTCCCTCTATCTCCTGGCTAACCTTGTTCCATATATTTTAGACTTACAACAGGAGAACAGTTGAGAAGTGAGTCTTGTCATTTAATCCCCTTGGCTGTGTTATGACAGCATGATTGAATTGCCCTGCCAGTACTTACAGCCCAGGGTGTAACAGTTAATGGTGCTGCTGGTGTCAGTGTTGGCCTCTGGTTTGCAGGAACCCTTTAACCATTTCCAAAGCTTCTCAAAGGTCTCATTACACCAATCCTATAGAAGAAAGTTGTTATAAAGAAAACCCTCTCAAAGCTCAGGTTAAGGAGTGACTTGATAGATCTTGGCTCAAGGAGGGTTGTCTGTGGCTGCTGTTCACCCCTGGAGGGTGGGGTTCAGCTCACCCTGGTGTCACTGGGTCTGTGCTGTCTACAGGCAATGGGAAAGAAAAGGTGCATCCCACCCAGCTTGGACAGGCAATGCCTTGTGGGCACATTTGTGTCTTTACATTTTGAAAATGTGGATGAAACTGATCCTGTTCAAGGCAAGGTGTGGGAGCACATGGCTGGCCAGGAAGAACCCTGGCAAGCTGGGCTTAAATCTAATGGGGCTCTTGTGCTGGTCTTTGGCTGAATTCAAACTGTACCTACATGAAATCAGAAACAGTTCTGCTTGTAGACTACTGCTTTTGATGGCCTTTATTTACTCTGGCTCTTTGCTTGGCACAAAGCAAACATTTTAATAATTTGAGTGTGCTGTATCCTCTTGGTTTGTCTGAACAGAACTCACTTTTTTTGCTCCCATGTCTGATGCAGAATTTTTTGTAGCTCCTGAGTGGTGCAGCCTCTGTTACTCAAACTAGTCTATGTCAGGTTTTCAGCATGAGGACGTCATTTAGGAGGCAAAAGCCGGAGGCTTGGGCACATAAAGCATCAGAGCTGTGGAGATGGGTCAGATCTGGATCAGAATGGCTGCACAAATATATGTCTTCTTGTCCTTCCCCACAATTATCAAGTTCCCTGAATTTTCAAGGAATAGATGTGAGTGTCTGTGTATGTCTATATGAACATGCATGCACAGGGTTATGATAATCCACACACAAATCCACAGCCCAGAACAGTGAGGAGAATTCACTGCTGACACTGGAGGCATTAGATGAGGAGTCTCCTGAGAGACTTTCCAACTGCAGTGATTTCATAGTGTATCTGTTGCTGTTCTTTACCTGACTGGCACTGGAGTGTGTTGAGAGCTGCATGCTCTTCAAGCAGTAGCAGGTGGTCCCTGCTCTGAGGATCTCTCCATCTGAATTATAAGTGGTTTGACCATATGGAAGGATGGAGTGGCCTTCTGGGCACACTCATGTGTGGAGAAGGGTCCTGAAAATCAATGCAATGATGCATGTGCAATTACATAGAAGAATCTCAGAGGTGTTCGTCAGTACGTTGACTCAAGAGTTACAGAAATTTGAATCAGTGATGGAACTGAGGGAAACAAATCATGTCAGGGAAGGGTTGGGTGTTTAAAGAGCTTTGAACATGGTTCAACACTTGCTTTCTAGACTGGAGAAGAGTCTGGTAGAAGAATTAATAATGGGGGTTTCCTGAGCAATCTGATTTAGCAGCAGCAGCATTTTGCACAGGGCAAGAGGTACCATAGTGCTGGGAGGCTCTGGAGATGGGTATTTCCTGGACTAATCAAGAAGAGCTGAAGCATGGCCTCTCCTAGCCTGGCATCTCTCATACTCCATTTCAAAAGCCAGCATGTGCCTGAGCAGGCAGTTTATATATTGCATTTATGTGTGACAAGTGGAACTGCCAAGTATGATTTCCATGTGGGAACCATGAGGATTGCTACTTGAGGGTCTGACACGGTAGGATTACCAGATTTTTCACTCTTGTGCACAGAGAGGTCACTGAGATTGTGTTCTGTCACAAGACTGGGGTATTCATAGTAGAAACGTAGCACAGCAACCAAGCACACAGCCCTTTCTGCTTTCCTTTTCCTGTGTTTTCCTTGTGCCTGGAGCAAATGCATGGCTTCTCCCTCTCAAATCCCAACCAACCACATAGGGAGCACCAGGGAATTAAATACAGCCAAAGCTAGCCCACAGCAGTTATTACAGGTTTCCTGGCTGGCTAATGCCAAGCTCCTACACGCTGCTTTATCTCGTGATCATATTACACTGGCGGATGTGACGTCTTATTTGTAAACTGACTATTGGCTCAGAGGGGCTGCAGGGAGCAGCTCTGTGTGCTCCCAGCCAGGTTCCCCCTTGTTACAGGTGTTGCTGTTGGCAGGGCCAGCACCTGCTGCAGGCACAGGACAGGATGTGGCCCTGCTGCTGAGTGGCTCTCACTGACATCCTGGCCAGAATTGTTCTCCTGCAAACAGCTGTGCTGAATATTATTCATGTATTTATGTTAAATCACCACCAATTGGGCGAGTTGTGGAGAAAACAACCACCTTCACATGGGTGCCTGTGACAGCACTGCAGATGTGCAGTTACTGCCTGGCATCTGTGTTCTTCTGGGTTTGTAAACACTTTGCTCCTTGTGGAGGTGAAAAGGCATACTTTTGTTTTCCTCTCAGCTGATCCCAAGCAATTTCTTAGGAATTTGTCAGGTGGTTTAGATGCTCTCCTCGCTGCTATCCTGTGTGTATCTAATATGTAGTGGAATGTAACACCAGTCCTAGGCTGGGGCTTAGCTAAATGTGATGCAGCCCTAGAAAGTGAGCAATGTCACACTGTTCACACCTTTTTGAATCTTGATTCTTAGTCCTCTGAACCCTCAGTCTCATCCCATCTGTCTCCTTTTCCTCCATGATCCTCCACTCTCTGTCCCAGGGGATGCCCAGAAGATATGCAAACCAAACCCTTGGCAAGCAGCTGGAGCAGATACTCATCAGGGCTCAGTGGTGCTTGTGGGTTCTGGGTGCATGGAGGAAAGAGCAAACACAACACCATTGTAATAATGAGGTTTCATTCAAGATAAGATCAGATTTTGTCTGGTTGCTGGACAAGCCTTGCCAGACGAGCCAAGTTGTTCTGTCCCATTTCCTGGTGTCCCCGTTTCCTTACTGTAATGTAAACTTCATGCTTGGAAGAAGAATGCCTTGGCAACAGCTCCTGGCAAAACTCAAATCTGCAGTGAGCGTCCCTGCCTGGAAAGGGCTCCACCTGTTCACTGCGAAGGGGGGAAGCTAATATGCCGTATCTGCAAATTTTAGAAACTGAGCACTTCCTCCCTATGGAAAAACTGCTAAATGCTGGTCTCCTGCCAGGAGCTGGAGGAACACCATGAGCTAGGGATGGAGACTTGCCCAGCAATGCCTGGGATTTAAATCCTATGAGCCAACTTTCTTTGCATGTTGAGTGGGTAATTCTGGGCACTGGATGCGGTTTGCATCAAGGACTGCTAAAACTGTAATATATAAATACTGTTCCAGAAGCCCTTGAAGTTTGTCAACTGCCAAGAAAAATACAGAGATGGCAAGAGATTAGCCTGCTGAAGATCCACGATGAGAGGGAAAGACACTCACCCTGTACTCCCACCTTGTCACATCACCCTGCAGGTTCTGTTAGAGCTTGTACAGAGGCAGAGGATAAAGAAGGAATTAAAAATTTAAAGACAAAATTGCTATGCTCTGTAGTTAACCTTGCTCTCCTACGTGTGAACCAAGCAGCTGAGGTTTAGCAAGGCCCGAAATGGAAAGAAGTAAGCCTATCCCTCTATTTTCCTTCATGCCTGATTCCAAGAGCAGTTTAAGAGAGGAAGTGTTTCCTCACATGAAGAAACTATCCACCAGAAAGGCAACATTACTTCTCAACCAACTCTTTTCAACTGTCTCCCCTCCCTTTGGGGGGCTGAGGGCAGATGTCTGCTTTGTGACTCTGCTCTCCGAGGTCGTGGTTCTTATCGTGTTCCTAAGGAATGATGGAACAAATAAGAGAGGAGAACTCTGCGTAGCAATAGATCCTCTCAGGTTACTAAACTTATCCAGTCTCCTAAATTTAAGGTTGGAGGATTAGTAGTACTTAAAGGAGGACATATCTACTGCATTACTTCCTCTTTGTCCTCTTCTCCTTCCTCTAGTAACCTCAGGTAACCCAGCTAGCTCAGCTGGAAGGTGAGCTGGGCCCCTGGACCCCAGTGATGCCGTTTTTCCTGCACACTGGCTCACAGTGCTTAATTTTGGTAGATTTGCACAAGAAAACACACAGCAGAGATGTGCTGGAGGCTTTCAGCAGTCAGGGCTCTCAAAAGTTTTAGGTGGACAAACGTGTGCCCTAAGTACTTCTAAACAGTGTGAATTTTGTTCTTTACTGTGTGTCTTAGTTAAATGATGACATGTATGAAACTATTAATACCATTAATATATGTGCAAGTATGAATTCCCTGATAACATCGTGTTAATCAGTTGATACCTTAAAAGTACACACAGAATTACATTACAACCCCTAAAAGTTGCCATTTAATCTGTTGTAACATTTTTAAAGGCTTTCTAAAGTTCTTAAAGTTCAGAAGATCTTTAGAAGTTACCAATTTTACTCATTATCCAAGTTGGTGGCATCATAATTCTTGCTTTGAGTTGTGTTGAACATGTCATATTATGTTAAGATCCGAGAAGTGTGTTCTTTTAGGGTGTCTGACTAAAAAATTAAATAAATAATCCCTTGCCTGATAGTTTCTTATATGGCACCATGATGAGATTTTCAGAGCTGAGCAGGAGTTACTCAGTACTTTTTGTCAGATGCTGGTTTTAGAAACTGCTTTTCCACCTCACTTTTTCCAATCTCAGCCAGTGTAATTTTGTTGCATGTAATGATACAGCAACGCAAAAAAATCTTGCATTTTGGTATTTGAGGTAGGCAAGGTCATACCTATCACTTAAAAAACTGTTCATGTTACTCTGCTCTGTCTCAGTTCCATTCCTGTGTGTCATCAGCTCATACTAAAATCAATATTTGCCAGGCAGTTTTCCATGGCTGGATCACATATGTGGAACAGCAACTTTTCCTTGATCACATACCTTGAACAGCAGCTTTTCATGAACTACAGAAGAGTGGAGGAGGATTATTTCTCTTACATCTTAAAGAATACTCTGCTGCTCCATTAAGGATACTCTACCTTTGCATTTGGTTTTCTCTTGGTGGTAAGTGCAGCCAGCAGGTGTTAAAGGGTCCTGGCTCCCTTGGCAGTCCCTGGTGCTGTTAGCACCCACAGAACCCTGATGACATCATCATCGATGGCTCTCTGCAGGAGCTGGGAGAGGCAAATCACTGCAGATTTCAGTGCAGGAACAGGTGGGGATTGGTACCATTATCCTGCTGGTTCTAGCATGCATTCCATCAGAACCAGACAGAGTGGGTTCAACACAGCAGCAAGACCAGTAACAGGGAGAAATTTAAAGGAGTGACAGGGACTATTTTATTCATTTAAGCAGGCATTTAACTTTAGAGTTCATTTTATCCAGTGGCTTGAGCAAGAACCGTGCTTTTCCCTTGGCTGATTCCCAGACTATGCAGATGTAGTGGATGTATTTGATAAACAATGTAAATATAATTCTCTATCAAATATATACAAAGCTCTTGCTTTAGAGACATTCTTCAGTCTACATTTAGATTCACACCCGAGCTATAGGTAATACTTGAATAAACCCAGCAGAGTAGTGAGTCTGCACAGGCAAGAACCATCCATCCACCTCACTGGTTTGGCTGATAAAATTCCTCTGTGAGGCTCTGGTGCTGTGGGCAACCAGAAGGGATTGTGCCCAAAAGAAAAGCACTGCCTGGGCGAACCTTTACTGGCTATTTCCAGAGCAATATGCTTTTAGATGGAGTCAAGGCTGGTGGCATTCCCAGATCAAAACGTAAATAACTTATCAGGAAGATGTTAAGTGCAGTTTATTTGAATTGTGTTGGGAGAAAGCTTGAAGTAAATCACAGTAAATATGAGTGGCAGTAAAACAGGGATTAAATCTGAGTTTTGCAGGATCAGACTTGAATTCTCAAAGAATTTCTCCTTGAGGTGAAGAGGGATTATTATGGATCCATGTGTTTCCATGGCCACCTCAGCATGTATCACATCCTTTACCCTCTTGCTGCACTTTGATGCGTTGGTGCAGACAGAAGACGTTAGTAGATTTGTTTATGTAGTTTGCTGGATTATAGAAATCAGATGTTTATCCTTTCTACAGTATGTCTTAAAATTAATCAAATGCATATTGGGCATGCAGTAGTTCTCCTGGACAGTAGGAATATTTGGCTTGTGTTTCTTGCCATCATCACCTGCTGATGCTTGGAGGCTACAGGTATTGCCCAAGCAGAAGGAACAAGTTGCAAGAAAAATCCTGATTAGATTGTGAGAAGAATTACCCACGGAGAAGCTGGTGAAGCACGGGGATAGGGAGTCTCCATCCTGGCAGACTGAACTGAAGCAGGCCCTGAGCAGTGTGATCTAACAAGATTTAGCCCTGCTTTGGGCAGGAGGTCAGACCAGATAAACTAAAAGAAGATGAAAAGCTTGCTCCTGAGGCTGGTGGTAGGACCTGGTTTGCATTTACATTGCTAAGATGTAACCATGTCCTGCCCCATCATGCTTGGACCTGGGACTCCCCCAAGCTTATGGAAATGCTCTTCAGGCCCCAAGTTTTTTTGTGTTGTTGTTTTTGGTTTTTTTTTCTTCCCTCAACTTTACTGCTTGAAATAATCTGAGAGAAGCACCTCAGAGCAGGGTTTACAGGACAAAATTGTTTTAGGCCTAAGGGTGGGAGAGCATTGATAGACTGAGCAAAAGGGATGGAGCCAGTCCAGATCAAGCTCAACCATTCTGGGTTTGGAGCAGCCCCTGAAGTAAACAACTTCTAGACTTCTGCTTGTGCTTTTCTGGCCAAGGTTCAGGTAAACCAGTCTAAAGCAGGGCCGGGAAACACACTGGCACTTCAGCACAGGTTCAGCTGGGACTTGAACTCCTGGGGCATCCTTTCCCAGTACCATGGGTGTTCCCTGTGTTATCTCATGTTTGCTATGTACCTGCACTAGAAGTTATCTGGAATGTGCTTCCTTGGAGGTTTCAAAGCTGGGCTTGTGCATGACTGCTTGTGAACCAAGCAAATGGAAGAGTGATTGTGTCCTAAGCAGGCAGTTTGGGATTTGCACTGAGAATCCTAGAGTGTCCTGAGTTGGAAAAGCTCCACAAGGATCATCCAGTCCAACTCTCCTTGCAGTAAAAATAGCAAGAGCTGATTGTCCTCGTCCAGGACATGCCTCTCCTTTGACATGAGCAATGCAGCAGAGATGAACATGTTGATAAACCATGATTGCTTTGTTTTGGGGTGTGTGGATATTGGTTCGAGAGGATTTCCTCATTTTTATTCCTTGCTAGGACAGGAAAGGAGGAATAGTCAGTGCTACTTGTTTTAGATGGATCATCTGGGAGTCACCTGACTACTGTAAACAGTAGATGTGCCCACATCAAGCTATGCAGAAGGATCGAATGTTGGGATTTTGGAGGAATTCTGGACCAGCTGTTTCCCTCTGTAGTAATGAGGAGCTGTGTTTCTGCCTGGGGATGGACATGTAGTAAAAGCAGTCCTAACATCTCCTGGCCATGCCCCCGTGCTTCCCAGCAGAGACACATGCATTTGGATGTGTGTATTAAGTTGCCAGCTCATCCTTGAATAGCAGCTTCCAGTGAACTGTAAATGCAACGCAGAACGTGCTGGAGCCAGGAATTTGAGGAAGGAGGAATTCCACTCAACAAAACTGCTGAGACTTGAAAATCAAGCTAGGTTTTCTTCTGGCAGCTTCAAAGAGCTTTCTATAAGTGCAGGCTCAGGAATGACTACAGCAGCTAATCAAGGGCTGTCATTCTCTTCATCAGCTCATGGGGCTATAGAACAAACAGGGAAAGTTTCCTATGTTAGACTCAGGAAAACAAAGATATACTGCTGAATAAAGAAGTTATTAAGTTCTCTAAGAACTCTGCTTTTGCATTGATTGCCTCTGTAACTGAGCTGCTTTAGTCTGGCTCCTGGAGCTGCTGCTTTCCCTTCTCATCCCTGCCCCTAATGAGGCCTCATTGTGTTCACTGTTACAACCTTTATTCATTGACATTTTGAGGACCAGTATAATCTAAGTAAATACACAGCTTGCCTTGCTTAGAGGGATTTGGTGCTGTACCTAAAACTAACACACATCCATCATTTCAGCATCCCTGCTGTGGGGAGGGAACTGTGTAGGAGAGAGGAAAGAGATGAGTGGTAAAAAGTGGAGTTTGAGCAAAATCAGAGGTTGTCCATCTGGGAACTCTGAGTTACAATTAATTTTTGAAAGTTCTGAAATTAGTTTGTTTTAGTTCACAAATTGAAGTTATATCCTAAGCTTTAAGGTGTGATTGCTCACAGCATGGGAAGTTCAACCCAGGTATTGCCTGCTGCCAATAAGGGTTATATACTTGATTTAACACCAACACCAATTTTTTTTTTCTCTCTATCTCTCTTTTCCCTTCAATCCTTCCACCCCTGGACATCCTCTTCCATCTTCACTAAGGCCTGTATTGATGAGAACCTGGACATGGTGAAGTTCCTGGTAGAAAATGGAGCCAATGTGAACCAGCAAGACAACGAGGGCTGGACCCCTCTTCATGCAGTGGCATCGTGTGGCTACCTGAACATAGCAGAGTGAGTGAGTTTGGAGCTATTCCGGGTATTTATAACACTTCCCTGTGCCTTTCTGTTCAGAGCAGGTACACAGGTGATGAATACCCTGAGCCTTGTACAGTGCTTTGGAAAGCAATGCTAAAAATAGGTGCTTTTCTCTTGATATTGAACTCTGAACTTCTGAGGATTAAGGTGAAGCCTTCAACTGGTTGCCTTTGGCTGTTGCCATTAGACTTTCTTATGATCCATTAGAAACTTTAGCTAAAATGCCAAGCAAAAGGGAAATGGGACGGCTGATACAGGGATGTGTAGTGATGGAGCTCCTCCCTGTGAGGGTGCTGAGGCCCTGGCACAGGTTTCCCAGAGCATCTGTGGCCACCCCATGCCTGGGAGTGTTCAAGGCCGGGTGGGACAGGGCTTGGAGCAGCCTCGTCCAGTGGAAGGTGTCCCTGCCCATGGCTGGGGTGGGACTGGATGGGCTTTAAGGTCCCTTCCGGCACAAGCCAGGCTGGGATTCCATGACTGCATTTCCTTACCACAGACAGACTGGTGTGAGCAGTGCTGTGGTTAAGTGGGGACTTTCAGGTTCAGCTGTCAATCCAACACCAGTGTGTTCACCACTAAACCTCAAGTGCCACATCCACTCATTTTTTTAACACTTCCAGGGATAGTGATTCCCCCCCCGCCCTGGGCAGCTGTACCAGGGCCTGACTGCTATTTCCAAAAAGAACTTTTCCCCGGTCTCCAGCCTGAACTTCCCCTCGTGCAGCTTGAGGTCGTTTCCTCTTGTTCTGTCCCTTGTTCCCTTGGGAGCAGAGCCTGTCCACTACCTGGCTGTACCCTCCTGTCAAGAAGTTGTGGAGAGTGAGAAGATTCCCCCTGAGCCTCTTTTTCTCCAGGCTCAACACCAACCCTTTATTATTTACCAGTCATACCGTGCTTATATTTTTAGTCCACCACAGCTACCAGAAAGTTTCCAAAATTTGAATTAAGATAACTATTTCTTAAATGCATTGAAAATAAATTATAAAACCAGGCAACCTCACCCTCCTATATTTGTGTGCTGAACAGTACTTATTTTACTTCTCAGAATTTTACTGATTGGAAGATGTACAAGCCAAAGAAGATGCCTCTTGTTCTTCAATGAACTTTGAAGTTATAAGAGGACAAATGTAAAATTTGATGATACTTGATGAGGCTTTTTTTAAGATTAGAATAATTTCCTTATCTTAAAAAAAAGGATAATCAACCAGATTAATGCAAGAACAGGGGTATTTAAGTAACTATGAAGGAAGAAAATCTCTGAGCCCCTGAACAAGGACTTTGCATTTACAATGAATATTTTTAGTCTAGAAATTGGCTGAAAATAAGGTCTTCATTTGGTAATTGAACTTGAATGAGAAAGGCAGATACTTTGTGGTGCTGTTTGATTGCCTGTGTCATTGCTCTGAAGCCAAGCACACGAGGTGTGACGTGCTGGCCTGGGTGTCCTTGCTGCAGGTACCTGATCAGCCACGGGGCCAACGTGGCTGCTGTGAACAGTGAGGGGGAGGTCCCGTCTGACATCGCAGAGGAGGCGGCCATGAAAGACCTGCTTCTGGAGCAAGTCAAGAAACAAGGTAAAGGAAGGGCTTGAATATCTGTGAGCTGGAACCTCTAAGAGTTTGTCTATGAGAATTCTGCTGCCTTGCTGTCTGTTGGTGAAGAGATCTGAGATCTGGCCCAGAAAGCAGCAGACAAATTTTGCTTTGCTATCAGGACAGTGGAGCAAATGCAGGAGGTTTGTGGTCTCTGTCCTTGGGGTTCTTAAAGCAAGGCACCACAGTCCTGAAATCTATTTCATCAGATCTAGTTACTTTTAAAGTGAGATTAAATTCTGACCTCTGATATCAATGAAAGATCTTGTTTCACTAAGGCTTGATAAAACTGAGGTGAATTTATGGGAATGCGAAAGGCAGGGACCAGGAAATGAATATTCCAGGCCTGGAGTGACATGCTTTATCCTAATCTTTCCCTAAATTTCTTTTGCCATATCCCCTTTCTCATCAGGTGTGCCCGGCTGAGGGGCTGCTCTCCAGACTGTCCCTGCACAAACATCCCTGGCTATAGTTTTGGACTGATGTTAAAATAAATGCTTTATCAATCTAAAATTTTCTTCATACTCACAGAATTCATGTGGGAGTTTCATTGGTTGAACATTTGCACATGTGTGTGAGAAGTTTAAATCATGTCTATGAATTTCATCAAGAATGTTGGAAAAGGACCCCAAGGAATTCCTGGAACTTCCATCCTTGGACATAGTCAAGGCTTAGCTGCATTTGTGTCTGAGCTGGTTGATCTGATTTTGAAGTTACCCTCTTCGGAGTGTGTGTTTGGGCTACAGACCCACAAAGACTCTTTCCTGTCTGGACTGTTCTATTCCTGCAGGTTTTGGAGGATTGCTTGCAAGCTGGATTGAATCCAGTCCCTCTTTCAGATACATTCTGACACATGTTGGTGACATGGTGACACTTTATTTTTAAGGTGTAGTTAGGAAGGAATCAGTCCCTTGCTGCTTTGTCACCTGTGTTAATGTTCCAGGGCCACCAAATTTGTCAGACACAACTTGCCCTCAGAGAAGCCAGGTTGGCTGTCACCAGTTACCTCCTTATTTTCCATGGGCCTTTGCACAGTTTCTAGGAGGATCCACTCTGTGATCTTGCTGTGCACAGAGGAGAGGCCAGTTGGCCTGTAGTGCCCCAGGTCTTCCTCTTTTCCCTGTTCAAAATGGGGGTTATGTTTCCCATTTCCCAGTCTGTGAGCACTTCACCAGGCTGCCACAGCTTCTCAAATACGAGAGTGACTTAGGCACTTCTCTGCCAGCTCCCTTGGGACCCATGGATGCATCTCACCAGGTTCCATGGACTTGTGCACCTTCAGGTTCCTTAAGTGGCAATAATGTGGTTGAAACCTTTCAGGACATCAAGGCAGTGATTCTGCCTCACCTGCAAGTATTTTGCCTGACACTTTCTGGGATTCTGCTTGCATTGCCTCACCACATTAGTGGCATCCTGCTAAGATGCCCTGAAACAACCATCTGTCTCCACTGAGAAGATTCCCATCACACAGTTTAAGAGATCCTAACTGCTGGAGGAAATGGGGTTGAACTTTAAATAAGCATCTGTCCAGCTCTGCAGCCTGTCCTCAGTGGGGGCTATGAGCAGATGCCTGCTGCAGACTGTAACAGCAGCTCAAGTGTGTTTAATTCCCCTCCCAGCCTCCAGCCATTGTACCTCCAGAAATTCCTGAGCCAGATTGGCTTTCTGTGTATTTGTGAGTGCCCCGTGGCTTTCTGTTTCCTAAACTCGTGCAGCCCTCCTTGGGAACTCCAACATATTCAGCAATTGTGTGTAACAGCTACAAACTTGTCTAGTCCTTGGTCTGAAGCCAGTTTATTTCTGATCTTTGCAAAATCCTGTGACAGTGGGTCTCACAGCTCAGACTGAGTTAAGTGTTTTCCTTGGTTCTGTTTTAAACCTAGTGCCCCATAATTTAATTGGTAATCACGTCATACTGAAAGTGTTAATCTGTAGGGACACTCGCTCTTCAGGACCCGTCTTGATTTTTGAGATTTGTCATCTTCTAATTTGTATGTTTTCCTGAGTTAGAGAGTTCTACTCTGATTAATCTTGTTTGGATCCATATCAATACCTGTGATTGATGTATTGTCCTTCTGTGATCTCATTACTGTGAAAACTCTACTTAGGAAAACAAGTCAAAGTTGTTTTTGCCTCTCATTGGCTTAATGACAGTTGATGCAGTCTGTCAGCCAGATGCACCTCCCTCTCCACATCATCCCCCTGCCTCTTCACATCTCCACCTGCCCCTAAGCCCCCTTAGGCCATCAGAGTAGATTTCTTCTGGCCTTCTAATGCCAAAATTATTTCAAATTGTGTTTTGTCAGAATCTGGGGGTTTGCTGCTCAGTGGAATAAGTCAATACTTCTCTCAGCATGCCTGTCATGAATGCCTCTGGAGCAGTGCAGATCCCTGTGTGTGTCACGTCCTGAATATGGAGTGAGCACAGAGCTGGCGTCACTGTGCTCTTGCAGGAGGCATCTGAGGATCCTCACACCTTCCCTGTAGATTATACCCTCACTACAAGTCAATTCAGTCAGTTAAGCTGTTGTTCATGACTCTGTTGTTTCAGTCTGGGACACAGCCCATGTAGAACTCAATCTTTCTACCCTTAATGCACAGCTGAGCTTTTAGTTAATTGGACCGGGTTGCAACTGCTGGCCCAACTTTCAAAATTTTTAACTCAGAAAGTTTTTGAAGTCTCTGTCAATGACACAGGAGCTCTCCCAGTTCATAGAAGAGGCTTTTGCTGATTGTTTTGTGAAAGATCAGAAATAGTTTACTAATATTTTATAGCAAATGGAATATAAGTGTAACAACTACTTCAGAGCTTTTATCTCTTATTCATCTCTTCTTCTGTGCTTCACCCCCTTAGGTGTAGACCTAGAGCTGTCAAGGAAAGAAGAGGAGCAGCAAATGCTCCAGGATGCCCGGCAGTGGCTGAACAGTGGGAGAATTGAGGATATAAAGCAGCCTCGGACAGGAGCCACAGCTCTTCATGTTGCTGCAGCCAAGGGCTATAATGAAGTCATGAGGTAGGAGCTCCTCCCAGGGCTGATGAATGAAATTAAGGCTGAAGAAGACATCTTGCTTTACATTCAGAGAAATTTGTTCCATACTGAGATTTTTGGGCTGTTATTTCTCAAAAGGCTCTGTGGTTTTATGTGTCCAACCACTATGTTTCACCCAGAAATACACAGGGATGGGAGGATTCCCTTTCATACCTCCAGGCCTTTTTGAAGTAATGAAAGCTTTTTGGAGAGTGAGGCATAAATTAGGAGGTCTCTAATTTTTCTAATTACAAGGTCTTATTTTCACTGTTAGGGTAATAGTTTTAGGACTAGCAAGTTAAACAGTATTAGGGGATAAAAGTATAATTTTGACATACAAAGTGACAACACACACTGCATGACAGTCACAAACATGTCCAGTCTAGTGGGAAAATGTAGTATCCACCCCCATCTCACTGTCCTCTGCCTCTTCATGCTACTGCCCCTGCAGTGTCAGAGGAATTCCAGCACCTGACAGCTCTGCTGCCCTGGCACTAACAAGATTATTATGAACATAAACTTGCCCACTGTAGCACTTCCTGGTAAAAAGCATTAATATTGTTACAGGTAATGTCAAATTAGGCTTTCCACCAATAAACCTCTTTTCTCTGTACTTTATGTGTTGATGGAGCTGCCCATGAACATACAGCTCACTGAATCCCAGGCTGAGGTGGGTTGGGAGGCACCTTAAAGCCCATCCAGTCCCACCCCCTGCCATGGGCAGGGACACCTTCCACTAGACCAGGGTGCCATGCCCATCCAACCTGGCCTTGAACACTTCCGGCCATGGGGCAGCCACAGCTGCTCTGGGCAACCTGTGCCAGGGCCTCAGCACCCTCACAGGGAGGAATTTTTACCTCATATCTAGTCTAAGCCTGTCCTCTGTGTGAATCTATTCCTCCTTGTCTTGTTACTGCATGCTCTTGTAAATAGTCTTTACAAGGTGTTGTGGTTTGACACTGCCCAAGGTCAGGCATCCACAAGAGTTGCTCACCCTCCCCTCCCGCAGCTGGGCAGAGGAGAGAAAAAAATTAATGAAGAGTTCATAAGTTGAGATAAGGACAGGGAGAAAACACTTCAAAAGCAAACCAAGCTCAACTTAAAGTTGCAAAGTGAATTTATTACTAACAGAATCAGAGGAGGATGATAAGAAGTAAAATAAGCCTTTAAAACACCTTTTTCCTCCCAGTCCTTCCCTCCTTCCCACCAACAGCACAGGGAGACAGGGCATGGGGTTTTGGTCAGTTCATCACCAAGATTTTTTTCTACTGCTCTGGGAGAGGAGTCCTTCCTCTGTGAGGCTGGGGGGGTCCCTTCCACAGGAGAGAGTTCTCTGTGAACTTCTCCAATGTGGTTCCAATCTCACGAGCAGCTCTCCCAAAACTGCTGCAACATGAATTCCCCCCACAAGATAACAGTCCTCCCAAAACTGCTGTGGTGTGGGTCTCTCTTTCCATGGGGTGCAGTCCTCCAAGGACAGGCTACTCCAGCCTGGAAGCAGGACCCTCTCTCTGCTTGGTGTTCCACTGGATCACTGCCTCCTCCAGGCATCCACTGGCTCCAGCATGAGCACCTCCTGTATGGGCTGGGGATGGATCTCTGCATCCCTGTGGATCCCCATCGGCTGTGGGTGGATCTCTGCATCCCCTGTGGATCCCCATGGGCTGTGGGTG
>VWYP01008521.1:0-44183 GCA_013400435.1 Pycnonotus jocosus | reverse complement strand
TGCTTCACCATGGTCTCACCACAGCCTGCAGAGGAACCTCAGCTCTGCCGCCTGGATCAGCTCCTGCTCTCCTTTTCCACTGCTCTTGGTGTCTCCATGTTGTTTCCCTCACTTGTTCTCACCTCCTTCTCTTCTCTGACAAGAACAAAAACTGCACATGCCCACTTTGTTTTGATTTACTTCTTAAATCTGTTGTCACAGAGGCATTACCATCATCTCTAACTGGCCTAGCCTTGGCCAGCAGCATGTCCATCTTCAGAGCCATCAGGAGTTGGCTCTGCCAGACATGGTGGAAGCTGCCAGCAGCTTCTCACAGAAGCCACCTCTCTGGTTCCCCTGCTACCAAAAACCAGGCTGTGCATGACCAACACACAAGCTTACTGTAATGCCCACGTTAAAATCCATTCTGGAAGTGTTCATCTATCATGATCCTAAATTTCTTAATTTTAAGTGACATGATTTGATGTCAAAGAGCTGTTTTATATTAAGCTCAAGCATTTTATTGTACTTCATGTTTCTGATTTGCATTCAGTCATTAGAACTTATAATTGAGTGATGAGCTGTCTGTGCCTGTACTGTGCCCAAGAACAGGAATCTACCTCAGCTCATGTGAATAGAAATGTAATACCTCTGAATTTGAGGTGTTGGTCCCATGGCCAGTCAGGGGAGGGTTGTGTATCCGGTGCTCCTTGATGAAGTTCAGTGTGTGCAGAATGACTTCGTTCTGGACAGTCTCTCCTTGGCATTAATTGTGGTAATGATAAACACGTCTCGCGGCAAGCTGACATTGTTTCACTCTTGTGTATGTGATGGCTGTGCTGAAGTTCAAATCCAGGGCTTTAGTGACTTAAACCAAAGAGGCTGACAGCCAGGAGCCAGCTAACCGTAAATGAGATGTGGAATTTGTCTGTGACCTTGAGTCTCTTAGCAGCTCTGTTTCTGCCTTCTGCCAGCTGGAAAATCAACAGAAACTCAGCACCTAATTTACAATTTCTTTCACAGAGAAGCCCACAGCTGCTCTGCTGTGGCTGTGTTTTATTTAGCACAGTAGCACATTGGTGTAAAGCTGCAGGAGTTTCCAAGCTATTGGTGCCATGTTGGGGTCATGCTGAATTTCCCTCATGCTGTGCAATGGTGGCTCTGGATGGAGGAATTTCCCACAACAAAAATTTTCAGGAGCAGTTTTACCAGACTTGCAGAATTCCCCTGGGATATTCTTCAATATTTAAGCAACTTGGATAATAGATTTGATACAGGAGCTGCTCAGTGCTCTCACCTGCTCACTGCCACACCAGTGTGCACCTGGCTCTGGAGCCCCAGACTACCCCAACCCTGTTGAGTTTGTTTCCGTGTTAAATATTCAAGCTCCAGGTGCTGTGAAACACCAGTGTTCTGCCCTGGTGGAGAAGGGAAGGTGGAAGGGACACAGCAGTGAGGGTAAGGAAAGGAGATCCCAGGCAAGTTCACTTGTGGAAGATTTGCTTGAACTGTGCAAGGGCTACTCTGAAAAAATGCATTTGGGGTTGTTAATCCAAATGAGGGTTGTTTAGCACGCAGATTTTACCTCTGTCAATGTCACTGGTGCTTCCCTGGCAGTCCTGTTGGTCTCCTTGTGGACCACTCCACACTGTGGCCTTGTGCTCCTGGAGAACCAAACTTGAGTTCCAGTTCCCAGATGTCCCTCTCCTGGCAGGTGCTGTACTTGGCTCCCTGGCACAGGGATTGCAGTTGTAGGGGTGCTGTTTGTGTGCTCAATGCCTGAGCCAATCCAGACTCTCTCCTCTGCTGGAACAGGAGTTCAGACTGGGTCACCAATGTCAGATGAGAAGTCAAGGTGTTCTCCCAGTTCAGGACATGCTGAAAGGGAATCTTATCTGTTTGACATTCCAACAGGTTTTACATCAAAGTCACTTTTCCTTCAATGCCCTTTCCATTACAGTTTCGAGCACACCAAGTGGGATGTTGCTTTGGTTAGTAAACAAGTCCAGAAGTTCCTGGCTGTTAGGGAGCCAAGCTGCCCACTTGGTGCCTAACAGGGGAAACTGCTCTGTCAGAAAGTCATTCCTGATGGGCAGAGATCAATCCTGCTGCTTTCCTCAGGCTCCTGATCCAGGCTGGATTTAATTTGAACGTCCAGGACAATGATGGCTGGACTCCACTCCACGCTGCTGCTCACTGGGGAGTGAAGGAAGCGTGTTCCATCCTGGCTGAGGCTCTGTGTGACATGGACATCAGGAACAAGCTGGTCAGTACACAACTAATGCAGGGTATTCTATAGCCAGATCTATTGCCTGCTGCATGATCATGGAATCATAGAACCCCACAACTGGTTTGGGTTCAGAGGAACCTTAAAGCTCATCTCATTCCACCCCCTGCCCTGGGCAGGGACATCTTCCACTAGCCCAGGCTGCTCCAAGCCCCATCCAGCCAGGCCTTGGACACTTCCAGGGATGGGGCAGCCACAGCTTCTCTGGGAAACCTGTGGCAGGGCCTTCCCACCCTCACAGCCAAAAATTCCTTCCAAATACCCCACCTATCCCTGCCCTCTGTCAGTGGAAAGCCATTCCACTTGTCCTGTTCCTCCAGGCCCTTGTCCAAAGTCCCTCTCTAGCTCTCCTGGAGCCGCTTTAGGCACCAGAAGGGGTTCTGAGGTCTCCCTGGAGCCTTCTCTTCACCAGACTAAACACCCCCAGCTCTCCCAGCCTGGCTTCAGAGCAGAGGGACTCCAGCTGTATGGTCAATTTAGTGGCCTCCTCTGGATTCTTTCCAGCAGGTCCATGTCTGTCCTGAGATGGGAGCTCCAGAGCTGGCCACAGAGATCCAGGTGGGGTCTCATAAGAGATCCAACATCATGATCCAACTACATGACAAAGTGATAGCAGTTCTCTTTGCCTGTGCACTGGATAGTTTAAATACATCAGTAAATGAAGAATCTTGACTTGCAGAAGGCAGAAAAGATTTCAAATATAGTGGGAAATGTGACCTGATTAAACTTTTAAGACTGAGCTTGTAAGAAGGGCTAGGGGCTGATCTGTGCCACCCTGAGTTAGTGTAACCCTGAGAAATCAAACGGCAGCAGAGAAACAGTCTTGGAGTGCAAAATAATATACTAATATTAAGGTATAAGACACTGAAAACAAGTGAACCCATGAGAAACTGGCAGCTTTAAATCTTCCTTGTTATATGTATTGGTAATAAAAAAGGAAATTGAAGATTTGTGAGATACGAGTGAAGAAAAATAGGATGGAAGAAAAGGAGCAAAACCATTTCTCTTCCTTTATAATACTTGCAGTTTTTCCTTGAAGACCCCTCAGATTTTCAAAAGCTTGTCCAGGGCTGCTCTTGGTATTCCCAGCCCTACTGGGATGTTAACACTGGTCTGTGAGCTGCTTCCCACTGCAGCAGGGTGAGGTGTGCCATGGGAGCCTCTGGGGGTGGAGAGAAGGTTGGGTGTGCTTGGAGGAGCACCAGGGGATGAAGGCAGGCGGGAGGATGTGATAAGAGAGGGCCCTGTGTGTTCCAGCTTTGCTGGAAACTGCTGAAACATAAATGCCCCATGAGGAGCCCTTTCAGCCTGGTGAGCTCTTTGGCACCCAAAATATGGGGAATCTTTTGTGTTTAAATGCCATCAGGTGCTTTTCCAAAGTGTTCAGGATGTGTATGGGGTCTTGTATCATACTATACTTGAAAAGAAACAGCCACAATTGTATTTGTTGAATTACCTGCTCTTCCAGTCCAGAATTGTCTCCTTGTTGGGTCAGATGGACAAGGCTACCTTTTATTTTTTGACCTGTAGCCATCAGGTTTCAGGTTTTTAATGAAATGGCATTTAGAGCTTTAGTTATGGTGAAAATGTAACCAATTTCTTGGTTAGTGCCCTAGAGTATTTTTTCCTGGTTGTTTTAGTTTATTAATGCCCATGGATGTGGAAATGGATCCCAATTTTTTTGGCTTGCTGGCAGCCTTTCAGAATGTTTAAATACATGATGATAAAGTAACACAGAATCAGGAATATCCTGAGCTGGAAAGGATCCACAAGCACCATCCAGTCCCCCCCCTGACCTGGACAGACCCCCAAATAATCCCTCCCTGTGCATCCATGAGAGTGTTTTCCAACTCTCCTGGAGCTCTGGCAGCCTTGGGGCTGTGCCCATTCCCTGGGGAGCCTGGGCAATGCCCAGCACCCTCTGGGGGAAGAACTTTTCCCTGATATCCAACATAAGAAGAGGTCGATCATGTTCCCTCAGTACAAGAGTGTCCTTCTTACAAATTTGGAAATTCAGGCATAGTCCTGGCTGTTGGATTTGAGCAGCAGCATCCAGGGAGCTGCATTGCCGTGGTAAAAGTTGCTCACTGAACACAGATGTGATCTTAGAGGTCTTTTCCAGCCAAAATGATTCTGTGATTCCATGATCACTGTCACATGTCCTTGCTCTGGAGTGAAGCAAATTCAAGCAAATTCACCATTTGGGGAGGGAGGATGTGGAGTATATGCACTGGCAAATAGGAGTTTTTGTAATATTACCGCTCTGCCATCTCAGATATTCTCTTGTGTTCTCTCATTGCACCAGGGCCAGACGCCCTTTGACGTTGCTGATGAAGGACTTGTGGAGCATTTAGAAATGCTGCAGAAGAAACAGACTGTGGTGAGTTTCTGGAGATCATTTTCCACCTCTCCAATTACCTTTCCACCCATAAGTGTTCTCCAAGACGTGGTACCAACAGATGCAGGAAGCTGAGGCCCAGCAATTTTCTTTAGTTACTCATTTGCAATCTTTCTTCACAGCAATATTTATAATAGCTAGAAATCTAGATATGACTGCAGCAAGGAGGGCAGTAGTGTGATGGCATGCAGAATTATGGGAACTGGTAAGGAATTTGTATTCATCTTTGTAATTATTATTATTATACAGTTGCTTTGTTGGCTGGCAAGCTCTCTAGCATCAAACTGCTCTGTTCCTGATCAGTGATTATCCAAGTCAGCTTTGTGTTTGCATCCAGGGAAATACACTGTCAGTGTTGAGAGAGAGATCTGTTACCATGTCTGTCTTTTTTACATTAGGGAGGCTTTGGATTGAGGGAGAAGAAATTATAAACTTAAGAGAGTTCTGGACTGAAAAAGTGGATGGTTTCAAAACCATGTTAAATTGCCATTTCATAGTGCAGTGGAGATATTAGAAGGGATTATATGCCAAAAGTCAACATCAAAAAAGGAAAGCAAAATATATCTTGTTCAGAGTAAGGGCAGTTGTCAGGCCAGAAAGTTGGATTTGGGTAGAATTTTTTTCCTATTTCATCTGGTCTACTCAATTATCTCATTTGGTTGCTTCTGAAAAATAAGCTAACCTTCTTTGGAAAAGACCTAAAAATCTGTAAGTATCGCTTAAAACTTTGGGTTCAGAAACAGACAGAATGGGAACACTGCTGATAAACCCCAGGAAAGGATTTTCAGGAACTGACAATGTGGGTGGTTAGAACTCCAGCTCTGATCACAACACAGCTGCTGCCATCCTCAAAGAGCAGCCTTAGTATTCACAGAAACTTCTTAAAATTTAATCAGCTTCTCCCTAAATGAGGTGTTGATAAATACTATCAGTGTTGTATTTTGGATTCCTTTCTCTCACTACACAGGATTTTGTAGATAACTGCACTTCTTAAAAGAATAGAAAAAAGCATCTTTTGGGTGACTACTCACACATTTTTAGGGCTGTTTTGCAGGGGCTACAACCTCCTTGTTCTCTATATAGAAGCACTATATTAAAACCCTCTCCATTTATTTACTCAGTGTAGAACTTGGCAGAAGAATCCAGATTTTATCACACCTTTTTTTTAGTGGACATGATTTTTTAGTGGAAAAGCCAATTTGTCATGTGTTTAGCATGTGCCATTTTTATCACTTAAAAATAGAAAACTTATATTTGTTAAGGCTAAAACAGGCAGTTCCATGACATTATTTCTCTTCCAAAATGGCTTTCAAGTCTTATATTTTTTTCAGTCTAAAGCAGAACACTGTGCCACCCTTGCTAAAAGATTTGCTGCCATTATTGGAAAGCAGGGGTGATATTTGTTTGATGGAAGCAATTAATTTGGTTTGGGTTTGGATTTTTTCCCCAGTTACTGAATTATCTGTGAATGGAGCAGGCTGTTTCCTGCACTTCCCTTTGCTGTGCTCCAGCAATTTGGTCAGTTTAACAATGTTGTATCCCAGATTTTTGCTCTTCACTGAAATCCATGCAGCTTCTCCCATTTCACAGGATGCCCAGAGAAGCTGCCGCTGTCCCATGCCTGGAAGTGTCCAGGGCCAGGTTGGATGGGGCTTGGAGCAACCTGGGCTAGTGGAAGATGCCCCTGCCCATGGCAGGGGATGGGATGAGATGGGCTTTAAGGTCCCTTCCAGCCTAAATAATTCTGGGATTCTGTGATTCAGAATTTACAGTGCTTTTACTTCCTTTGCCTGGTGTCAACTGCTGTCAAAAGCAAGAGAATAACCTGGTGAGCCATGACACAACAGAGTCAGCCTTACATTGAGCCCCTAACTGCCACCCGTACTTCTGCCTCAGCTGTTTCTGTGCTTCTCGAAGATACTAAAACAATTTTGGGGTACAGTTTTGTCCACTGATGGTGCTAAAATTAATTGCTGCTCTTTAGACAAAATCTTGCAATTTCTATATGATCCCAGGTATTCTCATGCAATGACTTTGTGCGTTTGAGAGATTTAAGAAGAGACCCAACCTTGCAGGAGTTCCCTGGTTGCCTGTACAGGGCAGACTTGAATGCTTTCCTATGACAGCAAGTAAATAATAGCCACAAAGGCAGCACATTTTCAGCTGAATCTAGCCTGATTTCATGGACACAGACACATATGGGCAGACCTCCAGCAGAATCCCAGAATGGTTTGGGCTGGAAGCAGACTTAAAGCTCATCCAGTCCCATCTCCTGCCATGGGCAGGGACATCTCCCACTAGACCAAGTTGCTCCAAGCCGCATCCAACCTGGCCTTGGACACTTCAGGGATGAGGGAGCCCATGACCTCTCTGGGCAGCAGTCAGGATTTGTCTCTGGTCTCAGCAGGGGCAGCTGCAGGTGCCTTCAAAGGTTTTATTGAATGGCAGCTGCATTCGAAAGACATGTGCCCTGGTGGGGCTCCATTCCAAGGCTCAGAGTGCCATTGCAGATGTGCTGCTGTTCAAGTGCCTTCTTACACAAATCTGTGGTGGTTTGGTTCTAACGAGGCTGAGCTGACCTTCTGCTGTGGTGCTGACTGGGTTATGCTGACAGGGCTGGTTAATGTCTGTCCTCATTCTCTCTCCCATCTTTCTGGACTTTTTAATAGCTACGAAGTGAGAAGGAGACAAGGAATAAGCTGATTGAAGCTGACATGAATGGGAAGCCTCAAAACAGACTCTTCACCAAGTAAGTCTCTCCCTCTTAGTTGAAAAGAAACGGCCCAAAAAGTAATGGGAGAGCAGCTCCATCTCTCACAGCCAGCTGGCCTCAGCTGGATCAAAAACAATTCACTGCTGTTTATTTCATGCTTCTTTTTTTTTTTCTTTTTTTTTTTTAAATCTGAGCACTCTCAAATACAGTTTTAGTTGTGTCTTCACATACCCAGTGAGTGCTAGAACAAGGGCTTGGGCTGGTGTTTGGTTCTCCTGCTCTGGCTGAGGCTCAATCAGATCTTTGGGCTTAGAACTGCACCTTTTAATTGCACAGAGCCCTACCATCCAGCTGCTGTGTTGTGTTGCACTAGAAAAGGAGACATCCAATTTTTGTGGGTGGAAAAATGCTTGCAGAATTAGAAAATGTGAGACTAGCTGTGAAATCCATGGCAAATTGGCCATGATGGAAGTGCTGGAGTGTTCAGTCTGTAGATGGATTTTATCCTTCGCTTGTTCTGTATGTAGTAAATCATGTCTGTGTGCTCCTGAGAAGTACAACTCAGATAACTTGCTTGCCTAGTCCTAAAACTTTCCTATTTTGCAGCAAAGAGAAGATTCTTTATGAGGAAGACACATTGAAGTCCATGGAAACTGAGGAAGAGAACAAGGACTCAAGCAGTTCTAGTTCTGAAGAGGAAGAAGCTGAAGATGAAGTTTCAGAGTCGGATGCTGAAAAGGAGTCAGGTAAGACTTAGTTCAGCCTTGGATTTAATAACTAGGCTGTTATTATTAATGTTCTTGTTATTGTTACTAACTACATAATTAGTTGTTAAGGACATGCTGAAAGTTTTACTTCCAATGTATATGTACAGAATTTGGAGAAATCTGGTGCTACTGAATCAGCTAAAAAAGCTGATTCAAATGCTAATTCCCAGGTCAGCATAATTATTTTTTAAAAAATCCTTCAGATCCTATTTTAATTCCTACTTCCATCTCACATGTATTGAAGATACCACACAGTCCATAGCTTGTTCTTAAACAGTTTTTTTTTTTTTTTCTTCTTGGCCCAATTCAAGAAGAATCCTTCAGGTACTGCAGGATGGTAGGGAAGCAAGTGAAGGTGTAGGAAGGCAATAGCCTGTTGTGTTCAGATCAGTCTGAAATGAAGGGCTGAAGCTGTTCTGGGTGATTATAGAGGTGAGGAACTTCGATTTTCCAGGCTGTGATGAATAATGATTGCAAAAGATAGTGGAAAATAAGGATTAAGTACACAGAGTCACAGTAGCATTTACATTATAGTATATTGCTGGCCCCCTTACTCCCATTCCTTTTCCATAATTTCTGTGGCTTCCTTAATTAGTTTTAAAAGTGTTTATGTACAGCACAGAAAGTTTAAATACAGATACTTAATTTTACAGTAACCCAAGACTTATTTGTACTTAATATTTTGCAAACACAGATGGATCTTGGACTATGATGTGTTTAATGCTTAAACTGCTTTTAACATCAACTTACTTGGTCTGTATCCAATATACTAAGAAATAGGTCCTGAGTGTGTAGTTTAAAGTTTTGTTGTGCTTCCGTGCCAGTGAAATTGTCACCTGTGTTAGGATTGTATCAGTTAACACAGTTGGGGCAGGGTGAGAGGGGTGGAAAATCCTGGCTGGGCTCTGCAGAGCTACAACTGCACCAGCTGGGCATGGCAGTAACACAGGGAAATTACCTTGGAGCTTTTTAATCAAGCAAGTCTAGTGGACTCGTCAGTGGTAGAAAGAGACACGCAGTACAGGTCACATATATTTCCTCCATGAATCAAGGGTTTACCCTGATTATATACATATTTATATCCCTATAAATTTTACCTATCTAGCTATGTGCCAATGCTTCTAATCCTTGTAAACATGGTGGTAGTTTGACCAAAACAACTCAAATGTTTGCACACCTATAAGACCTGGAACTGTGTGGGGATATACTGAGTCAGGAACAACCTAGATCCTTCAGCAAGGAAAGGTCTACAGCACTAAATTTTGTGTAAAGCCACAACAGGTCTTTTTATTGCATTAATTCACTGAGCACAGCACATTGTAGGAGTCTATGTCAAACCACTGAAGCTAATAGAAATTGGAGACAAGAAACATTCAGATAATGATTCACCTTCAGGTTTTGTTACTTGTACTCTCCTTTCCTGGGAAGATTTTTGGTCCTTTGAGAAATTTCGATCAGAACTGAAACCTCACCTTGTAAACTTCCAAAATCTCTTGCAAAATGAGTGTGGACTTGCCCAGCTGGATGGAGACACAGCTATTGATTGTTGCCTGTGTCAGTGGGGGGATCACATCTTTTTAAAACAAGATTCTGTAAAGTAACAGTATCAGCCCACATTATAGGAGGACTCCAAAGAGAAGTAGAATTTTTCCTTTCGGTAGTGAAGATAATAAATGTCACAGTATTATTGACTTCAAAGACAGACAATGGTATTGCTGGGCTGATCCCCCAGTGTGGGCAGCAGGGCAAGGGGGATTCTGCCCCTGTGCCCTGCTCAGGTGAGACCCCACCTGCAGAGCTGCCTCCAGCCCTGGGGTTCCAGCACAGGAAGGATGTGGAGCTGCTGGAGCCAGTCCAGAGGAGGCACCAGAATAATCAGAGGGATAGAGCAGCTCAGCTGGGAGGAAAGGCTGGGACAATTCAGATTGCTCAGCCTGGAGAAGAGAAGCTTTGAGGTGACCTCATTGTGACTTGCAGGCTCCCAGGACCTGAAGGGAGACTGCAAGAAAGATGAAGAGAGACTGTTTACAAGGGCCTGGAGTGACAGGACAGAGGGGAATGGCTTCAAACTGGCAGAGAGTAGGTTGAGATAGGATATTGGGAAAAAATTCCTCCCTGTGAGAGTGGGAAGGCCCTGGCACAGGATGCCCAGGGAAGCTGTGTCTGTCCCATCCCTGGAAGTGCTCAAGGCCAGGCTGGATGGGGCTTGGAGCAACCTGGTCTAGTAGAACGTGTCCCTGTGCAAGGCAGGGGATTAGAATGAGATGGGCCTTAAGGTTCCTTGCAGTTCAAACCAATCTGGGAATCTTTGGTTCTGTGTTTATCTGGTCAACATTTTACATGCTTGAATTGTACAGGAGGCATGGGTATGAAAACATAAATATTGTCCCCTTATTCCTCCTCATTTGCTGTAATATTCCCATACATTTATAATTCTGAGCAGTGCTGGGCACATGGATTATGACTGTTGTTCTAAAGTGTTCAAAGTCCAGGTGAAAAAAAAATTCTGAGTGATCTTTTTAAACCTAAAAATTCCAATCCCTTTGGTAGCTGAGCATAAAGCAGGACAAGTAGAACCTGGCAGTGTAACACACAAGTTTATTTTGAGGTGTGTTTTGAAGAGTCTCAGGTTGCAATTAATTTGTTGAATTTGCAGAGACTGTGGTAGGAAGAAATTGGATGAAGGACGCAGTGAAATTGTTGGAAGGCTTCAGAGTAGTATGTTTCTAATAATCTGTAAGAAATTTGTGTTTTTCAGACAAAAGAAGCTAAGGGCATTTATGTCACTTTGTTCATTTTGAAGACAATTAATTTGGCATTGACCTCTTGTAAACAAGAGAAAGCTCAGTATAAAATTCTATGGTGATTATCTGTGCTGGGAACCATGGAAGCTTTTAGTGTTGTTTTGTTTAAAAACCAACCAAACAAAAACCCTTATCTAAAAACCCTTACAAAAAAGGAATTGGAAACCTAAATTTTTACTCTTACCAAATTTGTTTTGAGGAGATTGAACTAATCCTCTCCCATTTCTCTTGTCTGGAATTCATAATGTTTGTTGCTGAAATTTTGGTAGAATAAAATGTGGGACCCTGCCCAAAGTCAGTGCTGCCAGCACAGAGTCCCTCCGCCTGTCCCTCTTCTGCACTCAACTGCCCCCAGTCACATTGCTCACAGTTAGTCCTTCCCAACCTGTCATTAGCACTTTAGCCTGTGCCCTTCTAATTTGGCTTGACCTTAAAAGCTGACCTGTGTGCTATAAACTTCCTGAACAGGCTCCCAGTGCCCATCCAGCCCAGCCTGGAGAGCTGCTGCCGCCTTCCCTTCCTTCAGTGCCCTGTGTTTTACAGGCCTCAGTCACAAGAATGAGCAGCTGTCAGCAAATGGCAGCGTGTCCTTCCTTGTCCACGGGCATTTCCATGGACTTGGATGCCAAGTATGGCAGGCCAGGCCTTAAAGGAGGAATGGGGGATCTGTTGTCCTTTCCCCAGGGATGGCTGAAAGTGCACCCGAGGGTTCAGCTCAAGAACTGAAATCTGCTGCTTTGCAGAGAGGGAAACGTGGCTGAGAATCCATTCTTATGCAGACCCAGGGGAACAGCTGGAGCTGTGCCATACGAGATTTAGGCTGGATCTCAGGGAAAGGTTTTTCCCCCAGAGGGTGCTGGGCACTGCCCAGGCTCTCCAGGGAATGGGCACAGCCCCAAAGCTGCCAGAGCTCCAGGAGTGTTTGGACAATGCTCTCAGGGATGCCCAGGGTGGGATTGTTGGGGTGTCTGTGCAGGGCCAAGGATTGGACTGATCCCTGTGTGTCCATTTCAACTCAGGAGACGCCACAATTCTGTCTTTGTCTCTAGTTCAGGCTCTGTCAGTCCTGCTAACTTCCTGTTATTTGAAAGTGTTTCTCTTGGCTTGCTCTTTTCTGTTTTCTGTGTCCTTTGAATCCTTATTCTTCTAGTACTGAGAATATTTGTTACAGAGAGATTGATCTTCACACTTCAAGGTGCCATCCTCCCAGATGCTCCATCCCAGATGACTCCAAATGTGTAACAGCAGATTTTTATTCCCTGCACATACTACTCCAAATACATGATTTGCTAGGACTGTTTGGGTGCTTATGCTAAGAATTAATTTATTTTTTCCAAGCCATCACTGTGTGAGCACTCATAGCTATAAGGAAAGCTTTGATTGGTGGTTGTAGGTACATAATTTCTTAGGCAGGTTCCATGTGCCTGGGTTTGTGGTTAATAGTCTGTCTCCAGCCTGTGCTCTCCTGTCAAATGAACCTATTGCTTGAGTCACACTTTCTGCTTACTCTCCCCCTAGTAATGTCTGGTGGATGTTCTGTCAAGCATGTGCATAGATACAAAAGATAAACGTGATACTGGACAACTGCACTTATCTAACAAGCAGGGAGCCAGCTGTGAGCTTGGCCAAGGGTTGCTTGGCTTGCTTGGAGCCCAAGTAAGGGCTTTTGTTGGGCAGCAGTCCTGGGTTCCTGTAGAAAAATGGATTTTGCTGCAGAAGACCAGAAATTCTGCCCAGCAGCACAAGCAAGTGCAGAGAACCGTTGCAGTGAAACCCAGCACTGAGCACTCGGGGCTCTGGGCTGTACTACACTTTTGCTACAGCAAAAACAGCATGTGCCCCTTTTTATCCCAAGATTTACCAGGGAAGAAATTCCCAGATAGGAAACAAAATCGTGAAAACCAAAAAACCTGTGTGTCCTCTTTATGGTGCTTTCTGCAAAGAGTTTACTTGTCTGTGAGGATCAAGTACAAAAGCTTTGCCTGGCAAATGTATCCATTCTATTCTTTAGGAAGTGGGAAGCTCCTTTCAGAAAGCCCTGACATCTGACAGTGCAGAAGGCAGTGACAACTCTGTCATCCAAGGAGACTGAGGTCACACAACACTGGAGTGCAGAGCACACTCTGTGTAAAGAAGGGCCTTGGAAGTGCAATACTGAAACATTTGGTTTCTCTTCTTGTTTAAAATTGTAGAGAGAAAGGAAGAGCCCTTTGCCAACCACTCCAGCCGTGAATCCAGGCCCAGCATCACTGAGCAAATGCCACCACCCGAGCCCAACTCCTTCACTGCATCTGCCAGAAGAGTAAGTGAATTTGGAATCAATGGGGACTCCAGCAGTGCTCAGAAGCAGAAGGTGTTACTGGGAGATGGATGCTCTGAAACCAGTCTTCAGGGGATTTTAAGACTTGAATTTAGAAAAGCTTAGTAGTGTGAAATTCTGATAGAGATGTGTGTTAACAGCAGTGTAGGGACAATACAGTTCCTCTGAATCTCTGATCCTCCAAAGCAAAGAAACCCAGCCTACAGCATGTGCTCTGTGTGCTGTCAGTTTGGAGGGGGCTGGTGCCAATGTCTTCTCAGCAGATCTGTCACCAGAGCTGATTCCTGCCCATGTGCCAGTGGTGAGTTTGGCACCATCATCCAAAGTGCCTCTGACTTGCCAAAGCCAGTTGAGTCAGTGGTGTGATGTTACCTCCCAGCAAGCAGAGGGTAGTTTGCACGTGGCTGGCCAGCTGGGCTATAAAAGCTTTGAAAGGTAAAATGGTCACTGAAATCTTATGTGAATCCTCCAGCTCTCAGCTCACTCAGCTAGATGGCACCAGGAGACTCTGCTCAGCACAGGACTCCTGTCGTGTGCTGCTGCTTTCTTTCCGCACCAGACTGTGGAGAAAACAGCACAAACACCTGGCCCAGGGCTGAAGCACACAGTGCTTGTCAGAGGGAAATGTTTCTTGCTTAGTCAAAATTTTTTATTTTTCGTATGTAACTGAGTGTAACCAAGATCAGATGAAACAGAGCTCCTCTGGGCATTGTTCAGCTCAGGCTGGCTTAGCAGGGGAACTGTTAGAGGTGGAAGGATGCTGGGAAGTGTGAGAACATCAGTTAACCTTTTCCCAGCTGCAGTGGTTTAGTCTCACTCCTTTGATCTGTTTAACGCAGAATAAGGGTGTTAGGGTGTAGAAGCTGGCCTGTGAGCAGAGCAAATATTGATTTGACCTCAGTCACCTAAAGACTAGCTTCTGTACATTCTCTCAGCTGTTTGATTTTCTGTAATTCTCTTTGACAGACTGGGCTTTAGGTTGTGTTGCCCTTTATTAGGGGAGTTACTAGTATGTGCTGTTCCTATGTTGTTCAGAATTTACAGATGGCAGCTTTTGCTGTGATTTTGAGCAGTCTCTGAGGAAAGCATCAAAACTACATGAAAATGTAGTTAGAGCTGTGTAGCTCAGTAGACTGGCAGTGCTGGAAATGGTGCAGTACAGATTAACTCTTTGTATCTGCATTGAAATGACATGAGCTGAAAACATTGCTCAAATACTACAGGGGTAATTTTAGCTTGGGAGTCTTCAGACAGTGAGTCTGAGGGCAGAGCTCTCCAGTAGCTCCATTTATTCTGAACAGTGTCAGATAGAATATGGTATAATAATGCTTAGATCAGCTTTGATCAAAAACCTTATCTGCCCAGTATCCTGCCCAACAGGGACCATCAGAAGCTATTAGAGAACACAATCTTGCAGGAATTCCCTCCCAGATTCCAGCAATTGGCATTTCAGGGACTCACTGAACCTGGTGTACTTTTTGTCTTCAGTAGCCCCTGTTGGACTTTTCCTCTATACAGTCACTTTTTGATTGGGATCCTCTAATGTCCAGTGATAAAAAGAGTCCTTCAGCTTAGTTAAAAACTCTACAAAGCTCCCTGTCCCATCAACCTACCACACACTGGGTTTGTTTGCTGGTCTCTCGTTCCTTTGTGGGAAGGACCAAGGAATAATTGTTCCTTACCCTTCTGTGTGCCACTGAGGCACTGTGTACATTGGTCATATCTCGGCCTGGAGACTGCTGATATACTGAATATCTCCTTATGCAACACCTCTCTTGCTCTACTCCTTCTTGCTGCCTTTCCCTGAACTCTTCCCTTCTTGTCAACTGCTGCTGAGCCCTGGAGCTAAGCTGTGTGTGGTACCAAAGGTATGATTGTACCCTGCAGTAACACAGAGCCACAGTGGTTGTGTGTTTTGTATTCTGTACTTTTCCAATAGTTCCTAATAATTTGTTTGCTTTTTTTCCTGTAGAGCTTGGTGATTAGCCCTGTACAAGTCTCTCGTGATGCTCAGGCTCCATTCTTGAATGGCAGTGGGCAGCCTTTTGAAATACTTGATAACTGTAGCTAAAGTCATTTAACATTTAAGCAGTTGTACATTTAAGCAGTTGTGTATTTAAGGACTAATATACACAGGTCAGAAGTGCATCATGTAACAGAAAGCCCATTCTGTGCTATGCACAGTTACCTGCCCATGGAAGGGGCTTCTGCAAGGCTGAAGTCCAGTGTCCTGTTCAAAGCAGGATTAAGTTCATGTCATGTTGCATTGTCATACCTGAGCTCAGCTCAGTATTAAAAGGTCACTGAGGATGGAGATGTTCTACTCCCTTACTCCCTGTCCCAGTGCAGCTTTGCTCCTGCCAGGAGTTACATCTCCATATCAGCTGGGATTTCCCAAGTGGAAAGTTACCTGTTCTCCTCCTTTCACTGTAGACTGTAGAGAGGATTGGTTCTGTGTCCTCTGTAAATGTGCCCCCAAGTAGCAGAGCAATTAAATCCTGTCTATGCCTTCTCTTTTCCATGCTAAACAATCCAAGTTTCCTCAGTCTCTTCCTTTACAGTGTTGTTGGCTACAGCTCCCTGATGATCTCAATGGCTTCTCCTGGACTCCACTGGTGTGAGGGGTTTATTTGCAGCTAGTTCTGTAAGACCTGAGTACTTATTTATGGTTTTCTGCCTTTACTGAATAATTCCCCTTTCCTAAAAGAGTGATAATAAAAGCTTCATTGTTCCTTATATTTTTTCCTGAAAGCTGAATGAGGGCATTGTGTAGGGAAAGACCTACACAGTGGCAGAAGATTCCTTTCATCCTCTGTCCTTGGGGATGAGGCACTACAGCAGTTTGCATCCCTCTGAGTTCACCTTGAGCTCTGTCCTGTAATTAAAGTGAAGCAGGAAATAAGTAATTCTATCTTGCAAGTTTAGCCCAGCAAAAACTAGGGCTTTTTGAAACACTTCCTGAGCTTCGAGTGTGCCTTGCAATGCTCTTCCTTTTTCCAAATGTCTCTGTTTCTCCTCCACAGTTCAGTTGGCTCAGCAAGTCAGACGAGCAGAAGGATGAGTCACCTTCATCGTGGCGGCTGGGCCTGAGGAAGACTGGCAGCCACAACATGCTGAGTGAAGTCACTGCTACTCGTGAGGCACAGAGGGATAAAACTTCTTCTATCTATCGCTCCTCATCCAGCCCTCGGATATCTGCACTGCTGGACAACAAAGAAAAGGTTTGGCTTTCAGTCAAATGATGTTCTAGAGTATCCACTTTACCCCACAGCTGTAAACCCCTTTCCATTTGAGTTATTGCTGGGGTTTGCATCCATAACAAACGTAGGTCTCTTTCATTCTTACTTTCTTTTTATTTTGAAAAATATTTCCCTCCTGTCAGTTGTTTCTCCAGAACTGGAGTTTGGTGCCCCTTTGGCCTAATTCCTGCTCAGTTTGGACTGGACTGGCACTGAACAGGGGCTGCCAGTCTGGCACAGCCCGTTTTTTGCCAGAAGATATCCAATCCGGACAGCAGCACATACCTGCAGTGGAGATTCTCCTTCCCCATTGTTTATATGGATTCTTCCTGTATCCACCAGCTGCATTTGTAAATCCCATGCCATATATTCAGTAACTGTAACTTTTCTGCTCATGGGTAGATGCCTCATCCCTGGAGGCATTCAAGGCCACCTTGGATGGAGCTCTGGTCTACTGGACTAAAGATCCCTTCCAACTCAAACCATTCTGATTCTGTGATTGACAAGTTATTCTCAAAGTTAGGACATGCTTTTATTCACTAGCATTGTCATCAGGAAATCCCTTTCAGAACTGATATTTCTGTGCTGTGGTATGCGTTGCCCAAGAAGTTGCCTTAAACCAGCTGGTAGGAGAATGCTTTCTTAGTTGAAAAAATTTGAAAAGTAATTGATTTGCCACTGAATGTGCTGGAAGGGTAAGAAATATGTAGCTGAAGTTCCTCTTTTGCTTCACCAGGACAGAGACAACAAGAGTTATCTTGCCACCATAGTCCCCAGAAGACTGAGCAGTACGAGTGATATAGAAGAAAAAGAAAACAGGTGAGACTGGCTGAAGTTAATGCTCATCTTCCATCCTGTCAGTGATACTCCTGCGATATAATTATTCTTAGTCATGCTTTATACATTTTCTCAGCAATCTCAAGTACACAGGAATTCACAACATCAAGAGCCAGCTCTGTCTATAAAAGTTCTGGTATGCTGGTTTTCATTTAGGTGAGCAGGAATCAGCAGACTGATTCCTCTACCCTGTATTCACATAGGGACAGGCTCCATCCAGGCAACCAGTTTTATGGATCCTTTTTCATTTAAATATGCAAATGCCTAATTTTGTAGCTGCCACCTGCACTTGTACTTGTCACTTGCTCAGCAGTCACCTTCAGTGCCTTTGTTTACACCTCTGTCACTTGAGAGTTGCTTGAGTTTGTGAACTCTCCTGTGTAGGAACTGTTTCATTGCAGGGCTGTTTTTACAGTTGGTGTGTATAGATGCCTCTGGACAGAATCATGGTCTAAATGGTGTGTATATATCTAGGATTTCCAGATGTGTTTGACGAGCTGATGTCTACAACGCTTCTTCAGGGGCCTTCCAGTGCCTAAAGGGGCTCCCAGAGAGTTGGAGAGGGATTTTAGGCAAGGTCTTGGAGTGACAGGACAAGGGGGAATAGCTTCCACTGCCAGAGGGCAGAGTTAAATGGGATATTGGGAAGGAGTTCCTCCCTGTGAGGGTGGAGAGGCCCTGGCACAGGTTGCCCAGAGCAGCTGTGGCTGCCCCATGCCTGCAGGTGTCCAAGGCCAGGTTGGATGGGGCTTGGAGCAGCCTGGGGTAGTGGAAGGTGTCCCTGCCAGGGCAGGTAATAGGACAGGATGAGCTTTAAGGTCCCTTCGAACCCTGGCCATTCTATGATTCAATTTGTACTAGAAGGAGTAAAATTTGACCTTAGCTTCATTTCCAGCTACTTCCCCAACAGGAGCAAAGGTACATGCAGAGCAGTGGCTGTGAACTCTAATTGTTGGGCAGGAGCTGTGGCAGATGACACCCTGAGAGAATTTCAGCACAGCTTGAGATTCTTTGCTGATCTTTTGCTGGAACCTCCCCACTGTGTTCTTGTTCACTTTCAGGCAGTCTCTGAGATCCAGAGTTTAGCAGACAGTTTGTGTCTGTTGATCAGCTCAAGAAGGTTTGGCAGAGGCTGCTATCAAGTGGCACATCCCACTGTAGGTGCTGACAGGTGTCCTTTTCTGGGTGGAGTGGGGGCTGGCTGAGGACAACTGGCCTTCAGGAACAGATGGTGCCAGGCATGGTGTGTAGAACAGTTTTCCCAATATTCTTTCCTTTCAGAACATCTGGGTTTTCCTTTCTGGAACCCACAGGTGTCTTGAGAGAGCATCAGTCTGGGCATGACAACTGGAAATGAGAAATAATTGCAGGCTGATGGGAGAATGGATTAGTGCTGCATTACAAGCTCCAGGTCCTGTCCAGCAGCAGCAGAGAGCAGAGTACATTGCCAGAGTGTGCATTAGCATTAAGAGCCCTGTTTTCAGATAACCAGGGTAAATAGGACTACTAGGAATTTCTTGATGAGTTTTCAAGTAGCTTTAGATACTGTAAATATTTTGTTTGTTGTTTTCTGCTTCATGATTTTGTGGTGGACCTGGTAGTACTGGGTTAGTTGTTGGACTCAGTTATCTTAGAGGACTTTTACAAGCTTAATGATTTTATGAAAGGCTTTGCTCTGCTGAATTGCTTTTGTCCTTGCCTGGATACCTTGAAGAATAAAAGCTTCCCTGCAGTTCCAATATCTGCCCATTTATACCTTGATACAGACAGCAGTGAGAATATTAAATGACACTATTTAATATGTTAAATTATTTTCATGGACAATCTGAATTTCATTTGCAAGTTTTCTGACTAAAATGGATCTTGTTCCTCTTTATGCAAAACATGACATCATCTGTGGTTCTGAAGTGAGCTGGCAAGAGCAGGAGCTGATGTTAAGGCCAGAACAGGTGTTTCTCTGAGTTGTGTCACCTGAACAATGAAGCACATAGGTGTAAGGGAAGGGTCTGTGTTGTGAAACTGTAAAGGAACCAAAAGCAGACTGGGAGGTTTTTCTAAGCAAAGCCTGTGCTCTGTCCTGCTTTAGAGAATCTGCTGTGAACCTGGTGCGGAGTGGCTCCTACACCCGGCAGCCCTGGAGGGATGAGCCAAAGGGAAACGAAGCTCCCCACTCTGGTGCACCCACTACCTATGTATCCACCTACTTGAAAAGGTATGTCCAGGTCTAAGACAGACCCGTGGGTTTTCAAGCAGTCAGAACCACTCTTAACACACTTCCCAGACCTCAGCCTCCTGCTTGTTGCCACCTGCATCTTGTAACTGGCCTTGGCACCCATTTCTGCTGAGAGCAGGAAAGAAAAATAACAATTTTGGATATTTGTCATGCTAAGCAGTGTTTTTAAAGCCTATAATTTTTATTAATTTGCAAATTTCTGGACTGAATTTAAATATTCTTGTTCCCATAACTCAGATGCAGTGTTTTCTCTGTTTAATGCTGGTGTTACGGTTGGAGAATAAAACCAAAATTGATCATAAAAACAGATTAATGTAATAAGAGTCCAAAAGCATTGTTCAGATAGCTCTTAGTGAGTAAGTTATAGCTTATATCTAATTTTGGTTTATAGTAGTCCATGTTTATGGTATTATGAGAAAGTGGCAGTGGTCTTGTGCATGATGTACAGCACTAGCTGAGGAGTAAAACTGATGCTTCCACCCTTGTTTTGTAAGGCAGTAAGGAAGCAGTTTGTTCACAGTGCTTGTGAAGTTGTAGAGGCTGATTTATTGGTAAAGGAGCCAGGCAAAAGCAGGAAGTTCTGCAATTCCAGGCAGAACTCCTGTAACTACAGTGTCCTGGACCCCCTTGGGAGACAGAGCCTCGGTGTCCTGGAGGTACCAGTTAATGGCTCTCTGTGAGTGAGCTGAAGCAATGCCCTGCTCTGCTGAGGCAAATAGTGCATTGCTGAGTTTTCATGTGAGCAGGAGGATCAGCAATGCCAGCACCTCACCTTTGTTTCAGCTGGTACTGGAGACCATCAAAACAGTCTGTAATAAACTGATCACACTGTAAAGCTGTTGTGTTTCTGCTAAAGGAAAACAGCAGCAATAGCTTAAGATTTTAGATTGAGTTTCACCAGATTCTAGACTCTGAACTAAATAACTGTCCTGAAGATGGAACAATTGCTTGAGATACTTGGGAGGAGGCAATTTGTTCCAGAGTTTATGCTGTAGAGGTAAGTGGTGCTCAAGGATGTGTGTGGCCAGTTGCTGAGCACATACAGGTCTATTGCCACAAAAGGTGAAGCAGCCCCTTCAAGCAGAAACCTTCTGCTCTGCTAATCCATTCCGATGACTTCACAGCTATCCTGGGACATGATGACAGCCCAGCCTCCCTAACTTGTCTCTCTCTAAAGCTGCTCTCTCTCTCTGAAGCTGGTCTGACAAGCTGCAGCTGATTACATTGGAAAACTTTTGCCCCTTGCAGCTGGCACACCTGTGCTGCTCCCTGAGCTGAGAGACAGCCCTGTCACCCCCAGGCAATCTTACAAACATTGCTGGTTTATCCCAGCTAATCCTGCACCAGATTTAGTGTTGCACTCACACAGTTGTACTGTATTTCCTTGGTTAAAGTGTACAGAGAGTGGGAAAGGTTTAGGCTGCAGTGGGATGTCACTAAGACTGAGTTCTTTTCATAAAGGCTGAATTCTGGCCTTTCATAATAGAATGACTGGTTCACCAGCAGGTACAGAGAATAGCTTTGTCAGGTAGGAATAGATGTGCTTTTAAAGGAGAGACCAATGGGTTTGCATTTCATATACGAACAGTAAAACCATGGTCAATTAGACCTTTATCCCATATAGTTTTCTGTAGGAGAGCACAGAGAAATTGAATACAGCTGTATTGAACTTATGATTTCTCCAGCTTTGTGCATCGGCCCCTAAGATGAGGAAAGGAACCTGGTTGGACATAAACATTTTGTCATTTCCAAGTATTAGCAAAACTCTGAACACAACTCTAAAAGGTGAAAGCTGCTTCTTAGAGTGGAAGAATCCAAGGGAATTTGGCATGCTTGGATGTCACTGAGCGGGTGACTGTACATCTGCAGCTCCTTTTTGCCTCAGCTTTTGACTGATCTCCATAAAGATCACAGACTGGGTTGGGTTGGAAGGGACCTTAAGTCCCAGCTCCTTCTACCCCCTGCTATGGGCAGGGACACCTTCCACAAACCTAGCCTTGGACACTTCCAGGGATGGGGCTGTCACAGCTTCTCAGGCCCTGTGCCTGGACCTCCCCACCCTCACAGGGAACAATTCCTTCCCAATATCCCATCTAACCCTAGCTATGTTCTTTAAGTGTTTTATATGACACCCCAAACATGGAATGAACAACAGTAGATCATCTTAAGATGGGGGAGAAGCTGCACTTTTTTTTTTTTAAGGGAACAAAATAACTTGCAGCAATGTTACAAATGTTCTTCAGCTTTAGTTGAAGCAGATATTGATGCACTCTCTGTCGTGATACTGGCAGTTGTCGTGCTTTCTCTGTACCACTGGCCCAGAAATCTACAGAACCCTGCTCTAATATCCTGGTGTCTATCTTAGTGTGTACCGGCCTTCAAAAATCCAGGTCACTTTTACTGTAAATGAAAGGATGTGGAGGAAAACTGGCATAGCAGGTTGGATTAGTTCAGCATCCTACCTTTGACATCAGTGAGAAGTGCTGCCTCCCAGGAAGGCCTCACACGGGAATGAAATCCTTCAGCCACACAGTTTCTCCTTCATTTCACATTTATGAATATACCTCCTTGCTGGTTCTGGTCACATAAAAGCCATCACAGTGAGCTAGGACAACAGTCCTTGCAGCCCAGACTCTGTTTCTGACAGTAGCTGGTTTTGAAGGAGAAGTTGCAAGAGCCAGGATAGCTTCAGAGCACTCTTCTACCTCCCATGCTCTCCTTACTTCCAGCAATCAGGAATTTAGGAGCCAGGGGTTATATTTAATTGTTCTTAAGAGCCACTACTGTGGCCAACTTCCATACTCAAATCTAGTTTGATCTCTGCAATACACCTTGCCAGTGTGTTTAAAAAGGTACTTACATGCTTTGAGCAAACCTTTTTTATTACCACATGTGGAAGCTTCTTAGGAGTGTAAAGGTTCTTAAGTTAAAATTTTTAATGCCTTTAAAGTACTTCTTTAAAGTCAGAAGTATTTCTTTGTATTGCTTTGAAATACATGCTTTACATTTCATTGCTCATTCCCTGATGGTTCTGTTGTGATAATGTTAGAGAATGAGGAACAGTGTGTCAGTGCCTTTTTTGTATTTCTGATGTTTAATTCTTCAGCATAATTTCATAGTCTTCCCTTTCAAAGACTCCTATGGACACAGCTGTTAATTAACAGATTCCCTGGTTAACCTTTATATTGCAATTTTCTAGTCCTGTTCAGATCAAATGTGAACAATGGAGTAAATGTCTTGGAGTGCTCCTCACACTGTGCAGTGCCACCCATGCAGGGGGACAGGCTGGGAGATGGATTCCTGCAGAGGTGGCAGTGCCTTGGCTCCCTTGGGAGCAGGAGTGTGTTCCTGGTGGCCCAGCACCACATTTGTCTGCCCATGTGTGTGTTGGAGCTGGCACAATGCCATCCCTGTGCCCTCTTCCTCCATTCCTCCTCCTCTTTCCCTCTTATCCCCAACATCACTGCTCTCCCAGGCACCTGGTGCTTCTTCCATCCTCCTCACCCATTGCCTTGCCCTTCTGAAAGACAATCCTTGTCAAAGCTTTCTTAATCTTCTTGCATCCTCCCTTCCTGACCAAGTTCCTTCTCTCTCTTGCAGCCACCCTCGTGCCCCAGCCTCTCTGCCTTAGGCTCTCCTAGGATGGTGCCACATCAACTCTGTTCCCCTAGGGCTGCCAGCACCTTTTCCTGTACTGATCCTCTCCTTCCTTCCCCAGACACAGGCTCCACTGCCATCCTCTCCTCAGAACACTCACTTATGCAACTCCACATGCCCACCCCAGCCAGGCTCATCTTCCTACTTCCACCCTTCTCCCAGCCTGTCTCCAGGGCTTGTCTTTTCCCTCTGGAGCAGAGAGCCAAGAAGGGAGGGACTTGCTTCCGACAGGACTACCTGCTCCTGCATGCTCCAGGCAGGGCCAGCATTCCAGAGGAAGCTCTGTTTAGGTTGCTACCTGGTGACAATGAGTGGCTTGTTCCTGTGTGACCTGGATATGGCAGGCAGCCATCAACTGAGGCACCCAAGTGGGAGGTTTCCCCCTGTGGAGGCCTTCCAGGATGCCTCATGGAGGCCTTCCAGGGTGCTCTGTTGTCCCCTTTGGCTCCCTAGGGACCAGCTGCTCATGCTGGGTGGGCTGGGGGCCTTGGCATGTAAAACTGGCTTGTAAACTGGGTGCCTGGATTAACAGGACTGGATCTTTCTCTAGCCTCCTGTCCTTGACTGTGGTCCTGCCCCTTGCCAGTGCTATTTCAGTCTGAGGCTGCTCTTTGGATTCTTACTCTAGACTTGACTTCCAGTTTCGTTCTGTTATCCCTGGCTTTCCTTAAAACCTGCAGCTCTGTCCTGGCCTGCTTCTTTCCTCTAGGCCAGCTTTTATTCCTGTGCAACCACTTTGGTCTATATGCCCTTTGATGGGAGTCATTAGGATGCAGAAGGTGAGAGTTAGCCTTCCTAGCCTTTGATCCTTCAGACAGTCTAGTCTGACCAGTAGCAACCAGGCATGCCAGATGCTGGGAAAGGTGTGGCAGGGCCCTAGGATCCACTAGATTGCTCTGTGCAGGCAGTGAGTAGCTTGTTTGCAGGGCTTGGGCATGTGCAAGAAAGAGATTGTGCCAGATTTCATCTAGTCTGTTGTCAGAGATGTGCAGCCTTTCTCACTAGAGTGGATTTTCTCTCCCCTTAGTCTGGATTTTCTTTGAAAAAGTGAAAGAGTCCATCCTTGTATAAGAGCCCTTCTATCCTCCTCCTCCTTTGGATATCTTACCCAAAATATGAACATAAACACAGCTTTTCAGTAAGATTGGTTTTCAGGGCTTGCTTTAAAAGGGCAAAATATTATTTCCCTTGCTCATTCTTGAATATTTTTGGACAGCAGTGCTAGCTGTTTTCTAGAAATGCAGTTTGTGCCAAACATGTCTAAAGAGAAATAAAGTCTGAACTGATCATCTTTGCAAAAACTTTAAGCCACTGGAAATAAGTTCTTAAAACTGGAAGTCCTGGACGTCCTCAGTGATGATGCAGCCAGACTAGCTTATGTCACTCTCTCCTTTCCTGCTTTAAGCATCCCCATCCTTGCACCCACCTTTCCCTGGGGCACAGGGTGCTCCATGTGCCCTGCTTTCACTGCAGCAGGATTTTTTCCTTCCCTGATCCTTCCCAACTCACTCCCATGCTGTTATTCTCTTGCTGGAACTGAGCTGGGCTTAGCTAAGCAGGGCTTGCTGGCACTGGCCTGCGACAGAACTGCCCCTCACTGATCTCCTTGCACATGTTTTGCTGCCATGTGGCACCTGTTCCCTTCCCAGCTGCCAGCACAGCTGTGGGATGTGCTGTTGAATATTTACTGTGCTCTGAAGGACATGATTTTGTGATGTTTTACAGTGCTTCATTTGGTAGAAGTAGTGACCTGAGCAGTCCCTACATTTCAGCCAGTTGCAGTCCATCTCTAGCTACCTCACCCACTGCCATTGGCTCATCTACCTCCCCGGGCACCCCGTGGCAACCTGTCTCTTGCTGTCCCACATCTCTCGGTGTGAACACTCCTGCTTCAGCCCGCCACAACACCAGGTAATGGCTCCCAGCGGAGATAACACTCCAAAAGTCAGCGTTTGGGTTGGAAGTTCTGGAGTGGATTAGGGATTTGAGGTGTGCTTCCATGTGAGAAGTGCTGATAAGCAATTCCAGAATGATAAATAATCCCAGGATGGTGGTGTTGGACAGTTCTAGTGGTGGGTGTGACTGGCAGGCAGGTGACAGCCCCGCAGTGTATCCCTTGTGCCCTCTGTCCCTGTGACACAGTGTGTGCTCAGGCTGCCCTCGGGTGCTCAGTGTACAAGCTCTTGGGAGTTCCTTCCTTCTGCTTATTCACCAGGTACATTTTTCTGGTCATTTTTGCTACCAGCAGGGATGTGAAGACTATTAATTCCTCCTGTTCATTCTTCTCTCAAGTTTTGTAAAATTCATTTTACTGTGGCTGTTCTCTACAAACACAAGTGTAAAGTGAGGAGGATGAACTGTCCATGCTCCATCGAGGAGGTTGGGCTCGGTCAGCACTGGAGTTCACTTGCGTTGCTTTCCATATGTCTTCTCTATTTCAGAACCCCTTTCAGGCAACAAACTGATTCTGCTGTAGAGAGAAACACAGAGGGCAGCTGTGCCAGCATCCCTCTAGGTGTAATCACAAACCGTGCTGTGCTCAGCACTGCCAACGGCACCGGGAATGCCGGGGCTGCCTCCACGCCAGGGAAGGACCTCTCGGCTGAGGAGGCCAGGGAGCGCAGAAGGTCAGTGAGGAGTGGGCTCTGGTGGCCCCCTCCGTGGGCAGCTGTCACATGGTGGTGATGGTGGGGGTGTAACAACTGGTTTTTAGGTGCTCCATGAAGTTCTCAGGCTGCTGTCCCTACTGTGTCTGAAGGTTTTGAACTGAATCATCACTGACTTGTAGGTTAAATTTAGTTTCATCATTTTCTACTTGTCTCTTCAGCATCTCAGCCTTTTTCTTTGGTACTAATCTCAGCTCCTAATCTCAGCCTGATCCCAGTGTGTTTGCAGGGAAACACAGCAGAGCAGCCACTCACAGTGGGTTCTGTAAAATGAATCCCATCCTAAAAAGACCATTGTACTGAGACACATTCTGATAAAATCTGTCTCTCTGATTCAATTCAGTTGTATTTACTTATGCTCTGATGAAGACATCTGTGCTGTACAAGTCCCCCAGATTCCCCTTGCAGTTAGTGGGAGAAAACAAACATTCCCGGGGCATGTAGGTGTGTGACACAGTGGGAGATGGACTCCAGCAGCAGGTATGACTTTGATTGTCTGGAAAGGCCAGAGATAGGAGACTGCCATGTGCAGCTGAGGCCATTCCAGCAGTAGCAGCAGTGGGAATGACTCTGACTCCAGCTGGTGGTATCTCTTTCTTATCACATGGTGTTATTTTAAGACTGGGGAAATACAAACCTGAGGAGACAGAGCTCTTTTCAAAGGAACTTTACCCTTTGCATTAATTACAAAATATGAAATGATCCGTATATTCTTCCTGCAAACAGGTTAACTTTTACAAAATCTGTCTCTTCTAATGGCATCATTGAAAGCAAATAGTAATAAATAAAATACAGCAATGAACTGGGTGTTTCTAAGCAGCAGTGAGTTCATGTAGAGTATATAGTGCTTGGATTCTTCCAAACTGTCATAGTGATTTATTGAAATACAACCCATCCTGAGTGCAGATAGTGCTCTGACACGTCTTAAATGGCCTGAGGCCAAAGGATGGCAAAAAGAGAAATGGGAATTATCAGCCTACAAGACTAAAGGTGATGGGGCTGAGCTGCTGCTCGGCTTCACCTGCAGCACATCCAAGCAAGGTGGGCTGTGCTGTTGGAAAATACTCAAACTTGTAATGGTGTTTGGAATTTTTTTTTTTCCAGAGCTAGCACAAGGAGCACCTGGAAGGTATTAAAACATTCTGGAGGAGCCACATTCATCAACTTTGTGTGCAGGGACAGTTTGCAGTAGTCACTGTAGGGTATCTTTGGTGTGAAAACACTTGGGTTAGCCCTGGAAGTGCCTCTGTGTCCTCCTGTTGCAATTTCTGGAGGTCACTTGGCTTGGGGTCATCTGCAGTTGAATTGAGATGAGCTGCCAAAAGACACTGCCAGTGCCCAGTGAGGTTGTGCAAGAGGACAGAGTGAGTATTGTGCTCTCAGTTCTCACTTCAGACCTTTCACAATGGTCTCTCCATTTTAGCAAGCCCAGAATCAAGTTGCAGAAGCAGATTTTTCCCTGCAGAAGTCCTCCCAGACCGCTGGCACTGTCTGCAGATAGAGAACTGGACTGGGATAGTTACTTGTAGATGCCCAAAAAAGCATCCGTTAATATTACTGCATTGGCATTTACTGCCAAATCTGTTTCTATAAATAATACAGAAGATCTGTTTGTCTCCTGCATTTTTATTAGAGAACCATCTACTGTGAATTATGGTAATGTAAAGAGAAAACACCAGAAAATTCCTCCCCCCTTTAATTGACGCTTTGAAACTACTGAGAGAAAAAAAAGCCCGGAAATTATGTATTCTGCTCATAGGGGAGGAAACCTTACTGATGAATGTACGTCCTCACAGTGGGATAAAGTGACTGGGAGCTACCTGCACATTGGAACTAGGAAACACGGACCCAGGGAGACAGGAGAAGTCACCTAAATGGGAAAAGCTTATTAGGGAAGGAGACCAATTCCAGTGAAATAAAAAGGCAAATGGCAGACAGTTGTCAGGGCAGTGCTGTATGGATTTCAGTTCCCAGCAGCAGCTGTTGCAGGAGTGTTTGGGCTGCTTTGGTGTTTCCAGAGCGCCAGCTTGCTCTTAGCAACAAAAACATAAACAGGCTGATCATCTAATCTTAGATCATAGGGATATCTCCGAACTTGTGGCCTTACAATTATGTTTGTGAAGCCAAAAGGTTAAAGCAGAAGAGGCTGCTTAGGGCTGGGGATGAATGACTAGCAAAGTGCTCTGGAGTGCTGGTTTGCATCCTGTGATGGCCAACAATCAATTTCTGCCCTGCTCCACCACCCATGGTGGTTCACCTGCTTCTTGTTTTCCAGCTGAATTGGTCAGGATATGCTCCAGTAAATGCTGGAAAATAGAGTAAATTACAAGGTGAAGAAAGAACAACCAGCAGAGGGGCAGCAGAGCAGAGGTCCGTTTGGGGTGTGCGGTGCCAGCTGGACCGTGCCCAGGGCTGGGTCTGGATGTGCCAGGGGTTCAGCCTGACTGCTGCCATGTGTGTTCCGTGTGTCCTGCTGCACATCCCAGCCTCCCAACACTGCCTTGTGTGTTCCCTGTGTCCTGCTGCACATCCCAGGCTCCCAACACTGCCATGTGTGTTCCCTGTGTCCTGCTGCACATCCCAGCCTCCCAATGCTCCTCTGCAGCCCTGCAGTGTGCTGCTTGCCGTGAGCTGGAAATGTGCCATCTCCTACGGCCAGTGCTTGTGCCAGGCAATTTCTTTTGGGTTTTTTTCTGTGAATTTTGGAGCTGATGATGAACAGTGTGGTCTGGCCATTCGGATGATCTCCTGCCAAAAGCAAATTGTCTCCCATTGTCAGTGTGTTTGTCCACTGAACTCAGAGGAAACAGCCCTGGCTCTGCTGAGGGTGGATTTCAGCTGTGTAGATGTTGTGTCTACAGTACCTCACACAGACCCTGTTCTTCCTGGGGCAGAACTAACAGCTTGCTCATTTCTATTGGGTGCCTGTACATGGTGGGAAATGAGAAGTCCTGTTGGTTGGAGCTCAGTGCTGGATTATCCACCTTCATCCAGGGTGACAGCGGCCTCTAGTGCCACCAAAAATTCTTCCCGAAGTTCTCTGCACCCTTGTATGTGCAGGTTCAGTGCAGGGCTCTGGTCACGGCTTCTCTCGGGAGTCCTGAACTGCAGCCCCTGCGAGAGTATTCCTGGTGTCACAGGTCTGGGCTGCTTGGAGCTCTGTCCCCTGGGATTAGAAAGGGGCTGCAGGAGATCCTGCCATACTGGAATGTCACTTCAGCCGTTAGGTATCTGTGCTGGAAGGAAAGTCTGGGAGATCTGGCTGAAACTTTTCATACTCTATGGAAGTTTTGGTTCCCCAAACAGCTGGAAAGTGACTCTGCAGCCCACTGCTGGCATGTGGGGTGAGACACGCTTTGCCTGAGAACTTCTGAAAGGCAAGTCTGTGCTCTCAGTTATATGGCCAGTTTAAAAGGACTCTTGAATTTGAAATCTCTCCTGGTTCAGCAAGAATTAAGATTTTTTTTTTAAGCCCCCCCACCACTGTGTTTATACAACTGAATTCTGCCATTATGTGTGTTCTTCCTGATCCTCAGGAAGGTTCCAGCAGGGTGGTTCCAGCACTTGCCATCAGACACGTTCTTAGAGACAGGAAACTCACCTCTCTCCTCCTTACTTTTTAGTTTATTCTGACCAGTTTCTCACATAACTGCCTAATCCCTGGAGGTGTCCAAGGCCAGATTGGATGGGGCTTGCAGCAACCTGGGCTAGTGGAAGGTGCCCCTGCCCATGGTGGAGGGGGAACTAGATGAGCTTTAAGGTCCCTTCCAACCCAAACCATTCCATGATAAATCCAGAGTTGGAGTGAGGTGGACTTGTTTTCTGGGCAGCTTTGGGGCTGGCAGCTCTGCTCAGTCCATGCCTTCTTGCCCTCTGAAGTCTCCCCTAGAAATGCCTTTCAGCTGAAGGAAATCCAGTGACATGCCACATAACTGTGTTTGACAAACACTTCTGTTTCTTGCTTCATTCCCAAAAGGAATTTATTTTTCATTCTAAGTATCCAGCTGCTAATTATAGTGGCATATATTATTAATGTATTAATAACTGAATCCTCCTCCATCAGCAATGTTAGCTGAACAACTTTTGGCAAGACCTTTTACCTCATGGTTCTTGTCCTGTGGGCATTCTGAGTGTGCCTCCTCTAGGAAGAGCGTGGATGTGTCACCTGATACATCCCTTAACCTTTATGATCTGACAAATGGAATAAATGCCTGTGATCTCTGTGAAAGTTAAACTATGAGCTTTGCATTCAAGGGCTATTTAAGTATTGCTTGGGAGGAGCTGGCAGAAAAGATTGTGAGCAATAACTCGCTGCTACCATTTTTTTAATAGCATTTGACTCTATAATCCTTATCACTGACTGATGTAAAGCTGAGTGGTCCTAATCTCCTGGGAAAGGACCCTGGGGAAGCAGAGCAGTGGGATGCTCATGCAAGGAGCTTGTACAGGGCAAGGGAAGGATTCCTGTCTACACTACACAGTGGACAACAAGAAGTTAAGAGGTTTCTCTCTCTTGTGAAGAACTGAACAATCATCTGGCACCTGCTGTGACAGCATTTCCCTGACACTGCCTCTGCAGTTAATCACTTTCAGATAAAGTTGTCCCTTTTTTCAAAGGCTGCTGGTGCAGATGACGTGGGAGGGCAGGAATTCTTGCTGGCCATGGGATTGTCCCTGTTGGGAAGAGGCGAGATTGCTCCTGCTGGATCAGAAATCAGGCTGCATTTTTATTTGGAGTAAGGTCGAGGTATGGGCTGGGGTCAGCGTGCTTTCCTGTAGGGGTGGTGAGCAGGTGTGTGCTGCATGCTCAGCCCCCAGGGCTTTATCCACCCAGGGCTCGGGGGAAGGGGGCTGGATGTTTTGGCATTTGCTTTAGGCAGGGAGCCCAGACCGTAGGTTGGCCTGCTAACAAAAGCAGGAATCCATGCAGGATCCTTCAGGAATGGTCAAGGAAAAGAAGCAGGGACCACTTGAGCTTAGCATGGTAAAAGAACTGCAGCTTGGCAGCATGGAGCAAGCAGAAGGTAAAACTGCCTTTCCCCAGCCCTGTCCATGCCCAGTGTGTATGCAATTCCTCTTGGCTTACTAATGGGAACCACTGCCCTCTTGCATGCGCTTCACCCTCTGTTTCACAGCAATAATGGCACCTTCTGGCTCTGGTGCCATCCCAGTGCCACTGCTCGGATGTTCAGGGGCTGGGCTTTACTAACTTTGACTAGTTCAGCTACTTCTCTGCATCCAAAATGGCCACTAAAGCCAAGGATGTACCTGAAATATTTGTCGAGATCTTGTGTGTCACTACAGCTGAAAGCTAAATCAGCACTAAATCAGCTACTCTGTTAAATTCTGTGTTGCACGGTATTGACCTGGAGATGTGACAGGTGGAGAAGCCAAGGAAGCCACATAACCTCCCCGGCATTTCTATTTAAAAAGCTTTTTTGTGCAGACTTTATTAATCTTCTGTCCCTGAGAACAGTGGACACTGGAAATGGAACCAAAGCCACGGGCTATGAAATTGCAATGTGACTCAGTAGGAAATGGAAATCTCTGATACATTATTAACATTCAGTTATATTTTGCCTAATTCAGCTGGGGCTGATCTGTGATCCTGTTTCTTGGAGCTGCTCAAGCATCTGCTGCTCCCACAAGGTGGCAGTGGAAGGCTGCTGGAATGCACTGGCAGGCAAACATCGCTCCTTGGGCTTATCTGGTTCAGCAGCTGAACGTTCTTCACACCACCAAGTTTTGATTTTACTTTATTTTTTAGTTGCAAGAGACAATTTCCCAAATACTCAGAGTTTTGCCAAGTTGTTTTTTTTCCCCCGCAGGGATTTTCTGCCCTGAAGAATTTCCTGTTTCAGACTGTAAACCAGCTTTTGGGAAAGCTGTAACAGGTCTGCTTAAAGTTGTTGAAAAATGTCAAATTGTGTTGGTTCAGTTGCAAATGAGAGGAATGGTGGCAGAGAGAGGACATTGATTTCCTCTATCAGTGGCAGGAAGTGGAGTTCCATCCTGTTCCAAGTCCTGCAGCAGATTTTTAATGCAGGGTTGCAGCTCCTGAGAACTGCAGACAGTGCATTTGCAGACAGTGCATGGTGACAACCCACTCAGTGCTGTGTATTGACACCTGAACTCCTGTGCTGAACAGAAACATTTGCAAAATACTCCATCCTGGTAAGCTTTGCACTTGTGATGGTCACAGCTGACACATTCAGTGTCTCAGAGACTGACCATACTGTCAGTTCAGGTGTTGTTGGCTGCCTCTGCTCTGGGGTTTCAGCACTCTTTGCTTTTCTCTTATAGAAAGAATTTCTGGATTGTTTTTATTTTTTAAACAAGTATGTGTTCTCCTCTTCTGGCAGAAGTGTAAAGGTCTGAGTTCACAGCAACAGTTACTGCAGCCAGTTTAGGGAATATGATCACTGTGATGTTTGTTACCTTTCTACTCTTCACCACAATGCTGAGCGACATTAATATGAAGGGATTACATTGATCATTAAAAGCTTCTCATGTATGTGCTGACTCCCCCAGCCCCAAACTTGGTGAGCTCTCAGGAGTACCAATGCTGTATTTTACTGCTCTGGCAGAGGGATTGCAGGGCTGTGTTCCCAGCTGGATCTGCAACCCGAGCACTCCCCACCTTGTATTGGAGCAGTCCAGGCTGCCAAGGAGGCACAAGGAGCTGCTGTGGGGACTTGGTGGGGACACAGCACACAAGGAGCAGCTCTGCTGTCTGAGAGGCACACACAGAACTGAACAGGGAACTATAGAATGATTTGGGTTGGAAGATTGGTCAGGATGTTACAGCTCATCTCATCTCACCTCTGCCATAGGCAGGGATGCCTTCCACTAGACCAGGTGGCTCCAAGCCCCATCCAATGTGGCCTTGAACACTTCCAGGGATGGGGCATGGGAAAGGACCAAAATTGTCCAGAATTCCCTGATGAGAAGTGTTCTTGTAGCCTCAGCTGTCACACATGTAACCTCACCCCATTGTAAACGTCCCATGGAAACAGGAGTTCTGCAGGGATAAAGGGAGCTGGTTGTTTTGATTAACAAGTGGCAAAGATCACAAGTCTCTTAATCTCTTGGATCAGCACCTGAACATGTTGAGCAAAGCAGAGCTGTGGGAAATAAAGAAGTTAATCTGCTGCTAGTGAACCTGCTAATCAACCTGTAACCAAAGGGCTGGGATTCAGACACTGAAACTTGCACAAACTGAGACTTCATTGTCTGGGTTGAAACATGACAGTTCCCAGCAGCAAAAGCCTGAAAATGGGGAATTCTCAGCCAAGCCTTTTCGAGCCAGCTGTGAAAGGCTTTAGTACTATGATCTTGTTATCTTTCTGTCCTCAGTTTATTAAATAACTCGGTATCATCAGGCTGTCCCCCACCTCATTCCCAGCTCCGACACTCACAGTCTGATGTGTTATCCTTCTCTCCTGCCTGGAAGGGTCTCTCAGAGCACATCCAGCTTCTGGCAGTTTCCCTTAATGACTATTTCTAGTTGCAGTGGCCTGATGGACAGAACATGTCAGCACAGGAATAAATTCAGGGAAGAACCAAAACCTGTTGCTTGGATAAGAGAGCAGGAAAGTTTCTTTTTCCGACTGCTTCCGTGTAGTTGCCGATGATTGACTCGCTGCTGGACATAGTTCATTTTCTAACTTAAGGAATTGTATTTTGGGAAGTGCTGTCAGCATTGTTGCCTGCAAAACTTGCACTTGCTTATCCTCCCTCCTCCAGCATACAGATAGTTATTTGCTAATGGCAGCTTTCCAGTTTGTAGGAATGCATTGCTGGGATGCTGTATTTTTCCAGTTGTTTTCAGGGGAACAGTATCTGTACTTGAGGCTTTTGCTGACTTTTTTTTTGTTTTGTTTTATCTTCCTTTTCTCTCAGTGCATGAGTTTTTAATGTACACATATGTATATATAAACATAGTATGCATGCTTGAGAAATAGATATATATGTTACAAAGACTTTTTAAATCACTGCAGTGTTTGGAATAGGGATACTGTACTCTTCTTAAGAAGAGAAACTTCAACCATTTTAGGTCTGAGTAGCCACATGGCTTTCCATGTGCTGAACACACCTCCTTGTGCACAGGGAGCCAAACCTGTGCCTGGCTCCCTTTACCTGTGTTATCTGGATTTGGAAGAGCCAAAAGTCTATCCTGGCTTCCAAGAAAACTGTCACTGCTGGTTCTAGTCTAAAGTGTAGTTCAGAGTCACTTCTAAGCTGGAAAGAGGTGAGAGGAGTTGGAGAGGGCCTGGGAAGAGCTTTCCTCCAAAAGAACCCCATCAAGCCCAGCTCCAGTTCATGACCAGCAGAGACTCATTCCCAGAGACTGGGGACAACTGTCATGATGAACCAGTTACTGTGTGCAGTTCATATTCTTACTGTGCTGGCTGCAGGACCTGAATTTATTGCAGAAGAACTTGATAGGGATGGAGGAACCAGTCATGGCCCAGTGCAGCTCGTGTGGGGGTGTATCTCAATTTTCAGTCATGACAGTAGAATTAAATTCCTTGAACCCAGTCTGTGAAAAGAACAGCTGTAGAACTTGGTGGATGTTTAGCTTCCAAATTTGTTGCCAGGTGTTCATAGAATGCTAGAAAGGTTTGGGTTGAAAGGGAACTTAAAGCTCATCTAATTTCACCCCTGCCATGGGCAGGGACACTTCCACTAGCCCAGGCTGCTCCAAGCCCCATCCAACCTGGCCTTGAGCACTTCCAGGGATGGGGCAGCCACAACTGCTCTGCCACTTGTAGGTGATGTAAAACTTAAGTTTTGCACATCCTTTTTGTTCCCTTTGGGACCTGGTGATGTTCTGCTAAAGGACTCCATGGTGGTGAATAGTGTTTGCCAGAAACACTTAAAGCTCTAAGTGCCTGAAGGAGTTCAGGATTGTAGGAAGGAGACCAGTGTCATAAAAGGATTATCAGAAGGCCGTATGTTTCTTGGAGAAATTAGTCTTTTGTTCTTGTTAGCTATGCACCAACCAACAGGGCATTGTAACTCTCTTTTTTGCATCATTCACCCTTGACTTGGGAGGGGTTTTTCCTCACAATATTTTCTTCTCCTCTGGCAAACATTCTCTAACATACAGATTTGCTTCTGTATTCCTGATTTAACAGCCTGTATATCCAGCCTTCCTATTTCCTGGATTGAATCTCCCCTTCTATTGGTATTGTATTGCAGCTGCTTTTGTCTTGACTTCGTAATGAGAAGTTGGGATCCATTTGAGTTTTACACTGTCCTTGATGAAATAGTTCACAGACAAAAATAGGTGTTTTCTTGAAAACAGGCAGAATTAAGTGAGAGCCAGGTTCATCAGTCAGTTACTGGTTTTTTTTCCTAGCTAATAGACAAACCAGAATCCTGTAGCACTCTCAGGGCAGCAGGACACACTTGTCTCTGTCTATGGGAGCTGTAAACCTCTGCAGTGATTTTGCTGACTCTCACATACACATCTTGAATGATGTCTACTCTTCTCCTTGAACTTACAGCCAAAACTCTGGTAAAAATCTGTACTACTTTATACATGCCTTGAGCTTGGTGTGATGGCTTCTCTTATTGCAAGTATTCTCAGAGAAAGCTTGCTGCCAGGAAACAAAACACATAAGGCCTTTCCTTTGAAGATCTGCTTGGACCCTGAGATATTTGCTTGAATTATAGGATGGCACAGGCACTGCACTTGAGCAAGCAGCATGTTCCTTTAAAACATAATTAAAATCTCTGTGGATTGTTCAGAGGCTGCCTCACACCTCATTTGGTGCTCGTGCCCTGCAGCCTGCTGTGCTTTGCAGTGTTTCTACTTTGGAGAGCAGCATGTTGCTCTGCCTGTGCAATCCAGCCCAGCCCAGCCCTGAGCTTCATCTGACTCTCCATCTCCTTCCTGTGCATTTGTTCTCTCTGTCTTCCAGTCCATTTAGCACACTCAGGTCTCTCAAAATTCAGTTTGTAAGCAAAGCAACGCATTGTAAAATCTGTTTATTCTTCCCTTCCCCCCAAATTAAAAAGCCAAGCAGGGCACACCTGGGCCTGCATTGCCAGCAGGGCCAGGCTGCTGTGTGCAGGTGTGGGTACTGACAGCACAGCCCCTCCTTCAGCACCTGGAACAGGCTGGGGCTGCTCCCTTGCAGAAACCAGCTCTGTCATTGTGCAGTGGCTCTGCTGACTTGCCTCAGAAAATTCGGTTATCTCATGCTGTAAATGGCTTTGGGTGAGCTCCAGGAAGTGATGAATTGGGTAAATGGAAAGAACCCAAAAGTTGGTGATGGATTGCGGCTGCGGCCCAGGCTGAGCCGTGCTGACCTGCAGGATGTGCTCAGCTGAAGATCAAGTCCCTCTTACAGGTTGGACTCCCAGAATTGCTAATGAAGCTGTAGCATATCTGTATTTTTATGTGAATTCTGGGGGAACAGAGGGGGAAAAGCCTGGGAAGATGATGGGGTAAGAGACTCAAAATGGTTTTTCTCTTACCATACCCACAGCAAAGCTGTGGCTGAATTGCACCAAGGGAATCCTGCAGCCTCCTCCAACTGGCTGGGCTGCACTTGCTGCAGAGCCCCTCCCCACACCTGAGGCTGACCTGGTCCCCACAGATTTGCCAAACCTTTCCTGAGACTCATTTGAAAACCTGTTTTGTCCTCTCTATACCTGTAGCTCCTACATACCTGTGTCCTCATTGCAGAGTAAATTCCACTGATTCAAATTCCACTCATTCAAAGCCATTGCAGTAAACTGCCTACCGTACTGAGCTACAAATTTACTTGGTTTATATATTTCAGGAATTTATTTTTTTTTTTACTACTGCTCTGAACTTCATTTGCAGTATATTTTGCAAATGCCTTCTTCCTGTAGGTGGCTTATTGCTTCTGGCTGCTGGGTAAATAGCAGTGATTCCGCTTGTGTCAAAAACTGCAGAAAATGCTTATTGTTTCCTTAATGTGCCATTACCTGGACAGTGCACACACTGCAGCAGGGAGAGGAGAAGACCTCCTGCTCTGCAAAATTAGGAGTTGCACAGCTTTCACTCATCAAACAGCAGCTTTTTTTGTTCATGAAACAGCAGATTCTTGGGAGACAGTCATCCCTCTGAAGTGTAGGCACTTCCCGTGTTGGCATATCCATCACAGCTCATGTGCCTGTCTGGATAATCAATGGGAAGAAATGAGCTCCTCTGCAGTGCATCCACATGGGCTGTGCTGGAGGCTCCTTGTGAAGGTGATAAATCATACCCGGGGAGTGCAGCTCTGCAGGCCCTCAGCCAGGGACATCTCCATTGCAGGCAGCTCCTAGGGCACACCTGGGAAAGAATCATAAAATCTCCTGAGTGGGAAAGAATGTCAGGAATCATTGAGTCCAACTCTTGGCCCTGCACAGACACCCCCAACAATCTCACCCTGTGCATCCCTGACAGCGTTGTCCAAACAACGTCTCCTGGAGCTCTGGCAGCCTTAGGGCCATGCCCATTCCCTAGGGAGCCTGGGCAGTGCCCCAGCACCCTCTGGGGGAAGAACTTTATTCACAATATCCAGCCTAACCCTCCTCTGACACAGCTTCATGTCATTCCTTCAGGTCCTGTGCCTGATCACAGAGAGCAGAGATCAATGTCTGCCCCTCCAGGAGTCTCCAGTGCAGCATCCCTGGCACAAACTCAATCCACTGCACTTTCCTTGGCCTCTGGAGATAGGGATGTTTAGGGCATTATATATCAGGTCAAATCCTTGCACCAGTTTCAGGTGAGAAGAGCCTCATGTGAGTGTCACAACACCTGAGGAGCTGGGAGGTGACTGTCTGTACCTCCCACAAGTCAAGAAACCCCCATGAAGGGGATTCCTCCCTGGAGGCCAGGCTGCACTTGCTGCACAGCTAAACCAACACTGAACACAGGTCCTGAGGGTGGATAAAACCCACCATGGCAGATTATTTTAGAATGATCCGAATTTCCGGATTTTCTGTGGCTTGTCACAGTGCAGCAGTTTAGTGAACTGTCTAATAAATGTCTTAACATACTGGATCAGATGAAAATCCTCTTCAGCCTTTCCCATGAAGGTGGTCGACTAAAACCAGGAAAGGAGTCTGAGGACAAAGTAAGTGCATTCATCTTCATCTCTTGCTTAGCTTGCTGCCCTTTGAACACATCCAGACCTCTGGTACACTGTTAACCTGGCAGTGATAGACTTGCAAAGAATATTCCAGCACTCTCATCCCTGTACAGTGGGACAGTGTGAATAATCATTCCATATTAACCAGGCTGAAGTCAGGCTGAAGTTTAATTAACTATTCATAAGACTGAAACCTCTTCTCCAGCATGGAAATAATTTACTGCTGTGCACTCCTTGACTCAAAGCACTGCCTAGTTCCTCACCTGTTTCTCCCAGTGAGTGCCAGAGCAGTGGGTGCCATTTATGTATTTTCATGGGAATAATTCTTTTGAATTCTCCCAGCTTTGATTAAATCTAGTTCTGCTCAGGTGTGTGTTTAACTGTGAGTTTTTCAGTGTTAAGGAGATTGGTTTACACAGAGTGTGAAGGTCATTTCTTTAATTCTATGGCTCTTTCCATGGTGTGTGTCTCTGTTCAGCAGCTCGTGGCGTGATGAGTTTCATATTGATGAAGGCAGCAGATTGCAGGAATATGATCATGACTATAATGACAGGAAGGAGGGTCTGAGGAATGTACCAGCACAGGATTTCTGTTCTTAGGTTTTTGTCTGAGTCAGAGGCTGTTTATGAGGAGTGGGGTTCTTTATCTAATGATGCAATGATTTGGACTGGAGCAAATAATGTAGAGAATACGTGCACCTTTTTAACAGAACGTGTCCAACACTGAAGGGTGTGCTGAGATTCTTTGGGGAGAAGGTGCTGTGAACACATGTGTATTGTGTGCTCATGGGGAAGTTGTCCCAAAGAAACAGCAATAGCAGATGGAGCTAAAATTAATTTTTTTCCACGAAGAAGAGAATAATAGCTCAGGAGTCTACAGAGACAGGAAGGCAGATCATCTGCTTTTGTTTTAACCTCTTCTGCACCTTTTTTTTTCCCAGGTCGTATCTGACTCCAGTGCGGGATGAGGAAGCGGAATCACTGAGGAAGGCGCGATCAAGACAGGCCCGACAGACTCGCAGGTCTACCCAGGTAAAGAATGGAAATGCTCACATTTATGTGTAGGATGAAGAGAGCTGATTGATTGGTTGCCCAAAAAGGCTGTGGCTGCCCCATCCCTGGAAGTGTCCAGGGCCAGGTTGGACAGGGCTTGGAGCAACCTGGGATAGTGGGGAGTGTCCCTGCCCATGGCAGGGGGTGGAATGAGATGAGCTTTAAGGTCCTTTCCAATCCAAACTATTCCATGATTCTGTAAAGAGGCAGGATTTTCTTCTGCTCTTACATTATTTCTTAGGACAAGGGACTTTTCTGCACTCACACAGTTTAGGAGAAGTTCTAGCAATATTTCCTTCAAGCAGTTATTACAAAACCCTCCTGCAGACATACATGAGTTAGATTTCCAAGCTTTGCTTTCCGCAATGTACCTGCCTCTTAGTTTGTAGTGTGGTCACATATGTTTGGGTTGCTTTGAGTCAGTGGTTATGCCTATAGGCTGAGAAATACAGTAAAGGCAACAGAATTCTTCCCTTTCTCTTACCATAGGGATGAAACATGAGCCTGACCAGATGTGTCTGTGGCATTTTAAACTGACCTGGAAGACTGAAAATGTAATTTCAGGCTGGAGAAGTCTCCAAGGAGACTTTGGAGCCCTTCCAGTGCCTAAAGGGGCTCCAAGAGAGCTGGAGAGGGACTTTGAGCGAGGACCTGGAGGGACAGGACAAGGGGGAGTGGCTTCCCACTGCCAGAGGGCAGAGTTAGATGGGATATTGGGAAGGAATTCTTGGCTGTGAGGGTGGTGAGGCCCTGTCATGGAGTCCCCAGAGAAGCTGTGGCTGCCCCGTGCCTGGAAATGTCCAAGGCCAGATTGAATGGAGCTTGGAGCAACCTGGGATAGTGGAAGGTGTCCCTGCCTGTGTTGGGGGTGGGATGAGGTGCTTTGAGGTCCCTTTCAAGCCAAACCAGTGTGGGGTTCGATGATTCTGTGCATGAATGGAAGGCTTCTATTTCCCTGCAGGGCGTGACACTGACGGATCTGCAGGAGGCCGAGCGCACGTTCAGCCGGTCACGGGCAGAGCGCCAAGCGCAGGAGCAGCAGAGTGACAGAGCCGAGGACAGCGGCGAGAGACCCGAGAGCTGCACGCGGTGGGGCAGGAGCACGGACGATGAGGTGATCCTTCTGCCTCAGCACCCCTTGCCTGAGAGCTAACGAAACCATGTAGGAGACAGATCAGGAGAAATTCTTTGGGTGTTATCTTTTTATTCTGAGGGGGACAGGCTAGCTGGAAAGAGGTACTGCTGACTGAAGAGCAGCACTTCAGCACAAAGAAGGTAGATGTGGAGGCACTGGAGCTCAGCTGTGCCTTTGCTCTCCTCTGGGAATTTCACCTTTCTGTCTCTTGCCAGAAAATAAAACTATATGAATCTCAGAAAGTGTAATGAGAAGGCTAATGATAGAAATGTGGCCTGGATCCACCCTTGCTGTGCAGTCTAGGCAGAGGCTTTGTGTTCACGTTTTTCCACAGATGTTCCATGTGTAATGGAAAGCTGGAGAGACCAGTTTTCTGCACCTGCCACCACCTCTGGTTTTTTCACTCTAAATCATATATTTCTATTAGATAACTTGTGTCTCCTGCCATGAGCTGTAGGGACAAAGGGACTGATCCCAGATCTTCCAGCTGTGGAGGGTGTTCTTACAGTGTAGCTGTGCAATTTAACATCCATCCTTATCAGATAGAATGGACCTGATATGGCAAGCACAGGTCATCACTTCCAGCAGCAGTGAAGAAAAAATTACACTCTGAAAAATTACTGCATTCCCTGAAATCCAAAATCTGCTACTTCTTTTCCACTGTACTATTTTTGTGTCATGGCTCTTTGTTTCTAGACCATCTATCGGCGATTGAGGGGCCCAGCACAGCCTGACAAACCCACGACACCTGTGTCTCCTTCCACATCAGCACCTCTGCTCTATACAAGCTCATACCTGACTCGAACAAATAAATATCTAGGGCTGGGCTCCGTGAATCCAGCAGATTTCAGAGCAGCAGCCACAGAGATGGAGAAAAATGGTGCGTACCAGGAGATTGAAGAACAGACAAAGCTTAAGGGTTTTCTTGTGGTTTAGAATTTCCAGTGTGTACAGGTAGAGAGAACAAGTTTACTTGGTATTCTGAGGGAAGCTGCCACATCACAAAACAAATGTTACTTGTTTAAATGAAGTTAGACAAATTCCTATTGCTTGTAACAGAGGGATAAAAGGATATTTTCCTTTATGGATAAATAAATGAGACAGTGATCATGTAGCATTTAGGTATCAGAGCTGGGGAAAGTGGTTCCCCTAGTACAGTTTGTCCTCAGAACAGGAGTAAGTCAGAATGACTTGGAGAGAGCTGGCAGCTGGGGTAACCTTTCTGGCTCTGATGAGGGAAGGCGTGTGAGCATCCAGCTGTAGTAGGACACTGAGATTCCATTTCATTTGGTTTAATAGCCCCTTTGTAATATAACACAAGGCAAGATGACCTTGATCAGCTTGAAAAGAACCCCAGAACCTTAGCAAAAGCACAGATGTAAATCACTGAAACCAAAGCAGTCTTTCTTTGCTTGGCCAGAGTGTGAAGATCAGGATTCAGACGACAGATCCCTGAACAAGCAGTCGATCCGAGAGCGGCGACGGCCGAAGGAGAGACGGAGAGGCACTGGCATCATCTTCTCAACACAAGATGTAAGTTTGAGTTCCTTAGAAAGAGAAATTCCAGCGTGAATTTTCTTCCAGTCCAAGCTTCATGGTTTTCTTCCCAGTCCACTGATTTCCTGCTGACTATTGATAGACAGATGGGGAGGCTGATTCATGATCAGGATCCGATTTTACTGAGATTTTCCCAAAGCTTATGTACCGTTTCAGGAAGGTTAATAATTTTCCACTACAATAATCAGGTTAAAAATCACACAGACAACTCATACATTTTACAACATCTTTTGCTTGCAGAGGGTAGATTGAATCTCCTCTTTTCCCATAAGGGTTTTAGTCCCATCTTCTGTAATCTTCAAAGTTCTGTTTGTCCATGCCATGGCATCAAGCTAGCTATGCTAATTAACTCTGTCTTGCTCTCAGTTTTGTGTATCCCCATATCTCCCCCTTCTGTATTAACCAATAACGCTCCTTTAATGGCCTTATTAATTAATCTGTGCACACATTGAAGCAAGCAAGGTATCATAACTAATATAATTACTATAAAAATGATCACATGCATTCCTATCCTAAAAAATCCTTTAGCCAAGGTGTCAAACCCCAGCCATCAAACAAACTGTCTAGCCCCGATGGTTCATCTGTGGTAATTTGGTAAAAAAGGTATAAAATTTAACAGTACATTAATCTGAGAGCTGGTAAAAAATTTTTCTGTATTTATTCATGTCTTATTTGTAGTCTATGGCTACTTCCTTTGATTTAGGAAGGGGTATTTAATCATTTTTCATGTAGTTTTTGCTTGTATTTTGTTAAGATTTTTTAATTCACTAATCAGTAAATCTGAAAAATTTAATCAAATTATAATAATTTTGGAGCCTTTTGAGGCAGAACTGGGAAAGTTAGTACATATTTATATGATTTTAAATATGCATAAACTTCTTTGTTTTACTCTCAGGATAAGATTTGTTGAAACAAATAATACTTTAGTTGTATTATTTTTTCAGCAAAAAGACAAAACTAATTAGGCAAAAATTAAATTCAGTATTATGTAGAATGTTTTAACTAATATTTGTCCTCTTACTAAGTTACTCAAAAAGAAAATGCAAACAAATAAAACATTAAGAAACTAACAATGCAAGCAACTAGGGTGGCACTTTAAATTCCTTTGGTTTTCATGCAGTTTGATCTTATGTGTTGGTCCACGAGAAGTGGTTATCACATTCAGGTGTGGTGTAGCTGTTTGCAGTTTCTTAGTTTTTCTTTATCCTGGATGCAGGGATGTTTGGCATTCCTAGAAAAGAGAAAAGACACAAACTCCTTGGCAAAAATATGCCTGAGAGAAACAGTTAATTACATTAACTTATTCAGGTGGAGTTTTAGTTTTTATTTTGTGAAGTGTTTTTTGTACAACCTCTGTTATTTTCTACTGGTTTTTTTCTTGTAGTTTCTTCTAACTGATTGTTCAGCTTTTAACAAACTTTGCAAGATTTGCAGTCTGTTGAAGCAGGCTTCTGCTTTTTGCCTTGGAGCAGTTTTCTTTATCAGTTTGCTCCTTTTGTTTCAGTGACTTAGGCACTGCCACTGCCTTAAAGCCAATCTTCTCCTCCTCCCCAGCCTTTTTTTTGTTGGTTTTTTGGGGTTTTTTTTGTAAAACCTGGCACCTGCACTTCTATTTATTTATAACAGAGATGTAACATGACTTGAAGCAGTCCTTGCATAAAAAGCCACATTTTGGTCCAGCACATTAAGGAGGACCGAGCCTGATACCTCCCCACAACTTCATTCCCCAGGCAACTGTCTCTGCAGCACAATCACTCTGTGTCTGGTGGGCTTCACACTTTTGGTCCCAAAACCATCCCTAGCAGCAGTATCTTCTGGGCCATGGCCACTTCCAGAGCCAGGCCTTGGCTCTCCTGAAGGCCTGGATCTCCTGGGGGCTCCGCAGGTACTGCTCGATCTCGCTGTCCAAGATGGGCTCATGGCCCATGGGGGCCGAGGTTGCAGCGCTCAGAGCCACCGCACGCAGCCTCTTCTTGGAGGGGATCAGGCAGGGTGGGAGCAGGGGCCGCAGGGTGGTGCTTGCTTGCCAAAGGACAGCCCTGCTCCTGTGCCACTGGAGAGCTGGGAGAGCCCTGGCCTGGGGTGTCCTTATCCAGGGAGCCTGTGCCCACAGGGTCCTGGCCAGGGGAGCCCTGTCCCGGGGCCGTGTCCTGCTGCTCCTCCCTGTCCTGCTGGCTGAAGGTATTTTTCAGCAGGAACACCCAGTGCTGCAGCAGGTCCCTGATGTGCTTCACCACCATTTTCTTGTCCAGGTCAAAGCTGAGCAGCCAGGAGAGCTGGGAGGCCATTCTCAGCAGGATTTCCAACAGCTCCTTCAGCCTGAGGTGGGCTGGAAGCAGGGCAGACCCACCCCTGCCAGGTGGCAGAGCCTCACCAAGGGGCAGGAGAGGCACGGGCGGAGCTGCAGCGACTGCCAGGCCAGG